>CADDXX010000157.1:1496052-1532537 GCA_902810485.1 Alauda arvensis | reverse complement strand
ACAAAACCCAGATCAAAACTAAAAAACTCAATCCCCAAACCTCCAAGGAACCTAAATCCCCCAAAACACCCCACAGGTATCCCCCCCACCCCACTCCATCAATAGAAAATAGAGCAATAAGAAATGYCTGATCAATTTTGGTATTTGATTCCTTTATAAAATATTTTCATATCTAGTGATCTGAATCATAATTAGTGCTTTAATAAGGTGTTGAAGAATAGCAGACATCAAATGTGCTGTTCTCATGAAAGCATCACTTAATGTTGCTTTCAGTGCAGCACAGGAAGAATGATCTGTAGACTCTAAAAAAAMTGTTTAGAGAAATATGCAGATGTTGTTTTCATGAAGGTCTCATTATGCATGRTACAAAAACAGAAGACAGTTTTAAATGTTTGAGAACATTTAACCAAACTATTCTTSAATGACTAAATTATAATTACTTGCAGAGATTATAGGCCTTTTTTAAAAAAGGAGCTCTGTCACCCCAAACCAATGGYAGTTGTATGGAGGCTGAAATGCAAGTGGCAAAGTTCAGCAATAARGTGAATGTATTTTTGCATTTGTTACAATGTAAAACTAACAAGTGAATGCTGTGAATTCAGGGGCAGCAGWAGATGCCATGTTATCTGATGGGTTAGCATGTGAAGTAAATGAAACTGTCACACAGAGATGACTGTTAACAGAACCAAATGTAGATTTAAAATGAGCCCTGGAATTACCTCAAAAAAGATTCAACAACGAAAAATTCACTGACTTCCCAAAGTGCAGGAGGTCATGCATTGCAGCAATTCCATCAGCTGTGCCCCTTCACTGAAAAAAAACAAGAAATGAAGAACTCAAAGTGACTGAGATAAAAACAAGTTCTTAAAAGAGTGATACTCTATAACTAGGGTCATGGGTCACACCATTTAAAGATAGCAGAAGCRCTCTTCCAAAGAGTGCAAGACAAGGTCCAGATGGATCCATTTCTTTCAGAAGATCAGAGCACTCTTGAAGGCTGAAAAAAACAGACATAATGCTCTTGTTTTATATCACATTAGGAAAAGTTCTTATAGCTCTAGAAATCCACGACTAAACCCAAAAAATCGCTGCAAGTAGAATGTAACATCTTGTATTCCTTACTTATCAAAAGTATCATAGTCACTGTATTCTGAGCTATATATAGGCAAAAAATAACACTGCAAGAGTCTAAGATCTGAGCTTGATGAGAGGCTTTTCTAACAAAAATGGGCAAAGAATGGAACATATCAACTGCAACAAACTAGATTATATATGATGCTATTAGACATACCACTAAAATCCCTACTGAATCAACTCTGCTGCCTCTGAGGGACATGAGCTTGCTGAAAAGCTACAATCTATTTGGGAACAATCCAAGTGAAAAGGAGAAAGAGGCCTCCCAGCACTGGTGGTCCTTGCAGTCCACCTGGGCTTTGAAACAGCCAGGCAAACACACCCTTCACCTGGTAGAGGAATAGTAGCCCACCCACACTAAATGCACTAAAAACATTATTTTTTAATGAGTCACTGTAGAAGCTATGTGTACACATCCTCACACCTACAAATGGATGGTGGTTCACTCTCAGAATTTCTTTCCCACCCAATGGAAGATTATAGTAAAACTAAAATCCCAGATCCCTTACAGTAAGATCTTCTACTAGCAAGAAGCATCTTCTGTAAATGTTCCCCTTTTTGGCTATTGGCAGAACAAAGCACATCTCCTTTCAATAAATTTATCTTTAGAAATTCAACCAGTCTACATTCTCTATCTCTCCCAAACAACACTGGAAAGACACTTTTGGAACTATTTTGCAAAAAAATGCAGTACAATTTTTAGAGAATTAAAGGCAAAAAAAAATCCCAATGTAATTATATGGTTCAATTAATAATTGTTCAACATGAATTATGAGATAAAACTGGTCAGTAAAGACCAGCAGAAATCAAGCAGAAGCCATCCAACATCTTRATGATCAGAAGGACCCTGCAGGAATTCAGCACAATGCAAGCAGAAATGCTACTGAACCTTAGAAGGATACAGTGAGGAGATCCTCTCTGTATTCTGAATGTGTGCTGGCATTGTGAAAACATAAAGCTGTTTTGAGTAAGCAACTAGAATTCCTCCTGTAGCCCACCATAGCCAGCTGTAGCCAGTCTGCCCTTCAATTTTCTGGATATAGAAGAAGAAAATAAGGAGGAGTGGGAAAAGAAGAAGAAAAGGTAAGCATACAAAACCCAACAGGAAGAAGTGTTGTAATAGCCTTTGCACTTTTGTGGCAACTTATCTAGGTTGTACAGGCTTCCCAAACTGCTGCCCTGAAGCTCTAGATATTTAACTATCAGAACACAATCTCTCTTTTTTCTGGTTTTCAAGGATATTTGGCCTATGATTTTGCTCCAATCTTAAAAGCAAAATAGAGACACCTGTGTGTACAAATAAAGGAAGTTCTATTCCCTATATATTTTTAAACTATACCTTAGCCAATGCTAAATGGCTTTCCAATGTGACAGATTAAATTGTTTTATTTTTCATAKGTGGAAAAATAAAAAGCAGTGAGTAAAAATAAAGTAAAAATCTGCATATGTATATAGAACTTATCACTGTTTAAGTCAGAATTATCTCTTTTTCATCACAKTTTTTCATTGATTCAAATAAAACCTCTGTATAATTCCAATGAGGCCTGAGTAGAAAGCATCAAACAGTTACTAATATTTACAAGTATGTCTTCCCTAAAGAAAAATTTAGTGAATTACTGTTAAATAAGCAAGCTACCCAAATGAACCAAGTTATGAATATTAAATTTAAATTACAAGCTCTGCATTCAACCTTGAAAAAATGTAGRAAATTAATAAAGCAATTGAGTGATGTTAAGGAACAATTTTTCTACTATTTATCTATTGTTTCTAAATATCATTGTTCAATCAGCTATTCAAAATTCATACCAAAAATGTTTGAGTGCCTACCACAATTAGGAAAATATAGGGGGAAAAAAAAGAAATAACTCCCCAGGGTACAATATCTTTCTGACAATTTATTTTARAACATATGCCAAAAATTAATGAGGCAGAAATTATTTTCACAGTTTACTGAAATAAAAAGTCAGGAAAATAAAGACTGAAGTAATGATTACTAACAACCAATTAGTAAAAGAGGTGCCTCTGCTTGAATTAGGGTGCAAACAAGGCCATATGCCAAAGTCAATGGTATGGATKTTATTTAACTTATTTATTTAACTCCTATACAGTCCTGAATTTCACCATTTCGCACTGTTGTGAGTTGATATTGTTTCTTCCACTACTTGTAGTTATGCCGCAGAGTCCAACAAACTTGAAGACTGAATTAAGCATCTGCACCCAGACTAATGGCAAAATCTTCTTCTACTATAGGTGCCTCTCTTGCTTCTTTGAAAAAAACCCCAAAACTCTGTAAAAATGATCACTCTTTTTTTGTCCATATTGTATTACATTTCTAATGAGTTAGGCCTCTCTTTGTGTCTTATTAAGACACCCTGTAAGATTATGGGTGTGAAAACTGTCAGTTTGGATTGGGTGGCAATATGGCAAAGTCAGTTTTCACTCAAATATTGTTAGTGACTATTTTATTAATCTAGGTAGATTGTCCTAGATACCAGTGAATCTTTAGTTTCTTACTAGGAGCTAATTCCMCCCAGCCTGAAAGTCTTCCCTTAAACTTGAAAAATTAATTGATTTCACATTTCTGCATGTTTTCTATTTTAGTAAAATGTTACTGATGTACAATAGGGCAGAAGTCACTGTCTCCGTGGTGGACCTTAAACTCCCTAAGAATATTGAAGAGAGTCAGGAGTACATGGAGAAAAAGAGCTGTGGGGATTTAGTCTAAAGGTAAGTCCCGCTTTTGTGTCTGACACTGAATGGAAGAGTGGCATAGATATTCCAGATGGAGTAGAATAAAATTAAATAGCTCAGCTCTGAAGAGTGGAGATATGGGGGAATAAATGGAAAGAAGGGAATGCTGGAGAGCAGCAAGAAAATTACCCATTTTGCATATAAATGATGTAATTACCCCCTCAGCTTCTCAGGCAGAAGTTGACATCCCTAATTAGAATAATTTTATGATCTTCTGGGGACAGATATACAAAAGCATAAAGAGAAGGAAAAAATAACAAATACAACCAACATCATAGGCTGCTTTTACAACATAATTTTGCAACAGAACTGATGAGGTACATCCAGTCCCCGCTTTATAACAAATTACTATGTTTGTATTTTACTTCRGATGATTCACAGGGCTTGATATAAAAGGCAGAGGTTGAATGAAACCTTTTCAGAGAAGAAAATAATGAAACCACAATACAAAGATGGGGATTTGAAAGCCTACCGTAATGTGTTTCATTATTTTCTTCTGATTAATACTGTAAAATGAAAGSCACTGTGTTTAACCTGTGCTGATGCTACAGTTGCTGTAATTAAGCATGAGAACTTACAACTTGTGCATATTGATTGTTTCATACAAAGCACCTGGTAGATTTGCCAGGAYATACTCTATTAAATCTACAACAGAGATGTCCAGCCACCAAAGTCTGCACTTGTTACTTGTCTAATTGATCTACAGTATTTCACCACACCTTCACTTCCTAATTGCTGGGCAAAAAAGCAGATATTTAGCCTTTTCCAGATGGTGAGGTGGTGAGGGGATGTGTTGTTTTAGTCACGTGGGAAGGAAGGGATTGTGCTACAAAGGAAGATAAAACCTAGTGAGTATGGCAAATCTGGAAAATTCCATTATCGTATGGCTCATCTTATCACTGCTATCATCTGACTGACTGATTTAATGTTGCCAAGAGACTTGAYAGACCAACTTGTTAGCATTAGATATTGCATGCAGGAGTTATTGGTAAATCAATTGTTACCACTAATTTTACTCCAACATTTTAATATTCCAGCAGTCAGGAGYTGACTGAAGGATATGTCTGTGTACAGGCATTTCATTTTTTTTTTCTTCACATAGCTGATTCTCTTTTGCATTTCCTAAGTGTGATTTCATGGTAAGGAGACAAGCTAGAAGCCAAGAGAATAAAATTATCCTCAGGCATAAATGCAGAAAAGCAGGCTTGAAATCTCAGAGGAACTGATGTTCTTGTCCTATAACCATTACTTACAGTAGTGACTAAGTTTTGAATAATTTAGAAAAATTAAAATCTTCCTAGAGTTATTTTCGTGTCCAGTCCTGATTGATTAATTAACAAAAGCTAACAAAGATTTTAAGCCTCAGAAAAGCTTTGGGTTTTKCTGTGCTCAGAGGATGGTCACGCTGTCAAGTCCATTAGTTCTGAGCTGACTCATCCTGCCCAAATTAATGCGATTCGCTCATGGACCACAGAATCTGGAATAACCACGGTGGTTTTTTGAGCTAATTAAATATTATCTATTGCACCACGTGCTTAATTCTTCAACTCAATTTACATAGGTGGAAAGGGAAACRTATTCCATTATTTTGTCTGAAAAATAAGTCCTAAATGTCAAAAAGATTAATCCTTGCCTTCCCAATTCCTGTGTTTGTTTTGCAAACAGACCAGATAAAATGACAGTAGTAGCTCAAAGCATCTCTCAAGGGGTGGCTTTGTGCAGGGGGCTCTGGTAGGATAGGTGGTCAGTAGGATTTAGGGGTCTTTCTGTTATTCCAGTGTGAGTCATGGGTGCTCAGAASAGTGCACATCCCAAATTAAAGGTTATCAAGGCTGGGAATAAAAATTCACTGAAAAGTAGAGTGATCAGCGAATATTCCTGAGTGAGGAGGTCTTTTGTAAAATGCCCTTCCYTGCAGGACTCTGAGGGAGCTCAGCAAAGGTATTAGGCAGCTGAAACAAAATAGCATATTTGCAGGCAAATGACATCCTTTGGCTGTTGTGATGTGAATAAAAGAACAACACAGCTCTACTCTTCCTCTGAGAGATAAAGAAAATCAAAGCAGAAGAGTGTAATACATTGTATAGAAATTATCTATAGCATCAGTACAATGTGTAAAAAAGCCGGAAGAGAAGGACTTTGGTGGATGTGATGATTCTGAAAACATATAAGCATAAGGGACTGATTCTTGAAAATAGGCTGAGACACTGAAAACCRTGTGGAATGATCCATCCTTTAGCTTCCTCTGTCCATGAGGGAAGGGTGCTCAGTGTTTACCCTCTTGCTGGAGCTCCTTTCAGTCAGAAAATSAAGATTCATTTGCAGAATGTTTAACTCAAAAGCTTTAACTCAAATATGTGGCTTTAACTCAAATATATGACTTTCCAGCTTCTTCTTTTGTAAAAATGTATATACATCCTGCTGCTGTATATACATACTACTACAAAAGTAGTATGCAGTCTSTATCAGATAGAAATTTTGTTTATTTCTGGGTTGTAGTGTGCACATAAATTAATCTGTCTTTATCGCTATTTCACAAGAGGTGTGTGTTGCTGTCCACAGACCAGCATTTATCTTTCTGGTTTGTGACACTGTGTGGATAATACATCACTAGAGCAGTGGTGCTAGTTATGATGTATGACACCAACATATCATAAAAGTGTTGCCACTTCTGTGATGTATTATTAAAAACATGGAACTAAACAGAAAGATCTATATAATACAGGTCCTTAATTTTTTTAAATGGGKTAGAAGTTTTCAGAGTAAAGAAAATGGGCTACAGAGAGTCTCAGTACATAAGAGAAATTGATGAGAATAACTGTGATTTCATATGACCCAGTTTTTAATGAAAAAAATCAGTCTTTTAAAGTTTCCTATGTTTCATGTCCTCTTTGTACTCAGTTGTGATACAGTCAGCTTCCTACCACATYCTTACAGAGCATCTTCCACAAAATACCATCTTCTAATGTGCTCAATAATCATAGAATTTGAATGAGAAATTATTTTGATTTGGCACCTCTAATTTTATTTCAGTTTTGCATCTCYGTCTAAAGTGCCTGGACAGTTTTTCCCAACTTTTGCTCAGAAAGGTGAAACAGCAAGAGTCTGCCAGGTATTCCCATACATGAATTTAAGACGTTGCAAAACATTATTAAAACTAACAGTTGGCACTTCTGGCTTCTGCATATCTCAGATGAAGAAAAGCAAGCCCTCAGAAAGAGGGATTTCTAGCCAGAAAGACAGCCTTAGGTCCAGAAGGTCCTGACCCTATACATCTTAACAAAATAAAAACTCAGTATTAATTTTATTGAGGAGTTTCAAGTAGTCTTTTTATATTCTTCTGTTTTTTTATGGTTTTGGTGCAGCCACCTGTGTTGTCTTCTCTACTTGAGGATTGCAATTGTCCATCTCATTTGGCCATTGTTTTCTGCTCTCTACCCAAAACATAATGGTTTTGGGATAGTATATTTATTAACCTTTCTTGGGTAATGTATACATGTTTTTCATGCCTTGATATTATTTCTTTGGCTCCTTGAAGAGATTTAATATAATTTTATATCCCCTTAATCTCTTTTTACCGTAGATATGTAAATTAGGTTCCCTTCCTTGTTCTTCCTCTGTAAWACCTTCTAATCCTTGAACCATTCCAGCTGTCCAAATTACCAGCATATTTGTTTTCTGGGGACCTGGAACATAAAAAGGAATTAAGAGTCTCACATCTACCACGAGGTGCTGCTGTGAACATACCTGTAAGGTCTAGCCTTAGAGAATGGGAACTGAATTTCTTCTTGCACAGAGTGGGCCATTCTATTTCCTATGTATTTTTATGAGTTTTTGGTACTATTCACAGTCCCAGACACTTTTTATGCAGTAAATGCTGTGTTTTGTAGCTCAAAGAGCTTAAGGTGGAAGATTTTAWTTGCATGTGAGAAACCCCTAGCAGAGACCCCTACAGAGAACTACACATTAAAGCCTCCATGGTATTTCAATTCCTTTAGCGTATGTATTTAAGACAAATAATATTATGTGATAAATGTRTTTATATTTAGAATGTATTTTGTCCTAAAAATAATATTTCAATAAGAGCATTTCTGGGACAGTGAGARAAGGGGGAAATAGTTTGAATTGTGCAACATCCAAAACCTCTGTAGATTATGRAGCTCATGGCAATTTACATCTCTCAACCCCAGGAAATACAGAGGTGTTCATCCAGATCATTTTCATGCAAATAAAGCTAATTTTATCTAAGCCAGAGAAAGAATATAGTGGGGTGCTCCAGCCAGTGGTATATAATAACTGTCTTCTCTCTAAGGAGAGACRCTAAATCTGCCAAAAATGTTTTTCTCTGTCTTCAGGTCTGAGTCTGAACAAATCCTTACATGTGATCAAAGTACTAGTGATGCCAAAGAGAAATGTGGTTGTACTGATAGGCAGCTGAAGATGCACATCTATCTTCCAGCTTCATCTTCTCTCCCAGTGTTTGTAARTGAATTAGCACAAATGATATGCTTGATGTAGAATTTCCCTAAGAATTGCATATAAAAAACATGGGGTTTTGGACAAAGAACAGAATTCTATATTGCTGCAGAACAGAACAGAGTGACTTAATAAGAGTGAAAATAGAGAGTGAAAAATATTTTGTTAGCATTGATTATGCTGTTGAAATTGTGTAAATATGAATACAAATGTAAATGAACAGTGTGCTTGACACTTTCATTTCTAAGTTTCCTGTATATCTACAGAAGTACATCTATTCTGGTATTTTTTATGTTTGTGTATTTGAGAGTACCAACATCTCTAGGAAAAACTACCCTCTGGAAGCCTTTTGAAATTCTGAAAACACACAGTGTAATTCTGGCCCTTAGAAAACCTGTAATTTACCTGGCATCAATCTCTGGACTTCATGTACAGTATTGGCAAGGAGTTAAGAGTACAGGGACTTTCTTCTATGRCAGTAAAGGAATGTTAACTTTTCAATGTTGTTTAATGCAAAGTTTCTCTGTAACATCATATCTRTCTCTCTACTGTAACCAGTCCTCACCATTCCCTTTTTCTACGCTTATAAAGAGCCAATACAGTAGCTGTCAAATGATGACCCGCAGTTGCTCCAAGTGAAACTTGGTCACCCTCATCTTTCTAAGCCTACTGATGTTTTCATTTTTGTAGGGAAGTTTCTCACATAGTTTCATGTAAATAGTGAAATGTTATTATAACTGTCTCTGTTGTTTTGCATTCCTTCTCCTGGGAGGAGAAGGAATGATGGRCTGTTGGTTTGACCAGTGTGATTGGAGAGGTGGAAGCTTCATCCTCCAGTCCCTGGCTGTGGTTGAGGTTCTATAGATTTAGGTCAAAAACTAAACTTCCCCTTTTCTGCTTTGGAAAATCTGTCGTGTCGTCCTTTTTGTGTAATAGTGTGACAAAACTTGCCTTCTGAGAATTCTCAAGTTTGAGATGAGTACAGTGAGGAACTTGATTTTGATAATGTCATGAACATTCAAAATCATATCTTTTGAAGATAAACACAAATATGTATGTATTATATCTAGAAATAATGAACGTAGTGAGAAGTAGATGTTGCAATTATTAGAAGTGTACACAAGCTACAAAGAGAGAYGGATGAGTCTCAACTGACAATCATAAGTAGAAGGTATAATGTAACCTCCTTTTTTTAGAGCTGWGTTGGAGTTAAAAAGCTAGATGGAAACTTCTAATGATTAGCTTCTAATGATTTACAATGCTTTTAAAAGCTTCCACACAATAAGCAGAGAAAAGARGAATGGTACTGGTTCATAATTCACAGAACATCATTTAGGCAGAGAAAATATATCCATCCTCTGATGTGTTTATATGTAAACTTCTTGCAACACAAACAGAGATTTAATAAAAGGAGCAGCATCATGCAGCAATTATGTAAGGTACACAGTCATATCCTGAGCTTTACTTTCAGAAAAATATCATTAAATATCAGTATGCTGATTTGCAGAAACATATATTTAGAAAGACTCATGGKTTTCTTGTGATAACTTTTTCATTAGCATCTAGTAAATTAGGGCTAAAGCAAATTACTTAGGACATACATTGCTAAATTTCAAAAGGACAGAAATGTCCCCTAATACATAAAGAGAAGTCTAGAACTGAAATATATCTCACTTCAGCCTGGGTCAGAACAAAAYATAGTATATAATTTTGCTTGATAAAGGCAGCATGACTGCTAGGAATTGCTACTAGGCTTTTAAAGTACCATTATTTTCCTTAAACTGCATCCTTGYATCCAAATAATGTTATTATCTAAGGTAACAAGACGAAGGGATGATGAGTGTACATTTGGTTGAAGATCAAAGATAATTTATAGTTATTTCATTTCTATCGTGGAAAGAAAAAAAAAACCCAAAAAACTGAAAAGACAGTCAGCCCTTGAAAGAGGCTGGGAAAGTTCTAGTTTCATGTAGATACTGTGCATTATTCAGCAAATAGCCTGTGTGAAGTAAACAAAGGCCCTTTTCTACCCCTCATAAATATATCCTAGCACCTATGACCGTGGCAGCAAGCCCTAGATTGCCATGTAAAAGATGAACTACATTTTCACAGAGGTCACTATCTTATATTTTGTCCAACTGTGCTTGGTCTGTCCATATTTAAGAGCTGAAGCTCCTTCAAGCCCCTTTGGCCAGTGTTTAGGTGCCTGCTGGTATGTCCTAAATGTATGTGATACTTGGGAGCAAGTAGGTCAGGTTAAAATGCTTCTGAGAGTGCAAACACATTTTTGCTCCATTGGGCTGGTGATTTGCTCAGAGGTAGTTGTCCAGTTGTCCAGGCACCCTGCTTGCATGTGGATTGCTGCTTCTCAAGGAAATTACTTGTGGTCTGCAATATGCAATTTAGTTATTACCTTTTGAAAGACTCTTTCCCTTGCTCTGGCTGGCTTTGGAGTCCAAGGAAGATGCCTGTTGTGAAGAACCCTATTAATAGTTTTCAATATCTAATGTGGATGATTAAAAGACCTTATTCTGTGTTGTCATTTTCTTTAGCACTGAAGCACTGGTCTGGCTCTTATTGATTCCTGAGACTAGGAAATTACTAGCCTGAGATGTAAGAGGAATGTAATTCAGATACGGAAAAAACCAGCATAATGCTTACACCTTGAAGAAACCTATTACATGACTTTGGGTGGCATTCTGGAATTTGACAACTATATGGCCTTGTTCCAAACAATTAAATGAATCTCTCTTAAGAGCATATGGTGTAGAGAACATGTCATGTTTGAGAAATATGGTTGGCTAGCAATCTTGATTTTTAATTTTGCAAAAGAACAATTATTTGGCACGGTATAARGCCTGTTTTTACTCCCTGTTAAGTACAGATGTGTTTTCTTCAAAGAATGAAAAAAATCTTTTCAGGAAAATACAGTTTTGCTTTGCATATCTGACAGATATTAAATTTTCTCTCATTTCTTTCGAAGAACAGTGTAGCTGGTTTTATATCCTATTGATAAGAAAAGTTTGTGATGAAAATCAAAATCCAAAGACTCAGCTATTGGAGATTTATAGATTGGTCTGTATGAACGATCTGTTTGGTATAGTTGTTTCTAAAAAGGTGGTATTGGGAGAAAAGATTCATTAATGCACCAGAAATTTATCAGCCTATTCTTCTCCCCTGCCTAAGGTTCATAATTATGTTTAATAGTTACATCAGAGTCCAGGCTGGGTGGTGGAGAGGAACTGTTAAAGAAGGAGCAATCTCACTTTTCCCAGGCTTCTGGAAACATCTCAGGTGAGATCTAGGGGCACTACATCAGGAGGGATCTTCCATTGAGATGGGATACCATCCCATGCTGAGCAGAGGGCAGTGGTATTACACACAAACCAGCCACAGAAAGACATCAGCCTGCCCCTTTTTGCTGTTCTTGAATTATGGACCACTTTCAGATTCCCTGAGCTGGTCCTGGGTGAGGGAGGATCAGAAGGTTCCTGCCCACCTGGCACAGAGYCCCTCCAGGCAGCTGGGCTCTGCTGGGCACTGTGCCACAAGCTCTCCCAGACAGCATTTTTCTCTWAGGAACTCAGGGGATTAGGCTGTTAAGGGAAAGTCTAAGAGGATTGCAGATTTAAGAGATGGCCAAAGGGGCACATTTATAGTTTTTTAATTAAAAGATATTTAACTGGAAATCCAGAAGGATTAGGGAATCRGTAAAACCAAGTTAATGTTAAGTGCAGGGTTGAACCACAAATTAGACTTTTTTTTTATCAGATCTTTGGCTTCTAACTTATTTTTTCCTATGATTAAACRATCTTTAAATCTTATTAAGGTAATTTCCCATCAATCTTTTTGACCACTCCACCCCTCCTGTCCAGAACTATGACATTATAAATAAATTTAAATCCAACACAAGAATTTAAATGGCTGGTAGAATAAAAAGAGAGACAATTAACGGACTATGAAATACTTACAGAAAAATCTCATATTTCATGAGAGTTATAACTGACTCCTCATTTTCTAAGCTCAGATGTATTTGAACATTTAAGTGGACCATTCTTTGCATTATTACTTTTATGTCTGCTTATTTTAAATGATCTGCTATATATGAAAGTCAAAAGGAGAGGCAGAGTATTGATCAGGTTATAAAGAGAAATTATCACACTTCTAATTCTAATGCAAAATAACCTCTGTTCCTTATTTTATCTATAAATCTCTYTTTTTTTTTAATACTATTGAGTCATGCAACATTATTTTAATGAGAAAGTGAAGGTGTTAAGTGAAAGGAAATAATTTTCAGTTTTTAATTATTCTACAAGTTTTGCCCCACAGCACATTTTCTGTAAACTGTACTTTTTGTTCAGCACTAAACTGCATGAATTACTTATAAGGCAGACAGATCAATAGCTCAGAATGTCTTACAAATAATAGTTTAGTTCCGCTGGCAGTTTTTTCTCTTTTTGTTGTTCATTCACCAACATTTTATTCTACAACATTAACAGGAAAAATATGCTAGTGAAATGAAAGAGTTCTTATCAAATGAATCTGTCAGTTCAAGGACACAGCTTATATTCAAAATAATATCTAACAGCTGCTAGCATCCTGACACTTTCAAAATATGAAGGGGAATAGGTTAATATTTCTGAAAAYCAATATTTCAGTTTTAGTATTGCTGAAATGTTGCAGGAAAAGTGTCCTGTATGACAGATGTCTGTATCTGCTTGTGGCTTCAGTAAACCATATTATTTGTTGGACTATGCTCTGTCAGGAGCATCTGTAGAATCATCTGCCTTGAATATCTTTGGAATGTATTAGCACAAGGTTAAAAGGAAAAAAAATAAGTCTGGATCAGAAGGTGTAAAGCTCACAAACCAGTCCTAAAATCCCCTGTTTTTCTGAAGTCCAAGCAGAAGATACCAGAGTTGGGCATGCTTCCTTAAATTTCCACCAAGGGATTTCTCTGAGGRCTCTGCTATACCTTTAGTGCTTTACTGTCTGCTGACATCTTATTCCATTCAGCACTTAAATCAACTTCTAYCAACTCCCTGGAGCAGACTTTAATCCATGTAGGGCCATGACTTGCTGCRTAGGGTAAGTCTTTCAGACCTGGGCAGGGTGCTGCTCTTTCCTTTGTAACATTGTCCACATGTCCAAAGCAATGGTAGGATTTACTCTGCCGTAAAAGATTGTCTCTTTTGACCCTCCTGTAAAAAATCTCATCACARTYCTAAAGCTAAAATATTGCTGGACCYCTTAATTTGTAAAGTTCTTTGATCTTATGGAATGAGAACATCTAAAAATAGATCCATTCGCTATTTGCCTTCTCTGATATTTTGAATGRATGGTGCATTCTCAYTGTTTTGTTTTTGCTTTAAAACAGAGTTGGTTCAGATTTATTTTTACTGCTTGTAGACAAAGGTTCTGGCATTTCAAAGGTGTGTGTTTCCAGGGTTTTAGTWTCAGCACCTCTATGTGCATTTGAAGGATAGAGGTAGAATGAAAGAGCTGGACTGAAATGGCACTGAAGTGTTGAAAAGCTTGTGACCAATCACAGTCATAGTGGAAGGGATGTCTGTGAGATTCCTGCCCAGGCTCTGGGACCTTAGAAACACATTKTCCCAGAAGGATTGGCTGCCTGGGCTAGGTGCTCAATTCCATCACACATTCCTTCTAGCTCTACCTTTTCTGAACATGGATTTTGTATGCTTACTCCCTCTTGTCTGGGCTATAAAGTGGCATTTTCTTCTGGTCCAAAAGATTCCCAATATCAGCCAACTTAATCAGTTCAGTCCAAAGCATTTTTTTCAAGAGAAATGAAGACAAAAAAGCATTGCTTGGGTGCCAAGTGCCTTCTCTTGCTCTCACATCCCATGGGAATTTGGGGTATCTGAATCTTGCCCCAAGTTGTGCTCACAGATACTCAAGTTTGAGTCACTATTTAATTTKGATTCCTTTAGATATTTGCTGGTACAGTTGTGCTGTACAAAACTGATTTTGCRTATTTTCCCTCTGTCTGTTGTTTGTGCAGTTCGTGGTGCTGCTGTTTTCTTTCAGGGTGTTTCTCTCCATGAACTCAACGCTTTTCGAAGAATGAGTTCTGGCAACATGTGGAATCATATTGATTCCTGAATACAATTTTTCTCTTTATTTTCTTCCCTGTTAAGTCTATATTTATAACATGCTGAATAAAAATGAAACTCACACTACCCTCCTACTTCCGTTAATAATTTCCCACTGTATTGACAGCTATTACTTTGGTATTGATCTTTATCAGGCTGATTTTATTTACAGTGTAACAAGTTCATACTTATAACATCAGTCAATAAAACAGTCAATAGAACAACCAAACTGCATAAACCCACCTGATCAACAGTTTTTACAACACTCTCTTCTGAAATAAAAACACTGTGCTAGATTTGGACATCTGGCCCCCAATTTTTGGAGGGGTGATAACTTTTATTTCTCTCTCATTGTAAATGCTGGYCATTTTTTCATCTACTTTTTCATGGGGGTGTAGATGCTGCTGCAAAGCACCTCTTATACACACCTGAAACTTGGCTCAAGATGGTCACTTCTGTTTACTTCTACCTGACATCTTCTATTAGGAGAGTTTTCAGCAATATATCTGTATATGGTCAAAGTCAAGGGAACACTGACATCAAATCAATATTTCAGAATTATATTTCATGGGGCTTATGGTATTTATCTGTTTATGTTTTGCTTTTCTATTTAATTGCTCATCTGCACTATTTTTTTGGCAATWCAAATTAATTATTCTTCATAGATTCTCAAGATGCATTACACTCTATCTTATACTACTGACCATGATTAATGACCTAACAAAGTCTGAATATCTCATTTGTTTACAATCATGATAAATTGTAGCCTATCATGGCAACTTTATATGCTTGCCATGCAAGATCTAAGTGAAAAAAATTATATCATAATTAAGAAGCACAAGAATACTTTTTCAAAATAAAGCCTGCATKTCCATGTTTTTGCTAAAAGGGTTTTATAACACATCAACCGAGCTGTTCTGTTCTATTCCTAAGTGACTATAGGTCAGGAACTTTACCACAGTGTATCTCATATTGAAGGAGGCTCTTTTTGCTTTGTGCCTTGAGAACTTAGGAAACAGGTGAGATAAAACAGCCTGCCAGATGGCAAGGTGAAATTGAAAGACTCCTCATGGGGTGTCTAGTTTATATGGGAAGGATCCCAGATCCACTGCTCTGTGGTGGTACATTGCCCAGCACCCRGCATGTCCCAGCTTAAAAACAAGTATCATCCTGAAAGCTGGTGACAAACATCATTCCACTTTTTACGTCCATATTTTTTGCACACAGGAAAGCTGTGGGCAGGCAAGCTACAGAGGAGCTGCAGCAGCTCCTGACAGTCACTGATATGGGTGACTGAGATATCAAGTATCACCCCATCAGGTTGTATAAAGTTGGCTTCTCCAAGTGTCAAATTTAGTGTGACACCTTTTCATGCTTAGTTTCTCCCTGCTCTGATGTCTTCCCTGGTCCTGGTCTCTTTCATCACTGTCTGGGTGACAGTGGAGGGTGAGAGCATAGAAGCATCAATCCCAGTCCCAAACCACCTGTAGCTACACTTGTGGTAGAGTGAATGTTTAGCAGATCTGTTGCAGTTTACCACTTGATTTTAGTTTTTAAACAACAACAAAAAACCACAGTAATTGGTAATTCTTTTTTTTTTTTTAATATTATTAATGTAACATTTTATGTTTCTCTACTTTTATTTGTCAAATGATTCTTGAGTTAGAGCCTTGCACTTGGCAAAAAGTTGTTTTAGAATAATCAGTATGTTTGTTGTTAATATCAAATAGCATCATGCACTGTAATGAGAAGCATGATCAGCAGTCAGTAAAACTGAAATTAGGTAATTCTTTGGCTATAAGCAGAATCAATTTTTATAAGATAGGTGAAGATAGTGTGGGGAAGCAGAGAGAGTTAGTACTAAAGGTAATCTTGCCTCTGATGTRTTGCAGCTGTGTTAATTATCCTAGAGTGGGAACAGCCTTGCTCTCCCAGCTCTGGGTGAGATAAAGAGTGAGCTGGCTGGGAGAGGTTTCGTTACAGTTTCAGCTCAGTTGGAGTCTGATGAAGTCTGCTGCTGTACTGGGAAGWCCCAGGGGCAAGAGGTTGTGCAAGAGATGGATAAGGTGAGACTTTGTACCAGGKCCTGACAGGGACAGGTGCTAGGCCAGGGACAAGATGGGGTGAGCTGGTGCTGTGAGAGGGAAGAGAGAAGAAGGAGCACTGACTGACTGGCTGCTGGCATAAATGGACAGACCCTGAGAGCTGCTTGGAGCTGCCTTTGGGAAATAAGATAGAGACTGTTAAATAGCAAGGTGTTGGTGTGTGAAGCCTTCTGATAAATATGAAAGACTGTTATATAATAAAGTCCTGCTACTTGAGCCCCTAGAAATTTTCAATGAAGCACTTTGTGTGTCTTGACCATCTCAACAACCACAACCAATCAATTAACAGGACTTTTAAAAYTTGGTTTTAATTTTGTCAGTAGAAGTAATTGGCAACAGTTCTTTAGGGCTTTAGGAGTCTTGCTGTCTTGCTCCTAACAGAGCTAGGGTAAGAAAAATCATAATATTCCTTCATCACAGAAGAGAGGAACTGTGAAATGTTGGTGGGAAGAATCTGTGGAGACAGAAGATTTGGATCTTTCTTCTGTCACTGCCAAAACAGAGCTCTGTGAAAGTAGGCTTCTCTTGATTTGTCAGAGTCAGGTCAGTATGCTTGCCTCTAAGACTGAGATGCCAGAAATTACAAAGGTCCTCTAAAAAAAAATAAGAAAAGCTAAGGTTGCCTCTTAGGTCTTATGGTTTAAGTTAGGATTGGCATTAGGTCCATACCTCGCAGAGTTTTCTCAACTGATGTTTGAATTTATAGTTCCAAGTTTAATTTTACTGACTGAATTTTATTTTGCTTCCCAGTCTTTTAGAGACTCTCTTCCAGGTCTAGAAATCTTTATGGATTTTTGGACCTTGAAATAAAGTATGATTTTCCTMAGAATTTAATTGCTGTTCAGATGAACTTTAAAATATCCAAGCAGAACTTCTATATRGAGTATCTGGAGGGATAAGTGATTTCAGCTTTGAACAAAGCACATGAATGGATTACCTTTCAGGATTTTAAATGAAGCAACATGCAGCTGAAACTCCTAATCAATGAGTTGTTTAATCAACTGGAGAACTAGTTATGACTGCCAGGGTTTGTGCTGCAAACTTACGTTAKTAGTAGTAGTATTAAATTTTTTAATTTATTTTTTGCTAATAATGGAACAATGGAGGATTTTTTGTCTTTGAAGACTGTGTCTCTGCAGACAACAAACTGCTGCTTTGCTGCTTGGTTGGATAGGGAAATCAGGAGTAGTGTACTTATGATAAATGAGGAGAAGAATTCTGCATGTTAAGTTCTGAAAAAAATTCTTCTCCTGTTTATAATGCTGTCTCCATTTCCCTGTTTAATATTGCCCACCATTTGAAAAAATAATAATTTTAATTTCACCTCTTTTTCACTTTTATTGATGTTCTCTTTTTTTAAAGGAAAATGAATTAATTTTTACTTCTACTGTTAAAAAATTTACATTTTTTTCCTTTTTAGTGAAGATCAGCTGGGAAAACCCATGATTTCCCTAGCATATGAATTTAAAATCACTGGCTACAGAGATGGCCAAACATCTTGTTCAGCAACATGGAAGCTTATGAAAAAGGGCAATTATTATAATAATGGCCAATTCAATAATCAAAATAATAGAAATGGGACMACCATAGGCTTATTGAAAATGAGAAAATGTAAAATATTATTTACATGATGATTTAGCCACAATCTATACAACTGTAAAGCATCTGGGAGCTGCACTTGAAACACACAATTTTTTTGCTTTTATCTGCATCAGGGCTACTTTTTTTGTTAGTGACACTTTAATGTAAATGCAGTTTGAAAATCTCAGTTGAGATTCCATGTCCATATTAAATGCAAATGGGAAAAAAATCAAAGCCAATTTGATATGATTAATGAACAAAACACTCYAATCTCTTTTCTCCTTTTGCTTTGGTGATTACTGTATCTAATAGCATAAGACCATTAAATTGAGCCTTCATGCTTTCTGGCTTTTTTTTAAAAGTACTCTGTACTTCAGATATTATGAACATGTTCATGTAAATGGAAATTGTGTATCTTTATTGGAAGCATAGTGCTAGAACCACTATGCAGAATTTAAACTTAGCCAGAGTTGCTCTTAACAAAATTCCTGGTTCACCTCTATATCTGTCTCCTGATTTTTGGCCTTTTCTTCTCTTGACCTAAGTTGACCCTGAGGAATAAGGCTGTTTAGGAAAGCCTGTGTTGAGGTCATTCTGATGGATCATTTGGGTTTTTGGTAAATAATATCAGAAATGCTTATAAACATGTTGACTCCAAAAGGAAGAAAACAGTAGGAAATTAAATAAACTGTTTATCCACCGTTTCTCTGTATGCTTGGTCAGAATCAGCTCTATCTTTGCAGTGTACAGTTTTTTTTGCAGAATTGTTGTGTATTATGACTCAGATGCATTTTAAAAATTAACCATCCTCGGTTAAGCATTCATCATAATAAGTGATGTTCAAAGAGCCAGATCAACTCTTTSAACAATTTTCAGATTTGAAACTCCCTAATTTTGATCAGTTGCTAGATAACCTATGACCAGCAGAGAGTGAAGAAGGAGCTGTATGGTACAAATGGCAGAATTGTCAGATTTGCCTTCACAACTTGCTCTGCAGATGTTTTGTGTTTGTTATTGGGTATATGAGGGCTGGCAGCAAGAGTCTCAGGCCAATCCTTTCCTGAAAGCAGATGAAGGTGTTCTTGCTGGAACATATTGCAGATTTCACTAGAGACAGTGAGACAAACTGGGAGGGAGGATGGCAAATAACTGCACTGTAAGTGCATGCTGTTGAATGACCAAATTGAGCTGTCTCCAGACAAACCAGAGAGAAGATGGGTAGAAGGGATGAAATTCACAGGGACTTGTGGAAAGTTACACAGAGTTTTCTTCTGATACGGTCTTGCATGTGGCAAGAATGGAGTGAACCTGGTGAAGGTGTATCAAGTCTGAGGATGCCCGCATCTGACAGAAATGGCTTAAAAATAATTTGCGAGCCAACTCCTTGGGTATGTTTTGTAAAGCAAAATGTTTAATAAACTTATAAGATAATAAACAATAGAAGGACAAACTAGAACTCGAGCACAGGCACATGCAGTCATTGTACCTGTCTATGACATCCCAAGAAGCACTGAGAAGCTTTGGCTCTCTCAAGTACAGAAGGATTTTGGTGGGATTTTYGGCAAACTGCCTGGTAGGGAATGCTACATGTCTGGGGAACAGGTAAATAGACCTATCTGTGTTTCTGTCTTGGCATGAAGCCAATGGCTGCCAGGAGAGCAAAGAAACTTCTCAGGCTTTTTCCTTTTAAGTTTTATGGTAAAACTGAAACCCTTTTTTCCTTCTATTTAAAATATATAATGGTTCTCTTTTGCCTATAATACTACCATTTGCAGATTGCTAAAACCTGATTTTTTGGAAATACTTATATGAAGTAKCTTAAAGATTTTGTGACCATTAGATTAAAAAAACGTCTCTTTTCTCTTGGGACTTGTCATTCAGTCCTAAAGAGAAAATGATGAATTTGGGTATATAGTAGTCCAATGTAGTCAACATTTAGTTAGGATGGCTAGGTGCTAAAAAGCTGCCCACACTGTTTTAGTTCAAATGATTGGAGCAAAGCCCTGATAGGATGCCTTGTATCTCTGAAGCACTAGATGTTAGAGGGAATTGAAACAAATTTTGTGTACAAGGGAGTGGATGGATCTCATTGCATTCCAATATTAATGAATGAACAATGCTTGGCTAATTCCAGAACAAAAATAAGTGAGTTTATTCATCTTTTCATATTATAAACTCATTATGTGGAAGTGTTTTTATGGTTTTTTTAAAATTTGTTTGTTTGTTTATTGCAGGAAGACTTCCAATGTGTCTGCAAGTGTCTGTGTTGCTGTTAAATTTAATGGGCTCCAGCTGTGCAATGGCATTATCAGTTAGAAAGGAAAAAAATCACTAGAAGAAAAAGCCAGGAAAACATTATACTTTTTAAGGGTTATTTGCTTATTGGGAGGATGTGTCATTGATAGGTGCATGTGGGGATTTTTAAACACACTGAGTTGCATAGGCATGCAGTGTAATTTTGGTAACATGAGACACTACAGTGACGTGAATAAAGATCTGTGGTGCAGCGACTGTTCACACCTGAATGTCTTTTCACACATTCTTTGCCTGTAAAGGAATTCAGAACAATGCTTTTCCATGCATTGGATTACTTGTTTATAAGATGTTTCTCAAACAGAAAGCCCTTCAGCCCCTATGCATGGAGTTTCAACAATTTTCTTCTTCCACCTTTGCTGCCACAACCGCCTCTTATCTGCTTCACTGTATGCACAGAGCTGCATCACTTGCTGTGCAGCATCAGCACTGCTTGGTACCTAAGGGTCAAATCCCATCTGGTCTTGCTTGCTGTGCTGTCCTATCCCTCCGTCTCTGAGATATCTTAGGAACAATGAAAAATGCTTTGGTAAACTGCTGTCACTGTGTCCCTCTTTCCTGCTCTCTTCCGTTGTCTCTCATTCTCCAACAGTGTTTTGGTGAGGCAGCTATTTAAGGTGAACGTATCAAAAGAAGCAGGTGATCACCATGACTCACTGGGCAGTTTTCTTGCAGAGGGGTTGTTGTGTAATGATATCTGCCATGGATGAGGTATTTGTGAGATTCAAGTGTGTCTGTCATGCTCAAGTCGCTGTTTGCATCATACTTGTGTCTTCATTCTTGCATGTGCCACAAGGATGAGTTGATTTGACCCAGTAGAGCAGGAAAAGTGCAGTTAGAGTGTGTACAGGAAGGAGCAAGTAAGACTTGAAATTTCTGTTACAGAGAAATGTGGCACATCTCTATGCAACTCCACACACTGAAAATCTGATGGTGTAGGAAAGGTGCCAATTGCCAATCTGAAAAAGCAGAGCCTTTTTGATAACAACCCAAAATGTAAGCTACTTTCCTATTGCCTTCACTCTGAACATGATTCATTTCTTCTACCTTGCTGATTGATCTTGTTCATGTTGAATTTGACCAAGAAAATAAGGCTTGTTTACAACTTAACTTGGAAATACCATGAAATACATATGTTTGATTATTTTTCTTTATTTCTTTTTGGTTTTTTTTTTCCAGATGACTACTATTAAATTCAGAGTGAGCAGTCCAAAAATTTGAAGTGACATATGGAAAGCAAGGATCCTGCAGAGTGCAATGCCTCCAGAAGCAGTTCCAACACTGGACAGAAAGTGGAACTGGCCTGTTTGGTAGATCAGTAGTTTGTCCTACAGGTGAACAAGGCCAAATACAGATCTCTGCCCCTCTGCTTGACTTTGGGTGTGGAGGTGGAGCCACACCTGGCACACAGCTTCACAGGTGATGTCCCCAAGTGACTGGAGTCAGCTGTTTTCCACTGGCTGATATGGTTGTATCCAGTACATTTCCTCACACCCCTGTTGTTCACAGTCTATGTCCTGGTTTAAAGCTACTGCAGCAATGAGAATAAGATTAGTAAGCACATTAAACTTATATTTAAAACTTCATTTTTACCTGGAATTATAAATATCTAGTATATTAGTCAAGGTACCACAAATTCCATTTAGATTATCTTTTTTGTGTGTGATGATGTGACTTTGATTTTGCTTTTTGAGAAATTTTCCTCATGAATGTAGAATGCTCATCCTCAAAATCAACACAAAACAAGATCCATTATTGCAATATCTTTTCTGCTATTCAGCTATGCTTTCTGGTATTTTTTTAATGCTTAATCCATCATTTTGTGCCCTTCAGTATGGGAAAGATAACTGTAAATCTTTCCAATGACAGAGAAACAAATGGAATGAAAATGAAGACTGTTTTGTTTTGATAAAAATGCTAAAAATTAAAACAGGGAATTCAAGGTAAAGCTCTGCTCTTCAGAGGGCTGTCTGCTGACTTTGTAGGAATTATTCATTTATTGCTTATATTTGAGGATAGGTAAACAAGACCTCCTCAAGTTTTTTAAACTGTGTCAAGGGAAGGTTGCAAATCCATATTAAACTTTTTATTTTCTTTTTCCTTTATCCTTAACCCAATATATTTTGCTGGTTTGGTTTTTGGTGGTTTTTTTTTTTTTTTTTTTCAGTGCAAGGAGAAGAGGAGGATTACAGGCCATGAGGAGGGAGAATAAACATTCATCTCAGCAATCTACCTCATGTATCTCAAGATGAGACTCTATTTTGCTTTCTTCAATCTTGTGCCTGTGACTGTCTGTGGCAATTGTGTTTCTTCCTGCTTTTTCTTTCTCCTCCCYACTTTGCAAGGTAAGAAGTGGCAGATGACTTATGCTATCTCTGGCTCTGACTGGTGGAGCAAGTTTTATCAGCTCTGTCCTGCTGGGGATTTGAGGCATGGAACTGAGGGTGGGAGTCTGGGCCTGTAGGAGAATTGTCAAGGGCTGATAATTCACCATTGGGTTCTTTCAAGCAACACAGGCTCTGCATTTCATTCCCACACATAATCTAATTACTGCTGACATTTGAGATAGGGAACTTTGGGAAATAAATGAGTTGTTACCCTTATAGCAAAGATGGTGAACAGGTTTTCTTTTTCTGCCTGTCATCCAGGAAATGTGACATGAGTTGTTTATCTATGTTGTTTTTATCTATTATCTATTTATCTATGTTGTTTTTATCTATTATCTATTTATTGTTGGCAGATTTGGTCTGGTTGAAGGACTTTTAAATCATGTAATGGCACAGCAAGGAGGTGTCCCTCTGTGATCTCCATGGTAGTAAAACATGCAAATGGTTTTCAGATTAAAGCTCCTCTCATCTTTAACATGAGTGTGGTGCTGGTTTTTCTGCACTGCAGTTTGGCCAATCCTGTTTAGAAAGGATGAAGTCTTCCCTCACTCATCATTCAGCCATTTGTGATGGTGGAGTAGTATTTGAAAATGATGCACCAACATCGCCCCAGTTTGAAATAACTGGCAATGATTTATTTTCTATATGTGGAAAAAGAAAATATGAAAAGATTTTTCAGATAAAATCTACGACAGCATATTTTGRTTTTGACCTGTCAGAAGTGTTCCCTTCTGGCTTTGCTTTAATGCTAGTAACTGTGGTTCCTTTGCCAGACAGTGCCTATGCTGGTCTCTAAAGAAGGTGCAGAAGGTGTGTTACTATCATCCCATTTACTCACAGCAGATTTATTCCACTGAAATATCCTTAGTTGCAGAGGACACCTCTCTAACTTTGAGCTCAGCTTTGTGTAGCACTCAGGGAATCAAACCAGACCCTAATCATAAATTATAAGGTACTTTTAAATCCTATTATGCTTTCTTTTCTTATCTCCAGTTTATTGAATTAGTAGCAGTTAGTCCAAATAAGAAAACTGGTAGAAAACTGATGAAAGTGAAAAGCCTGTTCACATCTYGGTGTCTGTATTTGAGTGACATTAATGTATAACAAGGGACATGTTTCTCAGCAAGCTTTCTGTATAAAAGAAATTCTCTTTGACTAATAGAAATAAACTGATTTTGTTTTAGATGTGTGAAGATGCCTATGTCTCAGATGAATTTCCCTCAGAGTAGTGTATTTAGCTAACAATGGATTCAGGCTGAGACTATATAATATACATTTTGTGTAATGTAAGATCAAAGAAATTATGTCATRAAAATCAAAGCACTGTTTTCACTGAGGTTTAAAGGTCTGTATTGCTTTTGTAGCTAGGGAAAACAAGAAAACAGTTCATTCTGATATCTGTTTACCCTTTTTTTCCAGAGGATAGTGGTATGACCTTTGTGGAAGTCCATGTCACAAGTACTGTTATAGTAGACTTTCTATAGTAGACTTTCCTGATTCTTACACTTTCTCATTCAACATATTAATGTGATTGGGTAGAGAAAATTCAGTATCTGTATATTTCCCCAAGTATCTGATGCATGTAATAAGTGCATTTTGTTTCCTGTTTATATTTTACATAGTCCTAAAATGCCCATTGCCRTAACAGCAAATGACGATTTAATTATTCATTTCTCTAATTATTTTAATTTCTCTCTGTATATACACTACCAGTCTTTTTCCTCTGAAGACTGTCACAGGTGGAAATAAGATGACATGGTGGTTGGTCTGAGGTGGAAATTAGATGATATCATTGTTCTTACTACTCATATGGGTTAAAACTAGGAGTTAATCACTCTCATGTCATCTTTGAAATAACAGTAAGAAATTTGTAAGTGCAAATTAGTTTTGTAGTAATAAGATTAGGAGAGAAAAAGCAATTCTAGAGAAGACCTAGGTTGAAATTAGCATTTTATGACACTTCACTGAGTAACTAGTAATGTGGAAGAGAAGGAAAACAAGAAACTAGATAAGGGTCAAATAGAGATTTCAGAAAGAAAATTAAAATAGACACAACTGTTGTAGCCTGATGGAGGAAAAATCCCACCAATCCAAAATATTAAAATGCTTAAAATACAAAYCCATTTCCTCCTACACAGTTAGGTATGTTAACTTCTGCTACTTCATATACTCTGAATTATCCCCATTTGATGAAACTTAATATGTTGTAATAGCAGAAGTTCTAGATAAAATTTGTTTGGATAAAGCTGGTTTAGCTCTTGTGGAATTAGGTGTGCTCACAGAGGCATTGATATTTTCTCAACTATTGGAGAAATATGTTTTCAAATTTTATAAGATTCATCTTCATTTTCCATATTGTTGTCTCCAGTGTCAGCTCCTACATTCAAAAATTTTCAAAGCATAAATAGAAATTGGCTGCTTTAACTACTCTTTTGTGTCTGAGATTTTTCAGAGGACCATCCACTTGATGTTTTTAAACTTCCTAGTCTGCCAAAGACACTGACTGGCACAAGAGTTTGTGTAAGGATCCAACCATGGCTTGTGATGGTCTATCTTTCAGATAACAATTCAGTGATATTCACAGATCACTCACTGGGCAGTAGGGCTCCTCAGCTGCAGGTGGAAGGCACCAAACCCTGATAGATGCCTTTCCATGGTTAGCCAGATGTATACAAATTGAGGCAGGTGGYTTCATTCAGGTTGAATCCAAGTTTTATTGAATAAAGGTGAAGTGTGCTTCATCCACATAAAAGTAAAACTATGGATGGATGAAGGCTGGATGCCATGAAGCTCATGCCCTTGCCTCCACATCTGATTTACCTCATACTAATGTCACAGTCACTCCACATCGCAGGAAAAACAAGTGCAAAGCAGGATCTTGAATGCTCTGGTGAGTGCTGTATGAGGCTTCAGCAACCCTCAGTAGGGTTGGTCCTGCCTTCTCACACTCGACATCTGAAAAAGATGTTTCATAATGACCAAGAGAGGTAAGACTAACAACCTAACTCCCAACCACCTACTGAAGYATTTTAATCAGTGTGAAATGCTCTTTTGTACTTTGAGTTATCCTTATTACCAACATTATAAGACAATAGAAATCACAGAAAGAAAACCATATGCCCTGAAAAGGGCATGATTCCATTAATGACAGCTAATTCATTTACTTGGATTCACCATTGTCTAAAGAGCTGCCCCTTTTTGTTGGGTTTTTTTTCTTCTTCTTCTTTTTAGTGCATACTTATTTGGCACTGATCCTTCTCCTGACTTTTTTATGATGAGGTATTAGAATTTTTTTCTCTTTACTCAATTTCCTATTACCTGAACTATCTGCCATTGTATCTCCACTCCAGCAGCAGAATGTTTGATCCAGATTGATCCATCTCTTGTATATTATTCTAAATCACTTTTAGCTGAGGTATTTCTTTGTGATTTTAATGAATTAAAGCACTGTTCAAATCTTGAAACAAATCTTGTTGCAAATCAAGAGCCTCTGACTCCTGAAGGGTCGAATATTAGAGAAAGAAGCTGTAGAGGAGTTCATAGGCAAGAGTTTTCATGTTATAGTCTGCAGTTACCTTGCAAAGGAGGTACACACAGATGAATTTGGGTAACTTGTTTAAAGCAAATTCATTTATGAATTCACCAATGGAAAACTGAGTTATTTAGGAAGATATTGCAATGCCACARCTTTTTGATGCTTTACTATGGAATACCAAGCATATTTTATTTGACCTCAACAATTCCAGTAGTAGTTTTGCTGCATGAGACAGTATATCGATAAAAAACACTGTCAAATACTTAATAGTATGGCATTCTAAAAATTGATTTTTCTATGTATTCTCTGTATTAATATATATTTTCAAGAGGGTTTTCTGTGGTTCACCTTCATTATTTTCTCTTTGGCTCATGCCTTTTGAAGTAACAGCTCAGTTCCTGCAAGGCTACTTGTAAAAGACTGTCATTATTTAGAATGGATAATTTAATTAACCTACCACAGAGWCTGTAAGGAAAATAAATCAGTGTAGTTATAGCACTTGTATGAGTCACAATTACTAGGCAAATAGGTTACTGCCCAATAGAGTTGCTGTAATCCAACTGTACATAGGCTCAAAGAATTTGGGGACGAGCTTTGTTTACTTGTAATTACACCTAATGCCATTTACTCTAGATAGGCTATAGCTTTTGTTGCTACTAATTAATTTATGTAGTGGGTAAAATAATTTATTTTAATACCAGTGTGTGACGCTGTCTTAGGGTAAACTGCCTGTCTTGTGACTGGAAGGAATAATTACAGAGAAAATATATCAACTAAAATGAGCTTTGTTAAACTATGTTGATATCGTGAACACAGTGAAAAACACCTCCAAAGATCTGATCTGTGTGCTTGACCTTGGGGCACTTACTTAATAAGGCATCTTCAGTGACTCATACATTATGTTTCAATTGAATCATCAGGAAAACAAAGAATATTGATCCTTCATCTCATGATCTAAATCCAGATACTCAGAGGAGAGAGAGTCCAAAAAAATATTTAATCTCATTTGATATGGTAAAAGCAGATTCCTTCCATAAAGAAAAACTGATGTGTAGTCAGACAGTTAGAAAGAATGCTTCAGTTAAAACAAATTGTGCTATAGCAGGGGAGACCTTGCTGTTTCAAGTGTGACTGGAGAGATTTTGTAAGATAATTAAACTTCAGAGTGCTAATTTTGAAAAAATAAATAACAAAACTTCAAGGTGCAAAGCACTGGCAGAATGCTACCAGCGTTTGGGTTTTTTTCCAAAATGCATGAAATAATACTTTAATCTGTCAGATATTTTGCTGCGTCAGTGGTTTAATTGGATTTCCTGCACCAGCCCTTGTTTCTGTTTCACCCTATGTCCTCTGTGCAGAGGTCCATGGTGGGGCAACTCCAGAGGTGCTCTCTCAGCAGGGCACAACCAGCAGACTTCAGGAGGCTGCAGAAGTACACCCAGAGCTGGAGTGCCCACAGTTCCAGCACAAGGTGTGTGCAGGTGGGAGGCACCCAGAAAAGTTGGTAAGYGGGTTTGCAAGAGCCAGGCTTGGTCACATCACTTTGTGGATGTGTGTAACTGAAATATTGTGGTATTATAGAAGTGGATAAATGCTTTTTAGCAGTTTACTGAGTTAAGTACTCCTTTTTTTTTTGCCTCTTGTGGTGTATCCTTTGCATACCTGAAACTGATCCTGGGTGTGTAGTTCAGTGACTGTCAGTTAATCACCCATCATTACAAAACTGATTCAACCTTCCTGAGGTGAAAAGTTTTCCCCCAGAGCAGATCTTTGCCCTGGCTTTGCCTTCCATCAGCATGTGGTTCCCATCACTACCTCAGCAATGTTTGCTGGAACAGCAACACAGCATCCTTGCTTTCAGGGCTGGAGACAAATTACCATCCAATTTGGAATGGGAGCACTATGTAGAGACTAGTATGGGATGCTACACATCTTCTACTGCTGACAATTCCAGTGCAGGTAATTAGGGAATGAAGATTACAAGCCTGAAGGGTTTAATGTGCTGGGTTTATGAAGCAGTGTTTGACAACTGCTTTGTGTATTTGAATGCTAGGGGAAAATAAAAGCCAAAATTAACAAGTTACTGTTCAATCTTCAGTATAAATTTCCTTCAGTTTGAAAGCTGACAGCAGCCTCTGGATATTGTGCATGTACTTATCCCATAACTGATAATGTTGGGKTTTGTATTTCACATCTTTTCTTGTGAGAGTGTGAAGCCCCCAGGCTTTTGGTTAATGAAGGAGTATGCTGGAGTGAAAAATTACTTAACATGTTAAGTAACCTTCAGCCAYCTAAAATTTGCATGCTCAGCAAAGAAAATTTGTCCACATCCCTGGGAGTCACATAACTGTGAACTGTGGGGAAAACAAATACGTTTTTTGACAGATCAAAATAGATTTTACACAACTTAGGGCTAAGAAGAATCTTCAGAATGGTTCAATATTGTCTGCTCTTCATTTTTGCAATTTTAATGATTTATTATTTGCTGCCGTTTTTTGGAATTCTGACTCGAGCCAAAGAAAAATTGTGGGTTAGAACATACAACTGTCAGCACTAGCAAAATATTGGTAATTACAGCTAGAGGTTAAAAATTAATGGATCTGATTTCTCACTGAAGGTTTCTGATCAATCTTCATTACCTTCATGCATGAAATTCTGTGTAGYTTTTCTGAAAGGCCTGCATAAACTTTAACTGAAACCTAAGAAACACACACTAAGTAGTCTTTCCTTTTGATTAAAGCTTATATATTGTATAAATTGATAACATTCAAAATGGGTATCTACAGTACAAAGTGTTTTCAGGAAACAATTCATTTTTATGCCTAGAATAAAGTTCAAGATATTATTTTGTGGTGATGTTTTCTGAAACTACAGTTTTGTTAGCATTATATTAGGTATGCAATCTGAAAACTGAAGGCTTGAAGAAAGAGAGTGTATGTATGGATAAAGGGATATATGGCACAGGAAGAAAAAGCATGTACTTATAGAAAACAAACAAATTTTTTAATTTTTAAAAACTTATTGTTTTTAGTTGYAATTGACTGAAAGTGCTATATATTACTAAGAGACAGTATGCATTTTATTTTTAGCCCCTACATTATTTGTGAAGAAAACTGTTGTTTTCAGAATTTTATTGTATTTAAGGACATGGAACTATTCACATTGATACTATTTTTGTTTTCCTATATAACTTTATACCTCATGGAATCCAGAAGTCCCTTACAATAACTTATAATATTTACTCAATCAAAGGAAGAGTTTACTGTGGATTTTAAATAAAAATCGTCTTCCAAAAAGATTAGCAACTACTTTTACCTATAACAGCTGGCCACCAAAAGCCACTACTAAATTTAAACAATAACTTTCAAGAGTAATATTTTCAGGTTCTAATAATACATATTACACAATTTCTTTTCCCTTACTCTGCTCTATTTTTCTGTAATCACAGTAATTTTTAAGTCTATCMATCAAGCTTATATCAATTTAGAAAGCCAAATCTTGATACATTATTTTTTTTTTACCATGGAAAGAGCATCCTGTTGTTGACAAACCCAATGTGCAATGTAGTTGTGTAGAACACTGAGCCAAAACAAGTCTCAAACAGAGTATATTTTACCAGGAGCTTTTAAGAAATTCAGTTATGAAATAGGTTTAAAGAGAATAATGTAAGTTTCAGTTTCTGCTAGAAAGAGATCAAAAGTGTAAGTACTTCATATTTAGGACCTACTTCTAATACATTGTTCATATAGGTTCCTGTTCCTTATAGAAAATTCTCATACCAAATTTTAAACTTGGAAAATAAAAAAATTCCTAGAAAATCCTTAAATCTAAGGACTGAGGATTTCTCAACAAAAGATTGTTTTTGTCCAACTTTCAAATCTTGCCCTTTTTCTCCTGTTTTATAAACAGGCTTAAGAATTTCCTGGCTCATTTTCCCAACAACTTGCTACTGCGTGCAAATATCCCACAATATTTTTTTGATCTTATGGTTTTTCTGTGTGGTGCACTGCTGGATGCCTAAAAGTAATTTTGCCACATGTTAAAATAGCTTTATTTTTAAGCACAAGAAGTAAAGGAAGAGACAGGCTGAACAAAATGCCACAACTGTTAAACTTCACCTTTTTTGATGAGGTATTCCTTGCAATGGACTTTTGCGTTTCTTATCTTTGAATTCATTGAATTCAAGTTAGAAATATCTAAGACCAGAATTCTGGTCCCAGTTTTAGATTGCGTTTTCTTAGATGCCATATCTTAATGTTAGYTCATGTTCTACTTCTCTAGATTGAAAGACCTTCCTAAATAGGGATTTACAGAGGAGGTGTCCTTTTAAAGTGAGGATAATCATGACTTTCAGAGTTCAGCTCATTGTTGAAGCATGCTTCTGAAAGCTCTTCAGCTTCCTTTTGCTTGTTCTGAAGTGCAGGCAGAGGAAATGGAGGCAGCAGTTTTCTCATTAGTGCTGCACAGAGAGACCTCCTCACAGCACAGTGTTTCTCTTGTCCATCTGGAAAATATTAGGGTCACAGGGTCATACCAAAATTGATAGCAATTCTTTACAAGYGTATTATTTTCTAAAATACCCTCTTTTAACATAACAAGACTTAGATKAATTTTCTGTCTTGTTTAAAACTAACTGTGCACTCACACATTTCCCTAMAGCATGRAGTAGATTTAGCAGCACMATAAAACCCCCTCTGCTATCCCACYTTAGCATCTTAGGCAGGCTTTATGCAGAGTGAGAGTGCCTGTGCCTTCAGAGCCATCAGATAGAAACAGACTACTAAAAGTTTGGAGAAGGAATACCTCAAAGATGTTTTTTCTKAGTATAGTATTTTCATAGGTTTTTTTTAATGTCTTAGATTTGAATAAACCCTAAAGAAATCTATTTTAAGCTTTTTCCCTTAAAACTGGCTGCAATTTTCCTAATAAAGAAAGGTTTCCTTTTATTAAATACTAATTTGATATGTAATTTGTTACAAATGTTCTGAGTTGTCCTGTTAAATGGAATTTTTTGTGAATTTAGGACAARCAGAACTTTGTCAATCTTTCAATAGCTGTCTTAAATGTACACTTTTCCTGCTGATGGTAGCTAAGAATTAACTGAACAAAATGACATTGAGAAGAATTAAATATTTGATCTGAAATATAATGACAGCTATTTAGCAAAATCATGTTGGTGTTTTTTGGCCAGCTGGGAATCATAGAGTGGTGCATAGGAACAGGAACTTTAGGSTGAAAAGTTTGGAGACATTACAGTGTATCTGCAAACCTCCCCTTCCTTCTCTTGCAAGTGCTCACTTGCAATGCATTGCCCATTTCTGCTCTTGCAAAGTCCTGCTTCCAGTCCCATGCTTCCTTTAATCTTTTCTGTCAGAAGTTTTACTGCATTTAAGAGGRTGTCAAATTTAGAGTCTACTGCTTTACTGCTTGCTGGCTGTCATCTGAATGGGCTTCACAGATCATTCCTTCTTTTTTTTTTTTCCAGCCGAGGAAGTGTGAGAAGATTCAAGCAACTACTGACATCCTTTCAATTTGCCTTAGTCTCAAAAGGGTTTCTTTTGTTGCTTCTTAAGCTCAGCAGTGCAAGCAGAGAAGGGGAAGCACACTGTGCACTTGAAGTCACAAGACATGTGGMAGAGAAGAGGGGAAAATTGCAGGAAGCACACTTCAGAGACATTGGCACAATGCATAGGAGAGACATCCAAACATTAAAATTGTGTGTAACTGGTGAGCTACTGCTGCCCTGTTGTCTCYTTCTCCTCATAGCACTTGTGTTCCTTTAACGCCTTTGAGGTACTGACTGTCCTCCAGCTGACCACTCTACTGTGTTATCTTCATTGAAGTCCTGACTAGAACTGCAGCTCAAGAGTACTGTGGGAGTGTTAAGGAAGCTGCTAGTCTTAATTTAAATGCTAGGAGCAGGGCAGCTTGTAAGCTCATGAGTAGAACCACATTTTCTACAAGAATATGTTACAGAGAAAATTGCATTTTTCCCCCTAGTAGCTTATGTTCTTTTGCGTGTAATCTTGGGGTTTTTTTCAAATAGAAAGATARTCAAAGATAAATCCAGAATTTATAATTTTGTTATTTAAGGAAGACTGCTAAAATAACCTTTTTAGTGTTACTGAAAGACAAGGGCTCATGTTTGCTGCTGAGTTATTTTTATTCATGTACATTTTCCTCTTAATGTTGAGTTCACTTTGGAACCATATCTTTCCTAAATATAAATGAAAGCAACACGGCTGAAATTTGCCATCAAGGAGTTCTGAGTAAATCTATGCTAAAAAGTAATGTATCTCTGGAATCAAAGCCTTTGAGACATTTGGAAAGATTATTATCATGTTCAGTGTGTTTGGGCCAGGTCCTTTTTCAGTAACTGAAGGTAAACCTCCTTCTGACTTTTCATATTACTTCGTGGCAGTAACTAACAAAGTCCTCTCCCTTACCACTGAGGAGCCTTCTATTATAGAGGAATGGAGCAGTCAGGCAGGATATGGTGACATAARCTACTTGTCTTTGAGTTCAACAATCATTTATTTATATTGCTCTAAGTATTTACAGAATCYGTATTGGATTCATATAAACCTTGCAATGTATACTTTTTATGAGATTTTTCTGGTTGTAAATTCCATATTCCTCTGAGTGTGTTTTCATTTTTAATTTACTACATCCCCCAAAGGCTTTCTTTTAACTAGTTTACTTGTTGTAAATTCAGCAGTGATATTTTTTAAATGAACAGAAGCATGGAACATAATTTCCTGGTAACATTGTTTTAGAAAATGGATCAGAATAAGACCCCAAAGCTATTCTGATGATGAATTAATTATAAGATTCCAAGAAAAGCATGGCACTGACATTTTACAAGGTTTGGCATGAAGCCTTGTATAATGCTGTGCACTTAATAAAGTTGTTTTGACGCTTATAGTAAGAACAAAGRCTTAAGCCTCTAAGACTCAAACAGTATTTCAGCATAATGTAAAATCAAAGGGTAACCTCTCATGGCGAGATCTCCATTTAAATTGTGGAAATCTRTATTATGCAAACAGAAAAAAAGAATGGCTGTTAAAATTCTGAGCCTTTATTACAGTGTCTTGACTGGCCTTTTCTCTTGTGTATAAATTTTCTACAGCTTCTTTAACAGTGAACATTTTTCAGTCTTTCATCACAAGAATGATCAAGAGAAAAACATAGAGTAAATGTTTTTCTTTCGTACTATTTCAGCAACAGTTTAGGTTTTTTATTCTTTACATTTATGCATTTTCAAGTAATCTGTCTGTGTACACCCATATAGTCTGTGTCATCAGCTGAGAAATTTGCCAAAATTTAAAACTCAAAATTCCTGTAAAACTGAGGTATGTTATACTTGGTTTAAAGTTTGGGAACCGAAGCAAATATGCTCCTTATAGACTGGTATACTCATAGCAATGCAATTCAAATTCCAATTAATAGAAATTATATCTCTAGTAAACCTTTCAATATTTCACCTAAAGAAATAAAGCTGCTGACAGGAAGAACAGCAAATTCAAAGTTGCTGTGTGGTTTTGTATACTTGCTTTCTCYTTTCTCTGAAGGAAGCAAGCTGTAGCGCTCAGAGCTGCTTTTGCCACTTGTGACTGSAGGAAATATTTCTCAATCTTTCTCAAGCTAAAGGAGCTTCACAAGTTCATAAATGCTACATTTTGCCTAATTTAATTAGCTATTCTTAAGGCAGGACAGGATCTAGCAGGAAGGTTGCTGTGATATGCTACAGTCAGTTATCTTAATTTGTTTAATCCTAGCTTGATTTTTTGTGCTGGGTTTGGTGCTCCACAGCCTAAAATTCTTGACCATGCATGGACTGTCAGAGAAATCCTGGCCTTGCTGAAGTCTTTGTGACCTGAATTGCTCGAGTGTGACTGTGTAACACTGTCTGATCCTTACTCATATTCAGCATCATAGGAAAGGGGGTTTGTATTTGCTCAGTATTCTGGTGTTTCTGCATTTAGCCCTGGCCAAGGCAGTGCCAAAGACTRTGAATAACGAAAGTTAACTCTCTAAATTGTTTAATAATTTCGTAAAATGCAAATTACATTATGACAAGTGGTTTGATTAGTTCTCATTTTAATTTGACTGCTTTATACAGCTCTGTTAYTGCTTAGCCTTGGAGATTACCCTAATCCTGATGAAGCTGTTTTTCAGTCATAATGCTGCCTACAGAAAATGCTACATTATGTATTCAGTTGGTATGCATGCAGCCTTCATAAAGGATCTCMTTGCAGATAAAGGAATGGATTATGGAATCACAGAATCAGAGTATCRGCTAGGTTGGAAAAGACCTAYGGGATCATCAAGTCCAACCGATGACCTAAGAACCCCTTGTCAACCAGACCATGACACTGAGGTGAGTCTGAGTCACGTCCAGTCTTAAACACCTCCAACAATGGTAGCTCTGCCATCTCTGAGCCCCTCCCTGTTACCAAAACCCAGGCTGTGCCAAACCCATACACCTATGTTACCTTAGTGTAGCTTGGCATGAATTTGGCCTCAAAATCTAAATTAGTAGTACTGTGCCAATTCCAAGATTTTCTGATGAACTGGTTGGCAAAATGTTTCCCTACCATTGCCTTGGTTTTTTGATGATGCTGTAAATAAAACCTAAACAGAGCATGCACTCTGAGAAAAGTCTCAGAGTAGCAGTCCATCTTCCAAGAAGCAAAGATAAAAGAATGAGACTTTTTTAACTTATGGTAGGACAGAATCAGTCTCAAACATCAGTGCAAACACCCTGTCAAGCTCCTATTACTTAACTTCTAATTTCTTTCTATTGTTTTCAAAATCTTCCTATRCATTTCCATACTTTTCAGTACCTAATATTGGTCACTCCTGTTCATCATTAGAAATCTCAGAAGGAATGCTGTTTACTAATGACCTCAAGGAACAGACAAGTTTTGCTCTCCCATTCATTTTATCAGTCTCAATGTTTATATTTTTGTCAACATGGTTTAAAACATACATGCACGCATACAGTCTATCTCTGTCTGTGTCCTGGGTTTTCAGCTGCTCTTCCTTTTCCCTTCCACAAGGTTATTTGATGCCTTTGGCCTGGAAAAAAAAATGGGAGTTATTTTGGTTAAAAGACCAGATTGGTGTAACTCAGAGCAAGACTGCTGCAATAGCAGCCTTGGTTTGCTGAGATAATTTTAAGAAAATAGCACTTTATACTAAATGTTGGCTGAATGTAAACTCTGACCACAAGACTAATGTTATTAGTAGCATAATTAAAAAACAAAAAGCTGACTGTTTTTTTTTTTTTTAGAAAATTAGTACTATTTAGAAGATATCAATATATTTCTATTTGTTGAAAACAATGTTCTCTTGCACCCTAGCCARACAGGTATTTATTCTAGTAAAAGAATAAAAAAGAAACACATCTAGGTRTCTGGGCAATACATCTATTTCTCAGTCAAGGCTCTCTGTGTATTCCATTTACACAAGAGAAACACCTTCAATTATCAGAGCCTTAATTTACCTAGGAAATTTCATAAGGAAAATTATTAATTACTTTAAGCAATCAGTTTTACAGTTAATTACAGTTCTTTACTTAAACTGAGAAAGCAAAAGAGAYTCTTATAAATAAAGTATAAAGAAAAAATTTAAAAAAATAATACATGTGAAGTTAGCATTGAAATATTTATTCAAATAGACATATCTTGTTAACATCATATCTCTTCACGTCAATGTCTGGAATACATGGGCTTGGAATATAGRCTTTAGCACAAAGTACAAGCAAAGTTTTTGTTAAAATGATCCACTGCTACAGATTTCTGTATATTTTTATTCTGTCCAGTCGACCTTAACAACCAGAACCACRCTGCACATGGGGATAGAAAACCATAACTGAGATGTGTTTAGGCATCCTTGGCTTGCACTCAGTGACCCATTGGGGTTTTTTCACCCAAAACAGCAGAGGGAAAGACTTGAGCTTCCTGGGAGAACCATGCCTTCAAAGGCAGAGATGTGTGCTGCATCCACTGAAGCACAGAATATTTTATGTAGCTYTCAAACCAGTACTTTTGTGAGAGTTTGAATACTAAAGCAGGCTAACACA
>CADDXX010000157.1:1463499-1495889 GCA_902810485.1 Alauda arvensis | reverse complement strand
CTACTAATGGGCCACAGATCTGTGTGGCCAGACACAGAACAAAACAGGGAACTCCTCAGCACCAAGACTAAAATTTTACAGGTACTAGTTSTTMCTGAAACAGAGATATCAGGAGCACTGACTCTCATCTGACAGGTTRATGGCCGTTTACATTGTGTAATATGCAACAAAAAACATAGTTTCAATTGTATTTAGAAGCACTGCAGGAGGGAAAATTTGAAGAAATGTTCTAGATTAGGGAAAAKAGCATTCTTGGTTACCCAGATYRTGCTTATGCATTTTGGATTGAACAYGCAAAGCATTTGTTTAAGGAGATAACAGAAAGGAAAGTCACTATTTACAGTGGTAGATGATGTTGCCTTYCTGCTGCAGTGGTGTCCTGATTTTAAAGCATTCTGAATGTCTTGTTAAAGCTGTTAAGTTTCAGCTGAGAGTCATCTCATTTGTGGCAAGGGCATTTGTCCTCCCATAGCTCTGATAGACATATAATGTTTTGCCACTAATGAAAATTTTCATCTACAGTGCAGTTGCATCAATTGATGGGATTTCTTTCTGGCACTATGGGCTCTGAGGATTTTTCTTTTAGTAAGAATTGATTATCCCTGTAGCTTTTCCTAGAAGGAGATATTCACATCTAAAACCTTTCTTACCAGAATGGATATCTCCTTTAAAGGAATACTTTTCTGTCTTTGTATTGACTTGGCCCCTGAGGCTCACACATCTATTTGGAAGCACAGAYTGAGCAGGTTTGTAGGCTCGATTTAAACATCAGCCATGACTGATGGGTTATGATAATGAAGAGAGTGGAAAAAAAAAACCAAACAAAAACAAACCAAAAGTGAAAGCAATTAAACTACTTTGCACTAATGATCGCCTTACTCCCTAAGAGGAAAACTTAGCAGCAAAACCTCAGTTGTAGCTGATGTATAATAATTTCTGAAAGTTCTATTTGAATTTGCAGTTTGTTGTAGTTTGCAGAAACAGGCTAGTAGGAGGACAGGAAGGGATCACATTGATCATGTTCAGCTGTGAAAATAAAGACATGAGATTATGTATCTGAAAAGGGAATGATCAATAAAGGTTTTCCTTAGGATGTTGTGACAACTGGCTAAGTGTTGTGAAATGTGGGAAAGCATAGAAGAAAGAATTAGGGATGCACTGGTAATTGGAACTGTTGGTAAGGAACTGTCATTTAGGTCCACAATCTGATGTCAGAGGAAATTATTACTATAACTTGCCACAGTTCATTAGCAAACAAGATACTGAGGCAGAGTGGACATGAGAGTGGACATGTTTTCTCRYRGTYTATAAAGAAAGAAGAAAAAGAGTARTTTTMCAGAAAGAAAATTGAGATAACAGTCCAATGTTGCTGTGTAAAAAACCAAATATATTATTATCTACAAAGCAGAGGAGGAGTAAATTCCAGTGTACAAAAGAGCATAAATCAATTAAGTTGTTCTTTGTCACTCAAAATGCAAGGGGAAAAAGGTACTTTAAAGTGTTAAATTATATATGAAGGGTTGTATGGGGCTGCAGCAGCGTGCCAGACTACAAATACCAAGGTTAAAATGATGATGCTGTAATTTCTGTTTGACTTCACTGGACCTATGATAGTTTACACAGTTGGAAGTCTGACATTTTACAGGGTGTTCTGAAGTGTACCCCAGAATTTCAAGCAGCCTTAGAGGAGCACACATTCACCACTCTTATTCCCATGTCCCACATACCTTTCACAGACCTGTAAAACATCCTGCTAAGTGAAGACTTGCCACTACCCACACATCTCTAATGCCTTTTGTATCACCTCTGCATCATAAATATTYCACAGAATTGTGACTGGAGGAGATGCAAGAATAAGAATAATTAACAATGTTCTCATAGGAGAAGACAAAAACGCAAAACATTTTAAAAGATAAATTTCTATGAAAAATAAGCAAATTATATAGTACATTGCTAGATAAACAAAAATACAAGGAAAAMGTCATGATTCTTTGTCAGCAAGGAATTTATCAGCAAATTTCAGGATAATAGTAATCAAAGCACATAGCTCTCAGATTCATCAAATCTATGTGCAATTATTTCAGGTCATAAGAACAGAGTAGTAACTCTGTCTGTACAAATTTCTAATAAAATAAGTAATCGTGTTCTAGTTTATAAGAGCTCTCCTCTTATTTAATGTTTCTTGGCCGTTAAATCCCTAAGTTCCATAATTATTCAGATGATTTATGCAATGATATAGAGGGTTTCAGGTGTTATTTTGCCTTCTTATGAACCTAGTCTAGACATTATTGAGTTAAAATTTATTTATGCGCGTGTGTGAAATCTAAATACCAAATACAGATGCAGTTGAATGTATAGGATGAAAGTGTGCACCTAATTTATSTATGTTTTGCTTCCAAGCACAAGAAAGAAGCATGATTTTGAAAGCTAACTTTGCACAAGGGTGTGATTTTGCAAAGATTGTGATCTTAATCAGATGAATTTAAATCCTTTGATCTGGTAAAATGCCTGTAAGCAATAAGTTGGTTCATCAAAACCTAAGTTCAGTTAAACATCTCCTTCACTTCAGTACCTTTGATGAAACTTGAGATTCTTCTGGTAACAGGAATTAGCTTGTCCATGMTACACTTTCCAAACTTGCAGAAATCAGATTCTCTGATGTGAACCGTATTTGGGTTCCTAATGGGCCAACAATTGCAACCAAGTACAGAAACCCCAAACTGAAATAATCATAAAGGTGTTTCCTTGGCTTTGGCTGAACAGATGTGAACTCTACCTTATTGTTTATTACAGAGGTATTTCTGAATTATTTTATATTTTTGTGTGTTTTAACAGTGAGAAGGCAGAGTTTGGTCATTGTTACTTCTCCTCTGTSTCTGTAAGTTTTCTATTCCCATGTAATGAGTGAGACATTATAAAACTGGTCCAATCAGCAGGGGTCGAATTCTTAAAATTAACATTAAATTCTAAGAAAATGTTGCATCAGTTGCAGACTACAATGGTATAAAGAATACTGTGTAATCCTATTCCTTCTGTTTAAGTGAATTGTGTCAAGTGGTGGAAATCACAGACAGTACCGTATGATGGGAATGTCCTAGAAGACATTTTCTATGGGGTTTTGTGCCTTAAAATGGATGGTAAGGGATTTTAATTAGTCACATCAACTTGTATTGAGGCAGGAATCTACAAGGGTGCTCCAGGTTTGTGCATCCAAAGGAAAACTTGTGAAAATTTCACTACAACTTTTCTAGAGGGTAGGTTGCTGGTTATTTTTATTTGTTAATTTATTTGGGTTTAACAACTCCACACCAAAGAGTGCTTGTCCAGTACTATGAGGCCCCATGAAAGACACTTGWAACAGAATAAAGGTGATTAACACAATTAATTGCTGTTACATCCACAGCACCAGAGATTTAGGAGTTGCCTTGTTTGACTTTTAAAGTTTCTTAATAAAAAGATAACTGATGTGACAAGATTTCCGTTACCAGTCATTGACCTTATTTACCTTTCTACTGCTTACACTTTAATTGTTATTTTCAGGTAGAGAAAACAACATTTCAAGCATGGAAACTATTGCCATTGTTCTCCATTAGGCTGTAGATGCTAGTCACTGTGTGAGATATAAAGGGAATAATTATASAATTTATATTCTTTCTGGGCCCAAATTAGCAGGTAATTTTGAGGTGAAGCATGGATGAGTCTCCTATAACCAGACCCAAGTCACAAACAAGATAGCTAAAAAGTGCCTGTGGTTATCTTGAAATTAATTTATATTAGAATTGTGTCCAATGTACTGTATTACTGTATTTACTTTGAGTGAGGACACTCAAAGTAAATAGAAAGTGATGGGATTCTTTTATTCTCTATAGCCTTGTTCAAGTGTTCTTGGTAATGTTATTTATATTTACTTTTTGTTTACAAAAATGAAGTTTTGAGAGTGGTATGTCAAACTGCTTATAACCTGTTCTTTCCTAACAGAATTAGTCTACATTTTAAAAGARCAGGACTGTATCTGCTGGGATCTTCTAGCTCTGAGTCCTTTTCCTTGTCCTGTGTTTTGTCAAACTGTATTGTTCATAATTCATGTCATATTGGCTGTAGCTATAATTACCTACTTGATCATATTTACAGTATCCCAAGATCCAAGTCAGCTGCTGAAACTACTTGTGTTCTCAATTTCCTTTCCATWATGGGAATGGGGCTGTTTATTGTCTTAGGATCTTTTTTCTTGTATGACTGAATCATGACCAAACCAAACAGTTGGTTTAAAACCACACAGATCAGGGGATTATTTTGACCACTCTTTATCTATAACAACTGTTTGTAATTGTAAACTTCTTTGCTTTAGAAACTTTACTAAAAAAAACATGTTTTTTACATGATGAAAAGTCATGGATAATATTTCCTTGTATGAGTTTAATTTTACACACCAGACTATTGGCTCATTCAAAGTATTTTATTTTATCCCTTTCATTTTACTTAATGACAAATGTTCAAACAACAATTGGGACAAAGTGTGATGGTTTAGCTTCACAAAGCAAGTCAAAAAATTAGTTAATTAGAGGCTTACCAAATACAATATTTAACTGAACACGAAATACACTAAAAATGTTAACATTTTCTACCTGAAATTGAAATATGTTAATTAAAATCGGGTTAGATATACGTGTGTTATACTAATATACTAAGTRAAATAATTTTTAAAAAGCTTTAGAATTATTTTTTATGTCTACATTATTGTAGTCAAAGTTAAAATAACTTAGCTCTCCCTCAACAATTTCAAGAACATCAGAGCATAAGAGCTTCTCTCTGATAGTAATAATAATAATTTCTAGCAAAAAGAGCTCTCTTAACACTCTCTCCAGCTGGAGGCTTATATGAGACATCTAAGTGTCTTCATGCTGCCCACACTATTTCATCYTACTGCTAGAAATGGCTCTGTTTGGTAAGGGCAGGGGACCAAAATAAAAAGTATTTTAGTAGATCTTGGACTATTTCTGTATAACCTGGACCAGAGGCAGTTTGTTACAGTTTCTTAAAACATCTGCTGCTTTTCTTCATCTTGCTACTGATGGTGCATCACTGTGCTTTGGATCCCTGATTTTTTCTTTTTCTTTGAATTTCTAAGTATTTCTGCCTTTGAATAAAATCATGGCAGTTTGTAAAATTGAACCTGATTAGTCAGTATTTGTCAYAGAGCATTCATCAGAAGACCACCAATTATTTGTACAGCTGTCTGCCCAATTCACTCAAATTCACATTTGTCTAATAGCAAAAGGACATGGTGCTGCTTATGAAAATCTTTGATTAATCTTTTTAACAATGTAGAAAACTCAATATCAGTATTTTTCCAGGTTTTATAGAGGATTTTTCTTCTTAGAAAAATGATTCAAAAAGAAGGAATTTCACTTTTCTTGAGTCATATGCAATCCTACGACCAATCTGCAATCCCAGAGCTGCCTAACATTCTTACTTCCTGTGTTCATTTCATGGCCTTATTCAGGTTTGAGGAGGACAAGGAATAGCAGAGGAAAAAGGAGGAAAATAACTGCTTGTATAAACAASCATTGGTATTTAAAAAGAAAAATTAGTCTTYTTATTTGGTGGAGTTCYATGTGATCCCCATGTTGAACTATAMAGCACTTGAATGTGTATTCAGTAAGTGCATACCCTAAAAAGAAAAAAATATAAATATCTAATTTCATTGCTTTATTAATTTGTTTATTTTTTCAGAAATAACAATGGTATTAAATCACTTCAGAAATATGATAAAAACATTAAATGCGAGGAAAGCTCACAAAGGTAGAAGTGATGCATGGAAATGAAAAAAAATCTCATCCTTCAAGGGAAGAAAATGAATCCCAAAATCAGAATGAYTCTTTTTTTGTAATGATGTCTGTTTTTTCCCCTTGCTACTGCTAAGCCACAAAGCAAATGTGCAGAAATTGAAATTAACTCTGACATACCCATCTCGTATCATCTAAATACAGGCTGACGTGAAATAGCCAATAGAATCAATTGAATCAATAGTCTCTTTAGAAAAGCAGTGAAATAAAACCAAGAAGCTAAATTATGAATAGGAATGGCAGTATTGAAGGATAAAGCCTGTTTCTGACTGAAAGCCAAAAAGGCTTCATTCTGTGCTTCATCTGCTTATTTTGCACATGTTCATGCTCACTTTGAGGGAAAACTCCSATTTAATTATAATTTCTACGTCACTTTCAAGAAAGAGCCTTTATGATAGCAGAAGCAGCAGTTCACTGCTGCATGATGTTGCTGCATTGATCACAAACCAAAAATAGGTGAAAGATACCTACTCCTTCTCCTTTCCTGTCCTGTAATAGTCCTCCAAGCTACTTTTTCAACTCATCTCATTCTGCTGTTTCACAAGAATRGTGTGTGAAGCACAAAATGAAAACAAAAATATAGGTTGTAAAAAGTATACATATCAATATGGTATTTTTCCTAGCTAGTTCATCAGCAGCAGAAAAACACCCTTCAACTGTCTCATCAAAGAGAAATTGGTAGAAAGAAATGTGGTGTCAAAATTTAATAGCCTAACTTGACTATTTAAAAAATATCTTTTTTCAATTTTTTTTTCTAGACAAGGATTTGAAAATGTCTTCACACTTTAATATATTACGGTGAACACATTCTTTCTAGATTTAATTTGCTTTCCTAAACACACATTCTATAAAGTTACTCCATAATCTTACTCTTTTTCTTACCTCATTTGACCCATTTTTCTACAGTTACTTTCTTTTAGATAAGATCTGTTTCAATGCAGAAGAAAACTACTGCTAAAGATAATCTAACAATCATAATTCCAACTGTGCATACTATGTTTTTCAATRTTTTAGCAGTAAGGCTGTTTCATAGTCTTGTTAAATCCTGATTTGTTTTTAAAAGTTGCGTATTCCAGAAACGTGGAAATGAACAGAAGTCGTTTGTGAAGCCTGACCTCCTTTAGGCCAGACTGAAAACATCGTGCCATTTTGACCATGAGACAAAGGACATTTTCATAGCTGTCTGAAGTGCTTAATAATTCTTGCCTTCCCTGTGAGGTTAAGTTGATCTGACTCAGGATGAGGAAGACATAGAATGTTTCATTATTCTGAGTGACGGTAAAGCCATCCCTTGCAGAGAGCCAGGCAAGAGTGGTCAGAGGGAGCAAACTTAGGAGCTGCTCTGCACACCACTGCTACAAGACTGCTCTCAGTGGATGTTTTTTTCCTTCTCTTTTACATCATTCACCTTATTTCCTTTTAGAGTTTTCATGTGTGTAATATCTGGAACAGAGCCATATGTACCTTAATGTTGAGTTAAATGTACAGGAACCATTTTGTTACCATTTCATTGTGAAAAACTGTTGCTATCATATTAGGGAYGGCTGAAKGAAGGGACATCTCYSATCTTCYCAGAGGGCATAAAAAGCAAGGTTTATTYAGAAAGTACACTTTTATACAGCTGGACATGMTTGGTCCTTTAATTAACATCCCCTSGCCATCATTGGCTAATTAGRAAYGACACCTCTTTGCAAACATCTTGCAATAAACATCAGGTGCAGAAAGTTTCCTTATAGTTCTTTCAAAGCAGTGCCTGGGAAAGTTTTATTTCTCACTGGCCCTGCTGCTGTCTGATRCTTGGAAATTTTCTCTGACCAGGCTGTCAGYATCCAMAAAAAAMCAAGCAAAACAGCCCAAACATCCRCTAATACTCCTGGTTYCCTTTTCACRTATGCTAAAGAAACATTTAATTGCAACAGAAAATCCAGAGACAATGACAACAAGCACTTTTCTTTTTCCCAGAGGCTGTAGTACAGATGATGTCTGCTATTATTAAGATCTAGCTGTACCTCACCCATCTCTTATCTTCTTGTGTGTGCCATACCGGGTTATTCATAACCGAAGGCTGAATTAAAAAAAACAACTTTTGCTTTTTTACAATAACCTTCAATGACCACAGGACACTATTTGTTATTGTCTTCTGTTTTTTGAAAATGAGAAGTTTTGTACAMTTCTGTGTTTCTACATTTAGAGAAGCAGCCTTGTACTTCCAATGGATTTTTGCACTTGCTGAGTCCTGAGAGAATTGAGTCAAAATGCAGCAGCTTGCTTAATGTCTGTGAGATGCATCCTTTAAAATTCATTTTATTAGCTTTRAGTGAAATATATCTCAGGCATCTGAAAAAGGGGGTAAAAAACAAACAAACAATCAAAAAAAAAACCCCTAAGTCATGAGAAACAAGCCACAATCTTCTGACATATTTTGCATCCTATCCAGGCAAACATTTGACCTTAAGACATATAAAGCACATGGATTTGACCTGCTCTTGATCTCTCTGTAATTTTTTCTGGGGAGATGAAGGAAGTTCATCAGGAATTTAGCTAAATATGGAAATTAGGTAGTCAAAAGCAAAATGGTGGAGAATATTGTAATATACATATCTAAAAGTAGATGTATATTTTCACCAATTGTATAAATTCCACTGGAACATTTTATCAGCTTGTGTTTACATGGATGTGATAAGCCTAACAGGATATAATAAGAATTCTTCTAAYGAGGGATGTGATTTTCTTAAATTTGTTTAGAAATCTAAGGCTAGAGTCTTGTTTTAGACTAGACTGAAGAAGAACTTAAGTCTTTTTTTCAATTTTGTACTGCACTAGATATCTTATTTAATTGCAATATGTGCTTTATTACCTTAACAAAGAGCAACTGTAGCAAACAGTCAGTCGAATCTGGCAGCCAGTTTACATGGGCAGGGCAAAATTGGAAGCATCTTARTTAATTCTCACAACTCAATTATTGCAGTGCCTTAATGCTTGCACTGCCTGTTTTAGGCACCCACTTTGCTGCTGTTGGGGGTAAGGATGAAGATTTTTTTCCTCCTTCTTCTAAATTTCAGTGATCCAATAAAAAGGATAGAAAGAAGTGTTTTCTTTCTTTGATACTTGTGTTTGAAAAACTAATTTTTATTTTGGATCATAAAAATATTTTTAATACAACTTTTGGGTTATATTTTATTTATGTAATAGTGGCAACTGATAAACTTTGAAGACAAATTAAAAGCACTATGCAAGGTGAGAAGAGAATTGCCATTTTTTTTTACACAAGGGACAAGAATGGCACACAGACCATGAAAGTTGCCAGCAGAGCCCATCTGTTTAGCACCAGAGTAAATTAGATGCTGCAAGGTTCAAGTGATTGCAGGAAAAGCAAACCCTGAGAAGGGGAGAATAAAGGCAGGAAGGTCATTCTCACCTCAAAGGTCTAACAGAGCCTCTTTTCCTTATAAGTTACTCTTAAGTTGGTTCTTTCCTGCATGGGACTGTGATTGATCAGCCAACCTAAAATGGACCCAGTCTTTGTGTCGCTGGATGTGTCTGGTCAGACTCCTGAAACTTCAAGGGCAATACCCACATGGGTGCAGCCCTTTGCTGAAGCATGGTTCTTGACAGATTTCACTGTTGGATCTTCTAAATACTTGTTCTTGTGCACAGGTACTACCGTGGGACTCTGAGGAGGTAGGAACTTCAGGCCTTTAGTTCACTTCTTTGGATAGAAATAGTTTTTAAAAAGGGTAGAAATTCAGTCTTGAGCAGAGATATGTTACTTCAGACATGTGAGAGATGCTTGAAAGACACAAGTCCTGAGGAAACTTTTTGTTTTTTCCTAGCAAACCCATTTCTCTTACTTATCAGRTTCTATCATTTTCAGCTCCTGCATTTATGATAAGCGCTAACGTGAGTCTCCTGTCTTTCAGCCAGGAAAGAGTAAATGTTTTTGCTGTATCCATGAGAGGGAGGAGCCTGAAACCCATGTGGATGCATCTTAGGTTGTTGTTCTATAGTGCCTCAGGTCACCAGGTGGAGAAGTGGAAGTGAGGAATTGTTGCTTTGAGAAGAAGGTGGTCATGGCTTGTGGCCGAGGGAAAACAGGGGTACATTTTAAAACAATAAATGTTCTCTTTRACCTGAAAAGCACACTGGAGTCTGGAATCAGGCCCACAATGYCAGGATCTTTAGGAGTTGTAGAGCTTCACTTCTAAGGCTGTCTGGTTCTTTTATTCTGACACCTCTTATCCACAACGCACACTTCCAGTGTCAAAAGTACACAAGATTTTGCATTGTCACGACTACTTTTGGCCTTTGTAAGCTTTTCTTGGCATGGACTTTAGGCTGTTAATTATCATGAAARCCTGTAGTCCAAAATAGTTATTTTATTGAAAATTTTTTAGAAAATCATAGAAAGAAAAGTCAGCYCTGCTTCATCAAATCACAGAGAAGAACCAATGAAAAAATTTTAGTTCAGATGACAGTTCAGTTTTGAAGTGTGTAGTTACAGTACAGTGTCTGAGGCACAAAAAATCTTATAGTTACATTTAGAATTCTATTCCCTATCTTAATACCTACCAAATTTTAAAAAATATATTATTGCATGTAAAATAGTAACAAGGGAAAAAATATGTGTATGTGGTTTCCCTGATGGACAAAAAAATTTAATAGATTATAGACTTTTTCTATTGAATTGYCTGAAATAGTAAATATTTCTAAAACAAAAGATATATTTATTTAACTTTCTTCTGCCTTTAAAGAGAAAAGAAATTCCTATTGAAGATTGTGAATAATAATTTTACACAATCTACTCTACAGCACATATCATTCTATCCATTCATGACCTTCTAATCCTCTTTGCAAATCACTATAATTCACAAGGGCTTCCAGCATAGAAAAAAATATAGAATTAAATATACACACACTTATATATTTGTTATCTGTACAATTAAGCATGCAACTGTAGTTTTACCTGCAAAATGTGTGGAACTTTTCTTCTTCTAATGCATGCCTTTCTCTTCCCATCATAAGCTATGCTGATGTGTACTTGTCCTAGACCAGGCTCTCTGAAAATGGGGGCCAGAAAAAGAGTGGTGCAGCTGGAAGTGAAAACGTCTGTAAGTCACTCTGGTTTTACTTAGCCATAGTTGAGGTAAACTATTTTGCAGAGTAGTTTAGAATGAAATTAGTTTGACTACCCATCATTTTGTTCAGATCTTGAAAACATGACCAGCTTTTTACAAAAAAGTTTGTTATACCTGCCAGAAATAACAAAACAGTTGCTTCATTCTGTCAGTTAAATGAGATTCCAGCTCAYACTGTTTAATACTGAGCTTATTTTTAGATGTTTGCAAGAAAACTTGAAATAATCTCAACCTAGATGATCTGGAGCAGCTTCTTGCATGTGTCTGGAAGTCATAAAAGTTGGAAGCTGTATACATTTATAGGGAAAAACCTTAAATAATTGAAAGGCAGAATTAAATGAGTATTGTTTAGATTGCATACAGTATGCTGAAGTATGTAAAGATGGATTACCACTGTTTGTTACTAGTCTCTGTTCATATTATTTGACATTTTGATAGAAAATGCTTTTTCAGTCTTAAATTGCTAAGGTAATCATTTAATTATGAGCTATTGAAGGATATTTTAGAAAAAAAAGATAAGTACCTGAAATATTTTCTAAAAAAATGTGGATTTCCAAATTATTCAAAGAGCTGAAAAAGTTTCTGCTAAAAAACAATTTTAATTAAACTGCACTACAGTAAAATGAGAAAGGTTATATACAYATGCATACTTTAAAAGTATAAATTAAAATACATATACACTTTTAAATGAACCTAAAAGAGACAAATGTTCAGTCACCTAAAACATTTAGAAGACCAAAAATTAACATCTGTACATATTTTTAAGCAGTCTTTCTTTCAGAGGTAAATTTTAGCCATTTGCTGAATTAGTAAAGACAGGAGGAAAAACTGAACAGAACACCTCCATTGAAATGGCAGCTTTTTCTCTCTTTTCCAGGTATAGTTTTCCCTCTGTAGCAATATCCTTTTACAAGGTTCCAGTGGCTTCTATGACAGAGTCTTCCCCAGAAGTGAAAGATATAGCTTCCTCACTGTCTGTCTGTGAGGAAAATTCAAATAAATTGCCTGATCAGCTGTCCCTCTGCACCTCTCATTCCCTAAGAGGAATCCCTTGAGAAGATGGAGCACAGTGTGTGTGGTTTTGGGGGATACTCCCAGTAAACTGAGGCAGTCAAGTACAGCCATTAACAATGCTGGGTTGTAAATAAACTTAGAATTGTCTGAAGCACCCACGGCATGAATGGAGGTGGTTGTATGTTGACACACATGTGACTCAGGGCTGTCACAAATGGTTATGAGTTCTTCCCCATTTTTCTCTTGGTTCCTTTGTTTGTATCTCATCTACTGGAAGCAATATGGCTCTTTTGTTCTCTATTGCAGATTCTGGAAAATTAGGCTTTGTCCAGATTCTTATTCATTTGTGATGAAAGTATTTGATTTGTCTTTTATTTCTAGGCAATTGTCATGCTAAGGGATCTCCAGAGAGAATCCATCTGAATGCTGGCAGTTTTAAGCCCCTGTTCTTTGTGAGTAGTGTTTGGAAACAGGACCTGTGTGCACTCCCAGTCTCACACCTCTGAAGAGCACATGTGTCAGCTCTGCTGTGCCTCATGAACTCAGGCTGAACTGCAGAGCTGAAATGCCCAGCCATGATGTGCTCCTGCCCTGGCTTGGGTACGTGCTGCTGAGTATGACACCCATAACAGCAACCCCATCAGCATGTCTGCCCTTACTGGCTMCTGAGAAACCTCCAGTATCTTGGGGATTTGATCATTTTCATGGCTGATTTCATGGCACAAAAACTCCTTTCCCTGGATTAAGATTTATGTAGGGTGATGCCTTCACCACCTAGTAATATTTGCATCCAGTCTTGAAGAAAAKACTGTGAAACAAGGTACATCACTCATAGTGACAACACCTTTAAAYGTAAATATCCAGATAAAAAAAGCTAATCATTAAATCTCCAAAATACTTTATCACTCTAAACTTATGTGTGCCTGTGCTTGATTGTCTGCCTGTGGCTTTTAATTCCCCTTTAAAAACAAGATAGCTTTCAGTAGTAGCTGAGATTTCAGAATACACTGAACTTTACATCAGCACATTTCTGTATTCTGAATCACATCCTCACGCTCCCTTGGTCCAAGCAGTTCTATTTGGGGAAGAGAGATGATCAGCTTGTGTCCTCCTAGTGCGTAAGATTAAGCAAAGTAAACCATTAATCAAATAGATATGCAAATTAGAAAGAATAATATGAGGTGTTAGATAACACAATCTGCATGCAATAGCAGCTGGATCTCTCAGGAAATTAATTTAGCAAAAAGTCCATATTTAACAGACTGCGTGGTAGCATTAAGAATGAAAATCTAGCCTATTAATCATGCAAGAAATTGCAATTAAATTGTATTTGTTAATTTCATAGTGAAGAGTTTTTAAATTAAAGCATTAACCATTTTCTTAAACTTTTATTTCTAGGCAATTGTCATTCAGAGGCAAGTGAAATACAGTTTTTATGGGTTAAAAACTGCTTTCTATATAATATCTTTAATTTTCTATGAATACTTTATTTGCAAAAAAACAGGAGCCACAAACCACAAATTATGTATCCGTTTGTTTCTCATAACATTTTTCTCTTGGTTCCTTTGTTTGTATCTCATCTACAGGAAGCAACATGGCTCTTTTGTCCTCTATTGCAGATTCTGGAAAATTAGGCTTTGTCCAGATTCTTATTCTTTTGTGATGAAAGTATTTGATTTGTCTGTGTCTATTTTTAAGATATGAGAGGAAAACCATGAAGGATACTTTGTTTGCACATGTAAGAGGTCAGGTCATCTGAAGCTGGTTTTACTATTTCTTCTGCATTTTCTAAGACATAAGGATTGCTTTTAAACTTTGCCACCACAACGTGAATGTTGCAAGTGTAAACTGAAAACTACCCTAAATTATATTTCAACTTTGAATAAAAAGTGGAAGAAAAATKGGAGAATAAGCAYCTATTCTCAGCATTTCTATTGAAATATTAAATGGTATCACTACTATCAAGTAAATTGCCTTCAGTTTTTAAAGAGGGCTCTGAAAGTCCATCCCTACTAAGTGGAGATAAGGTGATACAGATGAGACCTGAGAGGTCAATATTTCTGATCAGTGATTAATTTAATTGATGATCTTCAAAGAACTTTTTTRTATCTTAAACTTATTGAGCAGATAATTTACTCATTATGAGTCAGTGAACTTAGACTTTGCAAATATTAGTTGCCTTGAAATTATAAATCTAATCTCAAAACAGATTATTTAGATAATATCTCAAGAGACAGATTTTTTTCCCAGACAGTGCTCTTACCGTTTACACCTTTATTTTAGGGTGGGAGAAATTGCTTCTGTGAGGTACTCTTTTCTATAAAAAGAGAAATTAAAAGAAGGTGCTTAAGTTTCTAGATAGCAGAAATTAGATGAGCTTCTTCCATTAAGAAAAATATAAAAAGTATAATTTTCAAGGCCAAAGTCTGACCGAAATTCTATATTAATTTTGGGTTCACTTTTTTGTCTTCAGTTTTATCTCAACTAACTTCAGTGGCACCTTAGAAATCCATGCATCTTCTACATAGCAATGGAATATGATGGGGGAAAAAAAATCTCATCAAATTCTAGTAGTAAGGTGATACTTCACTACAAAATTGGGTTTTAATATATGGTATGAAGTTCTAGTTTTATATAAATGTAAYGAGTCCAACTTTATGTCCATCTTCTGAGGGTTTGTTTTACTTGCCTTCCAAACAATTGCTAAATGTTTACAATTTTTATCMGTTATAATATTAAGAAGTCCAGTATTATTTTGAAAGCTACACCCTACTTTCCTTCTTACAATACTTTTCAATGAGATTTGGTTCAGAGCAACTGTTTACAAGCAAGTGATTTCTTGTTCTACTAACAGAATGTGAAGATATAGCATTCTCAGATATCTTCTGGATGCTGTTTAAGGAGTATTCCCAATTTTCTCAGCACCAGCATAATTTACACATTTTTGTGATGCTAATAGGAATGCAGCATTATGCATCGTGTCCTTTATCCTGGTGTGTTTTGTTCCATGCATTGTGCTTGTCTTTCCAATCTGATAACAGAGTATATTAAAACATCTGTCCTTGTGTTACAAGTATTTGTTATTTGTAGGAGATAGGAAATAGGAATATGAAATTAATTTTCATTATGAATTGTACTTGCCCTTAAAAARGGTTTCTAGATATTGCATGTTTTTCTGTTTCAGAGTAAGAAGTGYGATTATATCACATTACATTGATTAGAAATTCACTGTTCAAATGAAACTTGTGCTTGGAAAAACGCACCCAGCATTTGTTTCTCTGCACTGAAAGAGTCGGGATATCTCTGTCTCTCTGAAGGCAAGTACAGTCAGGATTTCAATCAGTTTTAGCATATGTGACAATTGAAGTGTGTCACAAGTTWTATGAAACAGCTCAGATAATGGTTTGCTTTATAGGATTAAATTTATGCGTTGATTATATTTGTATGTGTCTGGAATCCTTTAATATCAAAGAAGTTAAAACAAGTTTAGGTAAGCCACCACCGAGATTGTTTTGGTCAAAAATATAGAGTGTCTTCTTTTTTGTGACTGTTTGCAAAGATTAATATCAGATGAGTTTCTGCTGTTATGATAGTTGGTACATTTATCCTAGGCAAAAATAAACTGAGTAACACCTAAAGGCTAAAGGCTTTTACACTAGACAAAAAGTGGTTCCGAGTGTTTCTGAGTTCTAAGGGTTTTTAACTGTAGGTGAATTATTTTAGATCAAATAGTCGGTGGATTGATGATGAGATTTAGAAGATTGTTGTAATTTTCAAGTTTTCCTTCAATTTGGGCTTTGATTTTTGTTTGTTTTATTAGTTTTGTTATCCTATGGCTTCTTTTCTTGGGATCCTAATGGCAATCTGCCTGTACTTATCCCATGGGCTTTTTTTTCCTGTTTCTTTTTGTTTTGGTTTGGGGTTTTTTTATCTGCAGAAGGAAATATGTAAGATCAATGAGCTCACATATGGCACCCTTTAAATCATTACAGCCTTCTTGAGATGAAGTGATGGACTGTGGGAAAACACCTGAACTCACCTGCTGGAGAGCATGAGAATTTTTTTTTTCCTAGCAAAATGAATTTAGTCTCTCCCTCTTGAGACTTTAATTTCCATTTAGAATTTACATATGGCAGCAGAGTCACATGAATCCTTGTCTAGCTCAAGTAGTCATGCAAGTCGTTTTTTTCCACCCAAAAATTTATGCTCAGATTAATAGCTATCTAAGTCTTTTTCCAGTAAAGCTTTTTTGTATAAGAGTTAGTATTTTATCTGCTAGCTGACTCCAAAAGATCATTCAGAGTGTATCAAACCCAAAAATATGGAAACAGTAAAAATGACAGCTATCCTCCCTGACTGACAGTGCAAATTCTAGCACTAAAATGTTTTAAAATGCTCTAAAATTCCAAATTATCTAAACCTCTTTATTGCTTTATTTAAGAGTTTATTGCTTGGAATATTGCTGTAAGTCTTAATCCCTTCATGCACACCATGATAAAATAGGAATGACATCTTAGAAATCCTGTCATYCTAATCTTTAATTCATATTAGTGATGCTGGTCATATTGCTGTGCTGTCCTGGGAAGTGGCTTTGATTAGGTATAGCTGATGCTTCCCAAGTTTCTATAACAACCACTGAGGTGGGTTGACACTGGYAAGATTCTGGCTCTCACCAAAGCCCCTCACTCACTCCCCTCTGCAGCCAGACAGGAGAGACAAAATTTAACAAAAAATATATATATATTCTGCCCAGTATTAGTCTAGACTGTAATCTTTCTGTGAAATCTAAGCCAAGACATGGCAGGAGAAGACTGGAAAAATATTAGCTGCCAGCTACAGCTAAGAAGCACTTTAGTTCTGGTTACAATGCATTTTATATTTTTTTCTTTACTGGGCATCTTAATACATAATATCCAATCAGTATCTTACACAATACTTTTACATTTGTCTATAGCCTATCAAAAACTACTAAAATTACCATACTATGTTAGAAACGATTTAATTACATAAGTTAGTATGTTACATTTTAAGCTCAAAGTTCTTTTTTTTTTGTCTTTCTTGCAGTGGAAATTTCTTCTACTTGGTAAAAACATCTTTTTGTTTGCCTATGCTTTTGCTAAGATTTATTTCTACTTGGTAATAGCATCTTTTTGTTTGTGGGCAACATGTTCTTTACTTTGGTCATAAAACCTTTTTTCCAGCTCATTCAACCTTTGCTTCYTTAGTTGACTAGTAACAACTGGTTCATCAATCCTTACTTTTTAAACACCTTCTATTCTTCTTATAAAAACTTACTTTCATCTCCTCTTCTCTTACCATTTCTACATTCAAAGAGCTTTTTGCTAAACATACATGTCTATAAAGCTTTCCTGTTAGACTTTCATCCTTCCCACCAGAGCAGTTTTCGCAGTAAAATCTTCTAATTGTTCTGGCTGTCAAACTTAGWGTGCTCACTCTGTTATTCAGCTGCAAGCCAGACCCTGAACTKACACTAATACACAATCTAACTAAATGTGGCCAGAGGACCTCGGTGTCCATTTTATCCTGCATCAGTATACTGCTTGTGCACTGCCTTGGGATAGTAAAGGACACTGGTCAATTTAATTTYCAATGATTTATGAAGTCAAACTGCAAATTTGAGGTCAATCTGCCAAGAGCTTCCTCCCAGGTACTGCTTAGGTCAAGGAGCTCTGATCTCCTGGGAGCTCATGAACTGAGCCTCAAGGCAGAAGTTAGGAGAGGTAGTAACAAAAGTTACCARCAATTCCCTTTGGTTTGCAGTACCACCAGTGCCACTGGCTGGTGTTCATGTCCATATGTTAATGTGAGCAGGGACAAAGCACGGGGAACTTCCCAGCTCTACAGAGGTACCTGCCTTGGATTGTCCTGCTCCCCAAATCATACAAAAAAATTAGAGTATTTGTAGTCTGCTGTCAAGTGGAGACATGGATGAGAAGAAAAATCCTCTAGATCCAGCTCCCTCTGTGTACATGTTTGAGATTGGCAAAAGTGTGCTTGCCATGAGACATGAGGAGAGTGGTTAGAGAGGAGCTGGGCTGAAATTAGATGATCACTAAAGAGGAAGGGAATTGTGGAGTTAAGTGTGGATGGGTGGGCACATTTACTAAAACTGTGTGTCAGGACTTAGAGAAGMATAGTAAATTGTCTCAACCACTGACAAAGAAGGAGGTCCCCACAAGACAAGCCAGCAGGARGGGCACAGATGGCAAACAGGAAGGTGTTAATTTCAGGCCTCTATGAAGGTGAAAGGTTTGGAATTAGCGTATGGGACAAGATTCCATTATGCAGACCTGTGGGAAAAGGGCAGATGCAACAGCAGGAAGATGCCAGGTCTGGTGAGGCAAATCTGGSTAACATCTAGACAAAAATTCCCATAATGGCAGACTGTGATAAAGGAAGCAGCTGCTTRCACACATGCCCTGCCAGGCTGTGGGARCCGCACCTAYGCCTTGTGCACACCYRTGACTTGGACTGTATAAAAGTGGTWCCTCCAGGAGGGCTGGTGGGATGMWGCAGGAACACACTCTTGGTGGTTACCTTTCTACTTAATATTTAATATGTCTCTCTGCCTTTCCCCACTCCTCTGCCTTTCTACTTCACGTTTACTGTTAGATACAATCTGTACAGTTGATTTTGGCTGATAGTCTCCTATTACAGCTAGAAACTGCTGTAACTGAAAATATTTGCTGCTAACAACATTTATTCATAGAATTAATTGGAAAAAAAATCTGGTTTTAAGYAAGAAAAACTGCATAAATAAATCTRAGCAACATTTCAAATAAAAGAAATTGTTTCCTTACTCTGACATTTCCAGTTTACCAAATACTTTGAAACAATGGTATTTCCATAATGTGCTCTTCATGTTCTTATTGTCTCCGCTTTAAAGGTCAGATGTTTAATATGACCTGACTTATTTGTAGTCTTGATAGCATGAGAAAACATTTAGTATATCATTAACAAAGTATCTTGATACAAGTACRAATGAATAAAGGAAGAAAGGAAGATAAAGATACTACCAACACTGCAAAATGATGAATCTTCATTCAACAAAGGGTCAGCAGATACAGATCTCAGACGTGGAGTTTTAAAATAATAACAGTCTAGTACAATTAGACATTCAAATAGCAGACAAAAATGTCACAATGCTTGATCATCATTTAGCAATTAACTGATGCARAATGGAAATATCTAAGGATTATTTATCCTTCAAATAAAAAGTGATCTGATAAAAATATTGGGAGGAAAGGGTTAAAACCAGAAGATGTGGCCAGGAGGGAACAGTTCTTGCTCAAACTGACCTTGCAGCTCAGAATGCTAAGAATGTAGGTGTGGGAAAACTCCATTTATTATGCCTAGTGTTGTTCATCCTCTGCCTCTTTTGAGAATTAGAAATCCTGTGTGACATCCTTGAACCTCCTCCAGGGAGAGAGAGAGATCATAAAAGCACAGCTTTGTTGTAAACCGCGTGTGGACAAAGCCTGATGAGCCTGTGCTCCTCCCCGTGTATCTCTGGCCACTGGGATGAACCRAGCCCAGCAAAGGTTTGTGTAACTCACTAAAAGTTTTGATTTTGATACATTRCAGTGTCTTGTGAATAAGATGAAGCTTTTTTCTTTTTCCTAACAATATTTCAAAAGCAGATATTAATAGTCAATATCACAGACCAGTAATTTGAGCTGCTGTGAATGGTCTTGAAGTTACTTATTGTTTGGGCTTCTAACATTTGCTACTGGACTTCCCATTACCTTTCTTTTAGTATTTCTAAAACCATTTTCCATACTGGAAATGGAGCCTCTGTCCRTGTATTTTTCTGCTGCCTGGGATTATTAGTGAGGTAATGAAATAAAGCAACTCTTTGCAYTTCAGCTGTGGTTCTCTGGTCACCCTGGTGAGCTATATACATTGATTCACACAAAAAATTTGCAATTTTTATTAATAAATCTAACAATCTATCCACTTTTATTTAAGACTGCAGAAATTTTCTGGGAAATTACRGATTTGTATGCCTGCACTGTCAATGCAGTGTGTACATCTTGTGGTGTGCTTCACTCCATGACAGAAAGTGGGGGACCTAAGAGCCAGATCCCAGCTGTGGCTCTTGGATTGACCATTAGCAGTTGAGATATGAGATTTCACTGGTGGCAGGAAAAGGCAGCTGCTAGGGGAACTAAGAACTGCCCTGAGGATGGGCATAAAGCAGGAGGCTGACAGAAAGATGGCTGATGACTGAGACTGCCAGGAACAGAAGGATGGGAGGAAAGCTGCTTTCCTTGGCTTTGCATATCTTTCCGAAACACATCTTATTTGAGACACAAAAAGGAGCTTGGTATCCCTACTGAAGCTCTTACTCTTAGGTTTTTGTCTTGTTCCAAAGGTAAAACTGACTCTGGGATACAGGCAAAACATGCTCCAAAGGAACAGCAGCAGGAATAATAAATGTAAACACTGGTGCAGGGTTATTTAGGACTTTTTGTTTCCACGTGATGCAGATGAAGCTAAATGTGTTYTCCTGTTTAAGAACAGAACTACAGAACTATGGTTTTCCTAGGCTGGTCTTGAAATTAAGAATTCACAATTAAATACCTTTTAGACACCAAATAATCCTAGTTTCAGSTGTATTGTTTCACTGAATTTCTGTATTGATTTTGTTTACAGTAACCTTACACTATCATTGAAAGCTTCAGTAAGTCATTGCCTCAGTTCTGATATATTGTTTGTTTCAGTGTTCTTTCCTTCTGAATTTTACAGGCAGCTCAAAGTAGTGGAGGGAATTTTAAGTTAACTTGCTTTGAAAAAGTTAAGGTGTAGATGCCTTGAGAGATAGCTACACTGACAACTAATACATCCTTGTTAAAATCTCTTTTTTGTCAGCTTTTGACTACGTCACAGGCATGAAACTGGTAATGATCTTTCTGAGGCATGAGAGAGAGGAAGAGTGGACCCTAAGTCTCTCAATTAATGCATTATTTGGTTTTCATATAAAACTGGCAGAAAAAAAAAAGGCTTCAAGAAAAATACTTCAGTGGATAAACTGGAAATGCCATCAGAACTGGGGAGATGATCTCAAACAGCCCAGAAGTAGACTCAGGCCAATGTRCAGCTGTCAGTCCAGACTACCTCGTGTCTGAATACCTTGATCCACAATTGAGAAGAATTTGTAGTTAATATTACCTATACATATCTCTTAAAGCATAAATTTAGATGAGACAGGAGGAAGGGCAAGTTATTTGCTATTTCCTTACAGAGAAGTTGAATCATATTGAGTTGGTAACTCTCAAAAATATGGTCCTCAGAATGAGGATAGCAGATCCATTCATGTGTAATATATTCTGACATGAGTGGGATTCCTCTCAGTATCACTTATAATACTATATTAATCATTACTAAACATCTGAAATTATTTCATTTTCAATCTTTAAGCAATGGGAAATTCTTGTGAAAGTAGGAAAAGTGGAAAAATCAGCCTTTCATTCAGCTATATGTTCATTTCACAGAATGCCAAATGCAAAACAGTTCTGATTTTAACCAGTAGTGAAACCTAGYTTAAGCTTTGACTTCCTGAGAAACAAATTTCTTTTTCTAGAATAAGTGCCTATTCATTATTTATATTTATATTTCTGTATAATTTTTAACTGCTGTGGAGAAGGCCATTAATGATAAAAGAGCTAAAATAGAATCATTTATATCTATGTTCTTTAATAACATACTGCACAGAAGCTGGTTTCAGAATAACTGTGAGTACACAATAAGCACAAACACATATTTATAAATCACAGAGTAGTGATATTATCAGGTTAATAATGTCTCTGTGTGAATGACCAAAAATATTAGTATTTAGCAATGGCTGCACATGGCTTTCATGGRTGGAAATTTRATTCCCTTTAATATTGTTTGGTTTATGTAGWTCCAGGGAATGTGGAAATCTGAAACTGTAGGCTACAATCTTAATAGATCTCCTAAGACAGAAGAAGTTTAGAWGGAACCTCATGTGGAAAACTTAACACAGTGGGTTTGTGCACTGTTGGTACAGCCCTCTGAAGGGCTGGAAGCAGTAAAAGCAAGGTTTTTAATGTTCCTTCATACATTTTAGTATTTTTTAAAGGAAGGGCTTAATCAATACAGTTCTGTGGTGCAGTTTCCCTTCTCAAAAAAGCAGTGTTTTTTCAGGTTGAAAGGATATTTTTAGGTCATAATATTCAGATAAAATAGGATGGGAGTGCCCAGTGTAGAGGCAACTGGTTAAGAGAGATGTCTCAGTTGTTCTGATCTTGCTTGTTCATTCACAACAGTCCCTCACTGGGAGCTCTCACACTTTTTCACATTCCTTTCTGCCCTGAACTTTGGAAAATATTTGAAGTCTGGTGTACAAGTGCATAAACATTTTTGGAAACAGAAAATCTTTTTTGAAACAAATTTACCTGGGGTTGTCTGTCATGATTTGGCATCTGAGAGWTGGGATATAAAGCGTAAGGAGGCAYCTTAGYAAGATTTTAATTTAGCAAGGGGARCATGCAATACTGAAGTTAACTCATGAGATATTTGGTGCTGGATCAATGCTGGAAAACAAATGGCTCACAGCATAAATGCAAATGGTAGTGCTGAGAGGGGACTAGGCCAGTCTTCAGTATCAGAAAAACATGTGCTTACAGTCCTTTCTGCCCAAGTGGTTTTAAAATGAAGTAATCTAGATGTTAAATAACTCCTAGATGTTTGCCTGAAGGAAACCCAGTATCATTAGTACCATATCAAACATTGGGATAATGTTATACCCAAAAAACACTAGGGTGCTTGAAAGGCTTTTGAGGTTGAATGTAATAATTCCTRTCATAAATTGATGGATTGCTGTATGACATTTGCTAATTAATTGCTATTTCAATTTAAAAATCTCTGGCATTAAGGGCAAGACAATTTGTCTTCAGCTCAGACAAGGTGAGGTTTAGAGTGGTCTCAAAGCAAGGATTTGAGAGGATTGGAATAGAGTCTTTTAATTGACTTAAAATATGAATGGACTTGAGAGGTGAAGGAGCACAGACTTGGAAAAAAGCTTGAAGAACAATAAGATTTCTCAGTGTGGTGAACTGAGGAAAAAAAATCCTCTGTGCTATCTTTGGCAGTTGAAGTGAATTAATCATGTAACAGCAATGTAATGTTGCACAAAGCCCAAATGGAATAACAGCAGGTGCAATGAGAAGATATAAGAAAGGATGGTCTCAAGGCAATTTTGCAACCCTTGCATTTCTAAATTCTTCTACACCAGAACGACTTTTGGAAGTGGGATTTCTGGTTGTGACCRTTTTTCTCTTTAGGGAGTAGGAGTTTTACAGTTCAGTGTACTCTAAGAAAACTAAGTGAGAGCCAGCAGTGCATAATGGTGATTCTCCACAAGGAGAAAGCTGATGAAGTCATCAATTTAAGGTCTTTGGATGTATTTAATGTATTCATTACTGAAAAGTAACAAATTATTATTTGCCTAGTTCTATTTCACTAGATCTAAGCATATTTGTATTTTCACAAGTGGATTTGGTTTCTAAGCTAAGTAATGGGGTTTTAGAAATACTTTTCTAAGTGTGGTCTTAAAAGAATTGATCATTCAGTTGTTTAGCCTTTTACAATGAATGTTTTTTCCCTTTCTTTTTGGTTATTTTTTTATTCTGCCATATTATGTGAGGGATTTTTTTTGGGTTTTTTATTTGTTTGTTTGTTTTGTGATTCATTGGCTGCCTCACTTTGATGTTTAAACAGAAATTCAGAATAACAAAATAATTTCTCTGGTTCTCATTTTTGTAGCAGTTTTGAGAACAGTTTGGGTTTTTTTCAGTGAGAATGTGTTTGTACTGGAAGATTGYGAATCTGAACTTGAGAAAGTTCTTYTTACTCCTTTTGATMGCAAATTGTTACTTTGTTCTTGATAAATGGTTTTATAATAMTTATTGAATTATGAGCAGTGGATTTTCCTGCCTGTGCTTGTGACCCAGCTTACTTGTTTCAGGTATAAGGCTCTTGAGTACCTGAACTTCAAATTTACAGTTCAGGAGCCTGGAAAGATCTTCCATCTGAATGCTCTCTTTTCTTAGATTTCACCAYAGGAAGTGGTATTCAGGTTTTCAAACATATATGACAGATGTAGACAAAAGCCTGGGTTTTGTTATGGATTTCATAATGTATTTTGCTTTTTGGTTTGTTTTGTTTTGAAATCTTATTTTAACATAGTGATAAAACAGTGATTCCAATTAAAGAATAATTGCTTTTTMATGAGATATAACTAAAACATCCTAAACTACTTATCATCTGTTGATGGAAGAGAGAGGTAGCAGATAAAAACGTAATATCTGGAATTTCATACTTTGCTTGATGCCAAGGTAGCCCATCCATATTTTTKGGAAGAATAAAGGCTCAGTTCTCTGCTGCAGCTGRAGAACAAACGYGTTTTTCCTGTCTGTCTTTGTTTCYCAAATGTCAAAAAGATGCAAATGTSCCTCTACACAAATTCATTGCCYGGGATGTAAGGGCTGTAACTTGTATCACAACGAGACTGTGTTTAAGCCCATAAGGCTGAAATAGCCACATAGTCCTCATCAAACATGGATTTTCCCATTCTTATTTCAGCAGCTAACATTTCACTGTCAGTGCTAACATTTTAAGTTTGATAGGAAAGATGTATTCTTCTATCCTGTTAAATAAAGAGGTGGTTTTGCTTCAGAAACATACATAACAATGGTAGAGACAAGAAAACATTGTATTTATGAAGACATCAGACTCACTGGAATGTGTTTCTTTTTGCATGGAGAATGTATAAATCTGTTGTTTTTCACATGTGGAAACTGAGAAGGAGCAAAACAATGTCCGAATTCTTTAACAGCCAAATACATAAATAAGTAAAATTACTGAGTKAAATGACACTTTGTAGCTCTATATCATTTCCATTTCAAATACAAGGGAATCAACAGCATTTGCCAAGACTATATTTTGGTAAGAAAACCATCTTTGCTTTGGTTTCYCTCTTGATAGAATCTTAATAATGTYGAAGTACACCTAAATTAAGACCTGATTCATGGTCAGAAAAGTAGCTTCATAATAATCAGGAAGATTTTTTTCTCATTCCATATCTGAGTTTTAGAATTAGTTTTAATACAACCTTGTACTATTGAATAACTTGCTTATTTTTATTTTCCAGTGTTGAAAATAGGTAGGATCACAAGTAATTCAAGGGCTTTATTTTGTGTGTGGYTAACCAGTAAGGCCAAGGTTTTGTCAATTTCTCAAGAAAAAGCAGATTTAATAATTTCAAATTTTGATTTCTATTCATCTCTGACTAGGAAAAACACAAACCTCTGCTTCTCTRCTATTTTTCTAGGTTAAGATTTTTAAGCCTTTGATAARCCCCCAAGATTAATMAGTGAAAGAAGGAMTATAAAAACCTTCATTGCATTCTCWGCACTGTGATTTTGCTGGTGTGGTCAGTTGTATCATTTGAAAAGGAATGGCATACTAAAAGGTCATTTGGGGAATGGTTTTATAATTTCCTTTTCATTTCCTTGACTGACACTTTTATGAACAGTCTGAGTAGTGGGGCTAGCTGGATCCTTGCAGGAGCTAAGCAAATGAATCACTGGGTGGGGGGCGGGGGGAGTATTTTTTTGGTTTATTTGATTTTTTTTTTAACTATGAAAATATGGCACAGTAGATGACATGGCACTTACCTCAAGAATGGGGAAATCTGCTGTGGTAACTCATGCTGTACAATGTTGCACAGTTACAGAGAACCCACCTCAGCCTGGTGTCCCTCCACCTATAGCAGATCATACACAGCAGAAAAATGGGAAACTGGGGCAGTGGGAACAGTCACTGTGCCGTGTGACATTTCACTGTGCTTCTGCTAGCACAGAAGAGACAATCTGTTAGCATAGGATAAACAGATACAGCAAGATGAAAAGCCTTAACTTGCTCACCATTCTTTAAGGCATGTGGGTGTTAGTTTTTGCATTAGTATTGCTCGAATCAGACTGTTGTCTTGAAGCTCGTTTCTTGTTAGTCACTTCTTGACAAAGTAAAGAAGCATTTTGCTAATTAATTACTAGGCAGTTGTCTGCCTGCAACGTCTTATCAAGAGAGTTAATGGATCTACATTGTGTTGTTTATATTTCGTGGAAATAAGCTAAAAATGTTAAAATTTGCAGTAATGGATTATAAGGCAATCTATGACAGAGTGGTTGTACTAAACCAATGATCTTTTTCTAATTTTATCTTACCTCATTTACCTGCTGTCTGATATTGAATCAAATAAGAGAAACTGGTAATGTCTTTGTGATAAGAAGTCATGGGGAGCATGCTCAAATACCTTGTTTTCTGAAGAGATGTATGTTATGTTTTGATGTTATGTGATCTTATGTTTTATGATATGATACGTTATGTTWTATAGCTTGTTTTCCARCTGCATAGAAAATAGATGARATATTGGCAGGATACTATTTTCACYATTGTTTCTACCCTGCTGCACCACTTAATGGATCATACACCCTGTGAATAAGTATGGATTATGCCTTTATAGTGAAGGCTCAAAACAGACATGCATTATTGACCTTTTCAGTACTCCACAGCTAGGTGAAAGTCAAAAAGACTCATTTTGATCGAATTGCAAAAGAATGGAATGATTTCTATCGAAAAGTTTTATCTTCTACAACCCTCTGTCTGACAATAAAATATATACTTTGCTGTCTAGTTGTCCACCTGTACCATAGAGTCCCTGCAAAGAGGTTTTGGGGTGTTCCTTTGAAACCTTTGCTGAAATAGAGGKACTGCCATCCCCTCATCCACAGACTTCATCATTTCATTATAGAAGACAGGCTAGTCAAGGCTGATTGATTTTCTCCAAAGGAGTGATGGTGGTACAAAAGCTCAAGGACACAATTGTGGTAAAAACACTTCAGTTCTCAGTGTTAAAATCCCACAGCCAAGTGAAATAATGAATTATTAAGTAGCCTCAAGAAAACAGGAAAAGCTTCATCTCTTTCCCGTCTCTAGTGTAGATTGTTGTTACAATGCTCCTAGAGAAGAGGAAAAGTTAACCATTACTGTCTTTATTCTGGTGACTGCTAAATTCAGTGAATGGTAATATTTAGAGGGGCCTTCCTCTTTTAACTGCACAATCTTGTGAACAGCAAGGGCAGATATTTCCAGTATCTTTTTAAGTTTTAAAAAAACAGGTGGAATTTAGGTTTTTGAATTTAGGTTGTCAAATTTCCCCTACTGCTTGCCTTTCATGCTTTCCCTGAAGAGTTCACACTTCATGCAGGAGCCTGTGTTGTGATTCAGGTATGATCCAGTGTCTTGGATTCTGCTTTCCACTCTGGGTCTGGATGCTTGAAATCTGTATGCTGCAAGATCCAGTGTTTTATGTCTAAGTCAGACTCTAGAAATAGGCCCATATATGTTACAGCTTAAATGATTTTTTTTTTAACATTTCCTCTCTGTATAGCTCAGATAAAAACCTGAAGGCATTTAATGAGAATAATCAGTTCTAAGATTTTGTTTATGACAACTCTGTGAAAMTATTAGTGCACAAATTTTTTAAATTGAAATCCATACAATGGGAAATACAACCAAGGACTAGCACTAGATAAATGATGTTTTATAGTGAATACAAGCTACTGTATGTCTTCTGTGAATTTGCTTGTATAGGCTTAAGAATTGCTAAAAATACTCATTCAGAGCTTTGGAGTTGTGAAGCTTTAGGTGGCATAAAAGATTAAATTCTCTTGACAATGCAAAACAGAATAGCTGAATATCAACAGTGTGTGTGACAGACACCTCAACGATGGAGTACATAATGAAATGTAATGGCATTTATTAAACATTGGAGATAATGTTCAATGTATTTGTATATTAAATGTAGATCTTTTCAGTTAGTGCTTTGGAAATCCATGACAAAAATTTTTAGGCATCTATTATATTCCTAAAGAATTTTTACTGTTTTTCTCTAGTAGGTTCTCAACCTTCTGGCTAGAACACATAGGAAAAAGACATGAGAATGTGATATTTGTGGAAGGAAGGAAATTTTAGCTTAATTTTTTTATATGTCTTAARTTGCTTTATTATTCTTAAAGAAGGACACAAATACTTGAGAGTGTAAAGAAAAAAAGGAAATAATATGAGGAAAACCATTCTTTTGTGCTCTTGGGGATTTCAAATGAGTAGATAATTAATACCGACCAATTGTTAGAGGAGGGATTATAAGTGGATTTTCTTTGTCAAAAAACTCAGATGGATGAGTCATAAGCCTCTGAAAATGAGATTYCTAATGGAAACACCAAATCAACTTYTGTRCTAGAGTGTCAGGRATATGGCATTATAATAAAGTGCACTGGTGTRTCTGTATTTGCCTTTTGCAAACATRATGAAACTGGTTTCAGTGCAGAAAGCACCAGGGTGTGCCATCTATATCTGCTGCTTTGCAGGATAATACAGCAATACTCAGACATGTAATGCTGGGTGTTATGTATGTGCACTAGATAGGAAGATGACCAACAGAATTTCTTTAATCGTGACTAGAATAACTCTAGAATGCCTGTATGGATTATGGCATCTACCCTCATCCCTGTGGGGATTGAAGTAATATTTTCTTTTTTTTATTTTTTTGCAAGTATCAACGACAACATCACAACACCAGTAGTGCAGAYTGGGATGCTGTTTCGGCCTGTCTCCTGTCTGACCCAGCAAAGGCTGTGKCAACCCATTCATCCTGTGCTGTTTTGTGGATGACATTTGATTTTGTATGTCTGCCACTGTACTTGGCAGAACTTGGCCTTTWTTTGTCCCATGCAAATGAGGAATGCAGCTCAGGAACCTGACTCCAGGATGTGACTGACTGCACACAAACAGCAGCGCTGTCTCCCTCCAATCCAGAACCTGGRCAGAAGACAGGAACTGAAAATAAGTGTTCTCATCCTACACTGACCTCTGCCTCAAGAATTTCCAGTGACACCTTTTGTTTAATAGCTTTGGATARCTTTCTTTTTCTGCTGTCTCATCATGTTTTGTTTGATTACAGAACTAGGAGCTGTGCCCATAAAGCRTGGTGAGGGCCAGTGCCCAGTGAAGGGGAGTGATGGAGAGGTTGGATGGCTCCAGACCAGCAGCTTGGAGGGGTCAGGGCTCTTTGACACCATCTGCAGAAAGAGCAGCCAGCCTCCCACTGCCCTGAACAGCAAACTGGTCAGATCCCAAACCAAGTTAATGCTCTGTAGATCAATCAAGATGAGGGAGACTTAGAGGAGGGAATAATTTTTATCTACAGTACTAAATATAGTACAAACAAAAAAGTTTTTAACAAAAGATGTTGGTATATTGGTCACATTTATTTTATTTAGGAGACATTTCTGTTAACAGAATTCAGTTACTGATTATTAGACTCAGTAATTTTTTCCTGCTGTTATCTTCCTACTTACTTGGCTRTTTCTTCTTTTGAAAMTTAATCTTCWGAAACTTAATTAATTTTCATTCTGTATTTTTATTTTCTGTAATGTATTTTGAGTTTGCTTTACAGAGAAATTGSAGATTTCTATTACATATTTGAAAARGTACTTTGGTATGTAAAAATCAACAAGAATCATGGGGTAYGTAGCTAAGAACATTTGTAGTTAGTGATATCTGAGAAATTTAGAAATTTCTACTCCCATCAATATTTTTAAATGAAAAATGAGTGAAAACTGTTCTAACTGTTTTGCAGAGAGAGGAACCTATTTCAGGTAATACAATGACAATAAGTTTTGATCAGATCATGTCCACAGCAGCATATTGATGGTCCATTACAGAGCCATTCAGAAAGACACTCACCCTGAAGAGCATAATTTRAAATGTTATTTATTAGGTCTAGTTCTACAAAGAAAGGGAAAACATTTAGATAATCCCACAGCCTTTTAGATACTGTGCACTGCAGCACCCAGCACAGAACCAAGTCAGGGTGCACTGTTGTCATGTGGCTCCCATCCTCATTTTGATCATTTCAGCTCTGGCATGACTTTTTTTTTTATGAGAAAGTAACTCTGTGATTTCTGCTGCCAGGTAGCTACCATGCTTACATGGGATCTTGTGCCAGATTTGTCACTTGGATGATTTAAAGGGCTTTCTTGAGATACCTCATTCAGTGGATATTAAACTAAGATGCAGAATCTTGTGGAGTCATTGCACTCATTGTAGTTTTTATTCATGAAGAAGATAAAATAGCATATTTTCCAGAGCTAATTCTCTCTATGAAAGGTGTACAAGCCATGTTGACATCTATGGAACTACTGCAAGTAGCTATTAAGTGAGAGAAGGATCACCCATCCTTTATTTTTCCTAATTTTCCTAGTTTYCCCTCTTAGCTAGTAATAATGATGAGCAACTATAAAACTAAAAGCGAGTTTGGCTGGAACCCAAAATGTAGAGACTTTCTCTTAAAGGAATCTCAATCTTCACAATGCTGTTGATTGTCTTKGGCTTTGTGTTTGTTTGTTTGTTCAYTTTTTRATTTCAGAAAACCATGGAGTRATTTAGGCACCAAAATATTTTAAGCTTTTTCAGATGGCCTCTGGCATCCCAGACATCTACCAGGAGCTGGCAGCAAAAAGACAAACCTGACAGAGCATGCTTATCCTCCTGGGGCAGCATTTGGTGAAATGGCAGAAAACACCTACATTTGAGTGTGCAAGCTGCCCCACACATCATGTGCTCATTAGATTTTCTGTTGCAACTGAGTGGAACATTCAATGTTTACAGCTSAGTTTTTGAAATCAAGCTACTAAGGCCATGTTACAGTCTGTGCCTTTGAAAACTGGGGGTGCAAGTATGGAAAAAGGTCTGGTTTCCACGCATAATTTCATCTGTTTCATGGTTATAAGGGTTACTGCCCTTACGCTGAAATGCTTGCTGCATTATGCCTTACAGTACTTGTGCTTTATTTARTGATTGTTAGGATTAGCTTAAGTTTGCACAGAACTGACCCAAGTACAGAATTTTCATTGGTAAAAGAAAGGCATCTTTTAAAAAGGTCAAATATGTCAAAGATCCTCAGCTGGAATGTTTTCCCTTATAAAGAGAAAGTTAGAAGRGCTGCATTGTTGCCCTCTTTTCATTAATATGTGTACTGAAAGAGTTTGTATTTCAAATACTTTATTTGTATGTGCAAAAGCATAAAAATGCTACCAGATAACAAAATGTCAAATGAAATATTTTTCCCATTCATGCAAACATGCAGAGCTATTTCYTGAATTCAGATCCACTTGAGAGCAAATAAAAGATATCTGGAAGGCAGTGAATGCAATTACTTTTTAACACCCCTTCCTCTAGCTCCAAATGTCAAAGATCCAAAGACACAAATGTTTAAATTAACCGAGAAATATTTACAATTCTTCTGCAATATTAGTATCAAAACCTTTACTCATTCTCTTACTATTTTATTATTTTATTTGTCTGGAAGCCCTGCAAAAGATGTTTTATGATCAAAACTTTCAGATCTTAAGTAATATATTCTAGGCAGGAGCTGTCACAATGTATTAGTCTGAGAATGACAGAATGTTATTCTACTAGTAATCTGAAACATTATGTTATCCAGCTGCTTTCCTATTAGTGAAYTTAATTAAGCCCAAAATTATGAGGCAGTTGGGTAACTCAAATGCTTTGAAAATGTTGTAGAATTATTTTATTCTGTTTTTATAGCCACGCTTTTGCCACTCTTGCCCTTTATAGCTGATCAAAGCATGGGATTCCTATTTTTAGGAATTTTTTGAAGAACAAAAATATCCATTTAGAAATACAAGAATAACATTTGTTTTTAATTGCTTGAAGAAGCAAAGGCTAAGAATTATGCATAGTTGAACAGAACCATATGTGTTCTGCTCTTCCATACTGAAGCTACTTGGACAGTCCAGCATTAAGCTTTTGGTCACTCTGGGTGTGATTTGGCACTGTGAAAGATTTATAAAAACGTAGGTAATTCACTCTATGGCATTATCTCCTGGCTCAAGAAATCATTTTAGGGTTCTCTGTGATGCTCTTGCAYGTGCTTCTCCCCAGGTTTCTCTAGAGTAAGTGTTTGGGTGGGGTCCCTGTGAGTACCCCCTGAGTTCAGGAGTCTTTGGAGGTTGAGGAGCCCTGGCATGCCATGTGATGTAAGCATGGAGGGCCTCTGATCAGGTGTGATCTCCTGGCTTGTGGTGGTGCATTGCCCTTGCCTCCCCTTTTTCATGATCTGAGGAATGGCCTTGAGGAACTGCAGCTTGCCAGAGCTRTTGTGGAACTTATCAGAAACAGTGTGTGCTCCCTGCAAGGGGTACTGTCTAATGTGTTCCTAGGGATTTTTTGTTTTGGTTTGTTTGTTTGTTTCTGTTTTGTTTTT
>CADDXX010000157.1:1407794-1463275 GCA_902810485.1 Alauda arvensis | reverse complement strand
TAAGTACTTTAGAATTGTAAGTTCTGGCTGTAAGTAAAGTTCCTTTTGAGATATGGTCAATCCTTTGCAGCTCCTTTTCTGAGATGTTAGGTTTGAGTTCAGTTCTGAGTGTGGTTAAGTTGAAAAGTTTTGAAGTTTTATTCCACCACTAAATGGTTAAGTAGAACTTCTAAGTTTCATTGYTGCTAAGTGAAGTGCTCTAGAGCCTTTAGGCAATGTTCTTTTGATCCTTACTCTTTATATCATCTTCTCAAAGACATATRTACACACAGAGACAGATAATTTTCMTTTTGTTACATTTTGGATTGACTCTGGGGTTTTGTTTGTTGCTTTTCCTGGCTGTGCCTTAAGCATTGTGCAAGTAGTAGAGATAAGCTTGGCAAAGAATCTTGTCCTGCTGTGGATTTGCTATGAAATTTTTCTTTGCTGACAGCTTTGCCATGATTCCTGAAGTGATATTCAAGTGCCTGTGCCATCCCATGTCTTCAGCCGCGTGGAGAGCCCTGGGATGTCAGCTAKGAAGCTCTGGGAGTGCCTGTGACATTAGGGCTGCTCAGCAGCCTGCAGATTCCTGGGATGTGCATGTGGATCTCCTGGGACTGCCTGTGAGCTCAGTGTTCTTGTGAAACACGGACAGCTCTGGCATGGCACCATGGGGTGACCTCGTGAGTCTTTGGTGGCCTGGAGATTGCTGGGGGTTCAACATGGGTGGAGAGGCTGTAACACTGCACATGGCTTTCATACATTCCCTCATGTCTGGAGCTCTTCAAGAGGCTGAATTATAAACAGGGGCTTTTCTCATGAGTAAATCAAGCCAAAGCAATTGTGCCTGCACAATTCTGCTGCCTACAGATTGCTGTCTTTTAAGACTTTTGAAGGAAATTGCTCACAATTTTGACTTAACAAGAGTCACAATAGCTCCACTTTTCCTTCAGTTACTGTACCACACATTAATGAGGTTTATAATAAATTCTGCACYCTATGAATATGTTATAAACTTAGATTCCTTACCTCTATTCCATCCTCAGTCCTATCATGCGCTGATAAATTTGACATGCCTGCTCTTGCTAAAATAATGGAATTTCCACTTTAGCTAGTACAATGAACTTTAGAAAGTGTTTAATCATAGATGTTGTGCTCTGGAGGACCTTTAAAACTCAACTAATCTGTAAAGTTGATATTCTGAAGACAAAATAGCATCCTAGTTATTAAAGGAAATTATCTGTACAGGAAGAAAAAAAGCTTTAAGTCTCTTTCTTCCGAATCTCAAGTGGTTAATGCATGACTCTGCATGAATCAGAAGGATTCATTTGATTCCTGTGCTGACCTCTTTCAGAAAATTTAATTTCTGAAATCTCTCCATCTCAAACATATTATTTTTGTCTAATACAAAAGGGCATTAACCTGAACCTCATTGCACCCTTTTACAATTAGTTACCCTTTTTTTGCATTAATCTTTTATACAATATGGAAGGATTAGTGTTTGAACACAATACAAAGCAAAGTCTGAATACAAAGTCATTGTGGATACTCCCTGTATTTTGTTTTGTATTATAGTGAGCTGATGAAAAATTTTTGACTTCATTTAATCTCTAATTTGGTTTTGATCCCGRGGGTCAAGCATTAAAGTTATTCTGTTTGTAGACTTAGCAAAGATCAGCGGTATGTTGTAATTACATCTGAGGGTAGGAGATAAGCTTTTATCCTTATTAAGGCTGATTATTAAAAGGATTAATATGAGTAATTCGCTAATGATAATTCTGAAATCTAAGTGTCTACTGCAAGTGAAGATTCGGATACCTTCCACTCCAGTTTGTCACAGAAAGGTCCAGAGTAACAGTTTGCTTCCAYAAATCACTCCAGAGACAAACAGGTATAGTTGACAACTAAATCTTCTCTATCCTGCATTTTAAAAAAAGATTTTTAAAAATTGTTCTAAAGGGGAAAGCTAGGAAATAAGATAGAAACATTTCTAAACAATGTTTCTAAATKATAGGACATGTCTCATTACAACTTTGAAACTAAGTCCAAATGACAACTTTTTTTAGTTAATGAAGAGAAAGAAGGACTTTTAAAACATGGGTGATGGCACTAGATCTTTGGGGGTTTTATCTGCTTTTATGCAGTTGGAATACTGTTTGGTAGGAAACTATAGATTTTTAAGAACTTGTACATATTTTGATTCTGTCTTTGATTCTAAATGGTTTTTATTTCTATTTCTGGTACAACAAAGYTTTAAAAATCTGTTTGATTTCAAAACGTTCCCATTTAACACATTGGAAAAGGGATTMTTGTTCTTCTCAATTCCATTTCCACAATGATTTTAATGGATATTGACTGATGAAACTTTAGAGAGAAAATATGGTGATTTTATTTARAGTTTGGAATTCTGCTGTTATAGATGACAAGTAATTTACAAGCTTGTTTTCTGTATTATAGTATGACTACTCTTGTACATAAAAGAATATAAATTTAAATTAGAAACTGAGTGAAATTTGATGGAACTTCCTATAAAAATGGTAAGAAGATCATTTAAGGATTTTAGCAGATCTTCAATCTGTTGGAGAGATATCACAAAAATTGCCTTGAGCTTCAATTCAGYCTCATCCCTTCTTCTATTGCTTATTGATTTTATTATTTGAGGGTAAACATACTTCATAAGGTTAGAATTGATTAGGGCAATTTTTTGTCTGTTAAAGTGGCATCTTTTTTTCCCTGGAGTGCTGGAAAGACCTTCTGCATTAAAATTAATATCAGCAASACATTAGACTCTCCATTTATACTAGAAGTTATAAATGTTAGTTTATCAGGGTAMAAAGTGCCCTACTGCTTTAGTGATCAAATGAATTAGGATTGTAGAAAAATAACTGAAAAGATAAGGAGGAAATGGTTGGTTGAAATCTCCTTTTTCAGYGTAGTAAATGATTGAGAATTGTGAACTAATTCATAGAAGTTGTGTACCATTAGTAGAAAATTAGAAGATACCAAATTATTGCATTCATCAAATAAATGATTTGGATGTTTTGTTTCCAAAGAAATTCCAAAGAAATAGGTATTATTAGAARAAATTAATGAATCCATGAATACAATACAGATATACAGAAATTATAAATAGTGAAGTGAGTTCATAATTTTAATGAACTGCATTGAATATGTTTCCACACATTACCTTGTTTGACTTAGCTATGATAATGCAGCAGACTTTGCTTGATACTGATATTTGCAACCAAAAGGGAAAAGATACCAAAGAGTATTAATCTTCACTGAAATGCAAACAGTACAGTCCTTGCCAGTCYAATCAGCAATAATACATGCCTGTTGAAAAAGAATCTATTTATTTTAACGTAATAGAGAGAGATCTAAAAGATGAAAGTGAGAGATGAACTGTAAGAATAATTTGGAGGCAACAAGAGTGTTGCATTCAGTTGTGAACCCACTATGGCCAAGTTTAAATACTGTAARTACTGTAAATTAAAACATCACGTGRTCACACAATATTAGGAATTAGCAAAGACAAGCATTGTCATTCATTTTGTCAATTGAATTCTAGAACAAAGACTAAGAATATTAATGTCTTTTTTATCCAATGAGCTTAATATAATGAAGTCATCTGTCTTTTCTCTCTAACCTCTTAAAATTGGGTAAATCTAGTAGAAAAAAATGAGTATTTGTGGCACAARTGTACTTGAATTAAGTACCTGATTTTCCATGCAGAGTTATTACCAGAAAGGCTACTAGTACTCAGATAAATAATGTAATTTTCTGTAATAATGTGTGCTTACAAGATAGATGGTGTATGAAATGGCCACTTCTGTGTATTGYTCCAAATCCACCACAATCTGCAATTCTTCATTAATGCTCAAAAGTGATTTCAGCCTTGGTGGGATAAAAGATGTAAAGGAACACTAACTTGTTTCCAGGTGTGGTGGTGTGCTTTTCTAACRTATGGTTTTGTAGTCCCTCAAARTGGYTCATTCTGTATCCCYCCCRTCTCTTTCCCTGTATAGTTGGTTTAGCCCTTGTRAAGTTGTCACTCTYTCCTCAGRTCCACCTTTTATTCCAGAKTGTTCCAYGTYACTCTTCCTAACCTYAATGCCTCATAAATCAGTATAAATTATTCCCCACCTCTSTGTTSCCCTCATTGGTTTAAGCATTGTCAATCCACCTTGTGCTCCTCCCCTGTTCTTCCTCGATTGGCTACAGTTTTGTACCCTCCCCTGGGACCTCCCCTGTTTATAAGTCACTGTAAGCTTGTTTTCAATGTCCCTGCCTCTGCCCTTCTTTGAAGYTGAGTTCACTTTCTGTTGATAAAATCAGAGTGGCAAGCAGAGCCCATCTCGTTCTCTCCCACCTTGATCATCAAGGTGAATGCCCAGGACACTCAGGAACCCCGGGGAAGTGTCACAGCTCCATTGTTCATGGTCCTTGGATCACTGATAGGAGCACACCGTGACACCAGGAAAAGAGGGAACTGCCCAATTACAGCTAACTTGCTTAAACAAACAAATACTGCAATCATTTTCAAAGCAATCCACTACCATGTCTGCAACATTCTAGGGCTGAGCATGAGACGTGGCCACTAAACTCTCTCCCTGAATCACCTCAGCTCTCTGCATCATTTTGCATCACATTATAYCAGTTTCATCCTCCTGGCCAGTTARATTAATGCAAAGCTCCAGCAGGCAGAACTGGGATATATGTTCTGCTGTCTTCAAAACTCGAGGGATATTAAAAACTAAAAAGGTGTAGTTAGTCTTTCAGCAGAGTTAGTCTGTTCTTAAATCTCCAGAGGTTARGGGTGGATTCCAGCCATTCAGTGTATTAGTGTTTAAAACTGGGTGGCTRCAAGGAGACTTRAGGTGCTGGCATTCATTTCTGGAGSTGAGGAATGTTAATAACTGTGGATGGTGGCATTCTGTGCTGGTGTTCAAACTCTGCCAGGAAAAYCGTGAGAGACAGCACAAACGTATATTTGTTTTTTTCTAATGAATTTCACAGTGGGTGACTGAAACTAATGTACCCCATCCCAGTTTGCATGAAACTGYTTGCATTGAAACTGCTATCAAAAGGAACCACTTGTCACAGCAAATGTTTCCTCATTGCAGCCAGAGGTTGATAATGAAGCATTTTCTTCTACAAATGTCTAAAGGATATTGTGTTGAAAAGCTGGACGACATAAAATTTGGATATTAAGTATTTTTAACACCCCAGAATGTTCAAGTATGAGGGAGAAAATTCAGGTGCCTTTACTCTGGCACACAGGAGAAAAATCAACCAGATGCTCTCAAGATGTCAAAATTACACAAAAGTTTACTGGCAAAATAAAGAMAATCAAGGAAATTTGGCAAAGTTTTGAATACAACATCAAATTCAATATAAAACACTTACAGCATTAATTTACAGCTCAGCCCATATAACTAGAAACCTTTAATCCCGTGAGGTGTGAAGTTACCCAAAACACTCCATGAGAAGAGAATTAGGAGAAGAAGAGAGAAAGACAGGAAAGGTGTAGAAAAACACATACACAGCTACCAGCTGGAGAGTTCTACCAGGTTTTGGGCTGGAGGTGAGGCATTTCACCACCTCTCCYGGGCAGGGCCTGACCTGCCCCTCCCACCACAGACACACACAGGCATTTCAGGCKTCCCAAAATGTCTTGAGACATCAATGTTTTCCAGTTTCTGACAGTGTTTGACCTGAGTTTTTGGGGGGAGAAAAAAAAACCAAAACAAAACAAAAACCCCCAAAACGACAGGTTTGATTCTGTAGCAAAAACATGTTCTAATTTCCTTTGGCTTTTGAGTAACATATTCTGAACTTTCCCCAGCATAACTTATCTCTCTAATTAAGTCCAGAGTAATGAAAAGAGCCTTTTCTGAGGACTTTCTCTTCCTGGGTCCTTCTGTGAAAGACAATTTTTAAACTTTAGGGTTCCCCATYTCAAGAACTCACAGGAATGCCCCARGAAAGTCCAGGATCTACCTAACCAATCCTTACTGGTTATATTTGTTACTTCATTTTGCCATTAYGGAAGATGTTTTAGCAACATGAAAACTAGAATAGAATGGTCAGTTTATAAAAAATCCACTTTACATGAATACTAAARAATTTGCATATAAATAGGATTTTGTATTTAAATGCCCTGTGGGTGAATGTGATCCAATACCCCTCAGAAATCAAAATCCTGAACCATCTCATTTAAAGTTTGCTTGCTGAAAAGAAGGTGAAGTTCGACAGCTTTTGATTAACATGACATTCCTTCCTGGAGAGTGCTTACAGGACCAACAAATCACAATTCAATTAAGCTGTGCCCCATCCAGTACTTTTAGTGTGTTCTTTGCTGTTTTTTTTTTTTTCCTGCATTCACACTTGCCCCTTTTTTCCCTTGATTCATTTTGCAAGACGTCACATGTAAAGTCCCACGAGAGAAGCAAATGAGGAACATTTCAAAAACCTGATTTCAGATCTTGCTGCTTAAGACATATTTAAGACACACTTAAGACACACTGCTTAAATCATTGCTCACATCTGCCCTCATGTCATGACTCTTTAACAATGAGATGAAGAAGTGACTATTWGGCTGCATTAAAATTACTCCAAATGTTTTGTTTGCTCCCCTATAATTAATGTGTGTGTCAAATTTTCYATTATCAAATCCTATCTTTAAGACAGCAAGAACTTATCACAAAGCCATGCCAGGCCTTTCCAAGCAGTGAAAAACCCAACCCACTTTGTGCAGATGATAAACTGATTAAARCCAGGGTAATGCAGCTGACAGCCCAGGAAACCATAGGAAGTATCAGCCACAGGCCATTTGTGGCTCACAAAATCTGGGGCAGTATCCTTCTTGCTCTTCCAGGGCCTAATGCCTTCTTTAACATCAAGCATCTCCCCTGCAGATTCTGCCTTTTCACACTGAACTGTGAATTCTTCATTATATTTTCATAAAGCTGGTCTGTGCATTCACATACGTGCCCTGCTTCATAAATTCTCCAGTGTAATCTCCTTAAGGAGATCACAGCAGCAGCAACCCATTTCCCCAATCCCCATCCCAAAGCAGCCARTGGATGTGTGCCAGTAAGCTGCTGCATGCTGAGCTGCTGCATGTTCTGCAGCCTCTTCTCTGGCTCTWCTTGTCTCTTTTCTCCAGCATCTGAAGATAATTTGAGAAAAGTACTGTGTGAAATCTATAGAGCAAGTAAGTTTAGCGTGTCATGACAATTGCATTAACTTTTAACAAAAGTCTTATCAGTTGGATTAATGCTGCAAACATTTTTAGACATTGCAAACCAAATCTAGGTGGGAAACTTGCAGCCAGGGGGAGATCATAGGGAATTTCCACAGAGGTGCTTTCTGAGAGGAATTGAACTCCGTATTTTAGGTGATTATCTTGAGGATAGATAGATAGATAGATAGATAGATAGATAGATAGATAGATAGATAGATAGATAGATATGCACTTTTCCAATAAGCAGGTGAGGGGATGTGTGATGTGCTTTCTACATGGAGAGCTCACAGTTCATAGGGAGCAGCAAGCTGGATCTCCAGGGGCTCTCCTTCTGAGAATGTGCCTTCCCAAGGTGCTTGAAAACCTGGAAACAGTGACAGTGTTAGCAGGGAATCAATGGTGGGATGCTCCCTTTCTCCTGCCAGCTGAAGTGCCAAATGCATCCAAAGAGACCTTAGGTCAGATAAAGTGGAAAATGCTGCAGGATTTTCTTTTTTCTTTGGTGCCATCAGGCAGGAGCCTGGCAAACCATCAGCAGGATGGGGGACAAGCRTCTKCCCCAGTACCTGTTTGTCTGTGGGRAAAAMRMWTGCAGAAAGGAGGAGGAAAAATGGGGTAATATATAAAAAATGGGGTAATATATATTAATTTGGAAATTACTGAATTGCATGCAATTATTTTCACTTCAGCTCCATTAGGCTGTTAGGTGTGAGGATCTGTGTTGCACCCTGGATGGACTCCTGTAAATGGATGCAAAGTGTGACATCCAACTTTAATCTCTGAGTCTGTATTAAGGCTTTTTTTTTTTTTTTCCCTGGGTATGAGTTGCGTATATTGGGAGCACTCAAGCTTTGATTAAACTAAATTTAATCCCCAAGTCTTTCTAATGAACTGCAAAAACTCACTCTAATTTACATTCAAACATTACTATGCTCTCCATACTGTAATTATATTAGTAATGATCTATCTGAAGGCTTTTTAAGTTTTATAGGAATTTACTTGTAATTATGAAAATATGGAGAAGAGATAAGGGAGAGAAAATCAGGCAGTAAGAAAGGAAACAAAGATAAAGAAGAAAGCTAGGAGTGGAGAAAAGAATCTGGACGGACAGCAAGAGSAGAAGAAACTGTACTAGCATGGCAATGTCATTGTAAAACCTTAGTCAGAATCACCTTCTTGCATAAATAAAATATCAGAAGRAACAATTTTAGCATTATCAGAGTAGCAGCCTTTCCATTTAAAGTTAAGGTAATCAGAGAATAAATAATATTTAATACTAATATTAATAAACTTAATTACAACAGAATATAAAAAATAATATTCTTTTGTGAGCAGTATGTGAGCTGCCATTTGGAAACTACAAGGAGTTAAATTCTAGCTGGCTAAGAAATTACCTTCATTCTWAGTCAAGCTCATGGGACAGGTTTAAAATGCTAATCCCTTTTTTCTTTTCTCCCCGCTTTTGATGACGATTTCTCATGCTCATTTCATTGAGTAATAATGTCAAACTGTTCAAAACCCAAGCATTTCAATTAYAAGCCTATCCCCAGAGATATCACTGATATAAAAGCAATTTTTTATCTGGTTAGAATTTGAATTGTTAACTCTTCATGGTTTTTAAATCAGAATTTGAAAACACACAGTAATAGTTACGGTATCTTGGCAAGTTAATGTAGTATGTCATGTCATATTTCTGTCTTGTGGCATGACATACAATACACACAGAATTTCACTGTTACTTAAAAATGTTCTTGTTCTTTGTGTTGCACAATCCATTGCAGAAATTAAAGCTACACATTAACAAAATTGCAAGAATATGGGTCTTTTCCTGAATAATTGTAAAGTAATAAATTAAAAATTCAAAACATATTATTATTTTCTTTTTTCCTTTCAAACTTTAATTTGGGTGTTTTTTTCTCTATGGAATGTTCTCTACTTTTTTAGTAACTATTTAAACACAGACAAATTCTGACTAGATCTTTTTTTGACATGGATTTCCTTCTGTAACTTCTCTCTCTTGAGTAGGGGCTTGAAAATTCTGTTTTTGAAATAAAATTTGGATTTTTTCCCTCTAAGCAGTTTGCAACCATAATGTGCAAAAGAAAAAAAAAAGCAATAATTGAGAAAAAATATTGYCTTGTCTTGGTAACATTTTTTTTCCAAGGGATTTTTTTACAAACCTTTTATTATCATTGATATTATTATGCTCACAGTGGTTTGCTCTGTTGTCTTGATTCTTGTTAAGTTAATAAGAGACAAAGCAGCTCTTGAGGATCAGCATAGCACTATTTCTTAAATTAGTCTCATTTTCTTCTTTAGTGCATTTTCATTCTCCTCCTTGCCACTAGAAAGGGTTGTTATTGTTGTGACAGTAAGATGGGATAAGAAAAAATTATTCAAAGTCACAGCAAGGRTTTAAGGAGAGGCTGACACAGCCAAAGGGACTGACAAAGCCAATTAACGTAGTCAGAGTGCTGGATGARTGGGAAGATGAACATAAGAAATGGGAAGACTACATTTATAATTACCAATAATAACTTGTGTAAACAACGTGACTCAAATACAAGACAGGTCTCTACCTGCAGGCACTGACAAGCTTTTAGACACAGGACAGCAATAATGGTAAAAAACTTGCTACTGCAGGAGAATAATTATCACCATGTGGTGTCTAATGTGGCATGTTGAAAATGCCGTGTTGTGTTTTCAGCTGTACTTAAAAAAATAAGAGCTGAATAAAATCTGAATCAATGCACAGGGCAAGATAAGCAGCCCATGGCAGTGTTGAAAGGCCAGCTGTRAATGTGTGCAAAGGGATTTGGTGCCAGCCAAGGAAGGTAGTTCCAGCACGGGGAGTGGGTCCTAGCTAAGGTTGCCCAGGAATTGTTTTTTCAATTTAGGCATTTTTTAGTTATGTAGAGAGTGCAACATTGTAGATTAGTAATAAGAAATTTGGAAAGCAGTGACCTCTATTTGGGTCAGGTGTGCATGTCCAGCCTATCTTCACTGACACAGGGGAGAAAACAGTGAGATTAACTAAACATTGCACAAAGACTAAGGGATCTGATTCAAAACATTTGGACTAGGCTGCTTCCATAAATAATGCAGTGTAAAAAAATAAAAAGGGAAAAAACAATCATTCTCTTATGCTGTGAGTATACATTCTTGTTTCGTGGACAGTTAAAAAGATTTTGGAGTGATATTTAAATATAAAGTATTATGAATTAAAAACCCTAACGTTTTTCAACCTTACTTTAACTGAATTTGGGAATTTGCCTGTTAAATTGATGTATATAAAAGACTAAAGCAATAGAAGTTGTCATCARTGCTGATGAAGTTGTTTATATCTGTCTCAGCAATTGGCTTCATTTCTTTAAGATGATAGAGTGTCCCTTTTATTATGGCTATCATACATAATTATGCAGAGCCACAATGTCATATGGAAGCATAAATGATAAAATGCACTTTCATTTAAGCCAATATAAATAGTAGTTATTGGCAAATTAATTCTTTTCATCCCTGATCTCGCCTTTCTGGCAATAAAGAAAAACTGAGATGTCTTGTCTAAACAGTTAATACATAATTTAAAAGCAGAGTATCAAGAGCATTATCAAAAAGTCCACACACAAATAGAAATCATATTTGTGTACRAATACAAATTAACTTTGGAGGCACCCATTTTTGTGAACAAATAACAGTAATCATTTATATTGACAAGTAGCCATTTGTAGCTTGAATTATRGAAGATAAATAATTTGAATTGGCAGCAATATATTCTGCTTTAAACTTGGAGGGATTTGGTAAAGCCACAAAGTACAGCTATGATTGTCTTGAGAGCTTAGAGGCACTAAGAGTCCAGGAACAGGCATCAAGATTTAGCACACTACTTGGAGGATTGTGAATGCCTCAATGAAAAATAAATCAATGCTGTAAGTTCTTTTAAAATCCAATACTCAACAGKTGGTGCAAAGGAAAGTTTAAATGCCTCATTGCAGTAAGTGCAGGTCAATGGCCAATTGARAAAAAAATAACCAAGTCTTCTGGATCCTTTTACCTCAAGAGGAAAAAAAATGTGTGGGTTAAATTTAAAATTCATTACTATTAAAAAGAAGGAAGAGAATATTGTTAACGTTTCAGTAAGTGTCATATTCCTTATTCACAGAATTTGGGACTAGACCCATATTTCAAAGATAAAAGCAGCTTCTCAGTGTGTCAACCAATGGGAACCTCTTTTCTATTTTTCCATAGCTCTGTCATCTTCAGCCAAAGTCAACAGCAAATCAGAGATCTCAAAGATGTGCAATTCCTTAAATTTCCATGAGAAATGATAGGTATGTAGAAGTGAGTCTGGAGAAGCCTGCAAGATAAACTTGTTTTTTCCATGTAATGTGTTGGTTCTCCAGACAGTAGGARCAGTGACATATTAAGGAATGCTGCACTTCACAGAAGAAGGGAATATCTATGAGGATCCAGAGCTCAAATTCAGTCATTGAAATGTGAAGGTAATGTCATTTTCTGGTGCTGTGTTTCAGMGTGCATGATTGAGGTATGGGAACAAACTGCTGAGGAAGAAAGACTCCAGCAAAAATCGTTATTATTGTTCTAGGAAATCAGTTAGAGTTTGCCAAAAAGGCCCCCCAAAATTGCTGAGGTCACACAGGTTGATGTGTAGGAAATTTTATGAAGGGTAGAGTCCAAACCTCTAGCATGGCATCACTGAAGTGCTCTCTGTTCTTATGACACTTCACAGCACTACTTGGGATTCTTAAAACTGAGCACTGTAGCAAAGGTAAGAGCTGTATTAAAAAAGGATAAATGAGAACTTTTGTTGTTCTGTGTTGTAAAAACATTTTCTGAAATAATGGAAGCAGTACTTCAAGAATCACAAGGCATATCTGTGAATTAACTGAAGATGCTTAAGTACTTTTGGATACCCTAATCACAATAAACAATATTGTAAATTTGCATTTCTTAGTCATATTCTACCATTTTCTTCTGTTTAATGGTGACTCCCTGTGTACTTGAAACTGAGGCTATTCATGTTGAGGAGTGGGAAACCCCAGGAAGACTCTTTCTTTCCTTTTATTTTGGAACAGAGCTAATTAAATATTTTCAGGCCTTAGGTGGGTATCTTTATGKCAAAATCCAAGCCTGGCCATGCAGCAGAGACAGGAATACTTATTCCCCAGTAAGATACAGTGCCATTGAGACTGACACTGTGCTTTAACTGTGTATCTCAGAGTGGCTGGTGGGGCATATGGATCAAAGTACAGGTTTTATGCTTTTTTTTTTTTTTTTTGATTATGAATTTTTTTGGGAACAAGGCCACCAGAACTGCAAGTCAAATTATCAGTTCAACAGAGGGCTCCAAAGAGCTCTGCAAGGCCAGGTTTGAATAAGACTCCCATATAATCTGGTTATAATAGCCTATCTGGAATATATATTGARGAATCCTGCCTTTGAGGTCTGATCGTGTAGATTGAAGCAAAGAAGAACTCTGYGTGCAATAAAGTTGGTGTATAATAAATAGCTCAATATTTGAGTGAATTAGTTTTTTGCTGGGTACATTTTAATATCTTCAGCTTCAGATGCCATGTCAATTCTTTGCCCTAGCCTAAAACAAATTATCCAACCTYACACGAGTGATAACAGGAGTAGTTTAAAATCAAAAAGACGTTCTATCCGCATCTGCGCAGCAGTGACTGAATAACAGCACGGGAAGTATAAAATCAGAAAGACATTACATCTTTGCAGGTTATATGTTACTAACATCACTGTGTGACTAATTTGATGTGACTCAAACTCCTCAGGAAAAGATTTGTCATTCTGTCAATCGCGCTGGGCTGTTTTAGAAGACGGAGCCGGTGAGCTGTCTGTTAATGCTTRGAAAGAACATGTCGTGATCTTGTGATTGAATTCTGGAAACACTGACTAAACAGCTTTTCATATCTTTATAGCTGGTTAAATGGAGTGATAAATATCTCTAATTTCAAAACTGTGGTTTCAGGAAGATTAAAACCTCAGCAGAACCCCATCGGCTATCATATTGCAAAATAAGCTGTGCGCGGGATGACTTGGTGACCTGAAACTTGCAAAACTGAAATACACAGTAATTTTTAGATGCTGCTTTCTTTAAATAAGAAGCCATGCAAAATAGGAGTACTTAGATGACAGCTACTCTGGTTGATGCTAATTTGAGATTTTTAACCAATTTTTCACTGAAATTATTTGAAGTAGAAATTACCTTTAAAGCTAAAGCCTTGCCACTTTTGTGCATGTCATTCAATTAATTTTAAAAGYAGCATAATGAAGCTAAGGTTTTCTACAATGGTTGCTGATTAAAAATAATTTCCATAATGTTTAGCTGCAAAAACTGGAGTTTCACTTCTGTGTCTGTATTAAAAAAAACAGGTTTGCAGTATGGAGAGGGATAGGCTGGAGAGATCTGACCTAAGATGCAGAAGGGTGCTGTGGCTTCATAATGCATGTGTTAACTGCTTTAAAACTATAGCAACTGTGCAATACCTATAAAAATTATTCAAGTGAAAGATGCCATAAAACTGAATGAACATGCAAAAAATTAGGAAGTGACTGTGCTCTCACAATTAATATACCTGTTTCTAATTAGAAAAAAAAAGAATATGGTCACATGCAAAATTGCATATTAACAGTTAAAACAGATAAATTAAGAAAAAAAATGGGGATCTTTTGTGCTATAGAGGGGAGGAAGGTTTTTTCTCTTCCTCATCAATTTGTAGGGATTTTCTCCTGGTATGCCTATGCTTGTGGTAGGATGGGGCCTTGGGTGTAATACTATACTGCTTCACTGTAATATTTGTGCTAGGCAAGTTTTTGTATTGTTAGATGTAAGATTTTAATGGCTTTTCATCAAAAGTATGGCCTTTTTTGCCATCGCTCCTTTACCTCCCAATGTTATATATAATATATATATATATATATGTATATTCCCTAGGAATTGAGCTATTATTCAAGACTTCTGCTTGGTCTCACTTACTAATTGCAGCAGCCACAAAAAGCTTTTACTAACAGCAAATTGCCTATCATTATAGTGAGTTGTTTGAAATCACTGAAGCATTTCTAAATTCATGAGATCTGCAAGGATATAAACTCAAATACTTTAAAGAAGTTATGATTACTCCAATACAGTTCATCATAACTTGTGCATCAGGTGGCTTAYTTCACCACCTGTTACATTTATTTTACTTTTATAAATCTGCATATATAGTTATTGTGTATTCATGCCATGACATTTTGTGGCAGCTCATTTTTATTGGAAAACCAAATAGCAYCAGGCTCCTTTAACATTCAGACACTTCTAAGAGCATAAGGGCTATAGTTATGGATTTATGATTTATAACTTCAGTCCTCCCAAACTGTCAGCAATGGCATTATGGTTCAATTAGAAGTCAACTATCAAAACAATAACTGGCATGTRCCATATGACAAAGGCTTGTTCTGGTAGCACGAGCTGCAAGGCAAAATGATGAACGCTGCTATGTGAGGAGCAGAGTTACAGCCTAGAGTTTGCTGCCCACAGTTTAATTGGGCAGGCAGAGATCCATCAGTGAACTGGTACTCAGATTCTGCTGAAGGTTTCTTATCTCAGGGCACAGGTAGGTGTTAGGCTTTGGGAGGGAGGGAGTGGTTAGCTCTTTCCTGCTTCTCCAGGTAAAGGATAAATTTGTCAGATTTTATTTTAAAGCAAAGGAGAGAAATAGGTGAAAAAGATTATGTGAAATTTCCCTTTACTTCTTGAAAGATTATATAAGAAAGCTTCCCTAACCTAAGACTTTGAGTTAAAGGGGCTAAAGTGTTTGAGTCTGTGAGAAACATGAAAAACAGTGAGTCAACAAATAAATCACACAAAGRCATTGAGACTGGACTGACTTGTTATATTATTAGTTTTAGTTACAAGGGGATATTAATGTTGTAAAMTGGGGTTAGCACAGGCTCCTCTTTAGTTTTAATGTACTTGGATATAAAATAGACTTTGGTTTATAGATTTTAAATACCTCAAAGTTTTTTTCTGGAGCAATGGTTGAAGGAGACAACATTCCAGATCTAAACAACACTGAATTCTACCTTTCACCTACAGGCCTTTTAGTTTTTATGTCACTGCAATGAGTAGTGCAGGCAGAGAAAGAAAATCTCTAACCTAAAGTTGTGAAACACAAATGAAGATACTCTGTGCACGGTAAAGTAAGAATTGAAAATAAGAATTACAATTGAACATGTTGTTGCTGAAGATCTAAGGGCATTCTCATATGGTGATGATGTAATATTTTCACTCAGCCTGAGTTTGCCAGTGCTCAACTCCTTTCCATGGGAATTGTGTGGCTGACACATTCCTGGAAAAAGCAGAGATTAAAAGCCAGCATCAGGCTGAATCAATGCATTTATGTTCTTTTATAACAGATGTAAATGTAGTCCTAAGATTTAACGATTTTGAAACTGAATAGATATCTTTCTTCTATTTACCTCTCTGTAGAACCTGCAGGGTTCTATTGTTATCTGGKAATAGCAGCCTGCCATTTGGTATCTGCTCTGGGTCTTTCTGTAGTCCWTCCGAGACTTTTTTTCAGGGAATTTTCCCAGATATTCCAACAGTTTGCAGTTGTTTCTGATCTATGTTTGCTTTTTAATAGTGGCCCGTGTGGAAAGTTCCTCCACACTTGGCAGCTCAGTTGTCAGGACAGCCAACATCTCAGCAGGGCAAGCCCCATTCCAGGGAGAGCTTTTCAGCGCTGTCGGATCTTCACAAACACAGAGATTCTTCTCCCTGCCGAGCCCTCATCTGACTGCCTCAGSTTGGTGGGCTCACCTTAAGACTCTTCCAGTGCCTTATTTTTGGGCAGCAAAGGGAGAGGCCACTGAAGTGGCAGAAGAGTGTAAGACAGGCAGTGGAAAGGCTCAGCTGCAGCKCTGCTGGCTGCTTGATGGAGCACACTGCCCTGATTTGATTTGATGGCAGCCCCCGTTAAAGAGTTAAAAATTTTCTTGTTTTGAGTAGAGCTGGATAGAATCTTTCCGAATTTTCTCCGTTAGAAAATGCTGATTCATTTAAAGGGAAATCTTCTGGGGAAATGCAGAAATCTGAAGAGAAACTTCATTWAAAAAATTATTCTGCTCCACTCTGACTTTTCARAAAGACTGCTAGAATTTCCAWTTAAAAACAMAACAAAATACCTTTATGAAACTTTYRAAAATTATATACAATTCCATTGCTTGAAAATGTAAAAAGCAGATATGAACTATTTTGTTTACAAAAATGAATTATTTTAAATTTTTTATGGACCTGCAGTCCTCATAGCTTACTTCTTCCATCACTGTCCAAAAAAATAGAGTCAAGGGCTGCCTTCATGACTCATTCTGTATTTTTCCCCTTTGATGGTGATCTGCAAAAGGGYTTCAAACTGTTTTTATTATCTCCAGGGTTCAGTTTCTTAATTGCAATGAGCTCCTGGTGGTTTAACACCAGAAGTTCCTTTAAGGTTTATTTTCTTTCCTATGAGGCAGGGAATATCCTTWCAGGAGTTCTCCTGTTGAGAAGCTGTAGTGTGTCTCACCCCACATCCTGTTGTTCTTGGGGAGAKGCTTATAGAGGTGAGAATCTCTAACAGACTTTCTGTTTTATAAGTATTTTCTCCACAAACAGCAAAATTAGGGACATGCCTAGTGAAAACAGAAGGGAATGTTCAGCTTATTGAGCACGTACTGTGGGCTTGACTGCAATGCTAAAGCAGAAGTCATTGCAAAGTCGAGGTTTGCTGGTTGTTGCTGAGTCCCAGACACCAGCAGCAACTGACCTTATGGTGAGCAATGGATACAAGCTGAAGCACGGTCTTTCCATGGTATAAAGGTCTGGAAGGACAGGGAGAGTCATTCTTTCTTGCGTGAGAGAAGAAAGTTGCAATGGAAGGTACAGATMCTTCTCTCATCTCTCCCTTGTGCTAGCATATTGCTCCAAGGACATTAGAGAGATGAGCTCCATGAGCCATGATAGCAAATGCCAGGCATGCTGGGCAGCATTTGGATGCATCATTTGCTCACTTCTGGCACCTATTTGGATGCCTGGAGAGGAGCTGTGCCGTTCCCAGTTTTCCCAGGGGAACTGTGGATCTGTTCCTCTCTGAGCAGTACAACGTAGCCCTCCCTGTCTTGAACATTATGAAGATTCTTTCTAAAAATAGTTRTAAATAATTTTAAGACTCCCATAGTTAGAGATTAGGCTGCTGTCAAATACAGMCATTTCTCCTAATCTAAGAATTTTAAAATTCTTGTTCTTTGTTACAGGCAACCCTGTGGAGTGGTGCTGTTCCATGTAGACAGGTATTTGCAGAATTTGCTTTGAAGCAGTTTTAAGATTGAGAAATGCAGCTTCTGGAGACCTGCCTGAAGTGACACGCCCAGGAGAAAATACAAAAGAAAACAAAAGGGAGCTTCTGCCTTGTGCTTCTCTCAGCTTTCCCTGAGAGAACAGAGTGAAAGGGAAAGACCCCAACTTCTAAATCACTACCCCCTCTCCCCCCCATTCCATTTCCAGCTGCTGGGTCTTAGAGAGACAGTAATAATTTTGGGCACAAATGTGAATACAGTAACACTTTGTGTTACACAGAACATTTGGTTTTACATATAAGTGTTTGCCATCCCTTTTTGACTGAGCAAATACAGCTGAAAACAGGAAACGTACATATTTAACACCATTGTTGAAGAAGGATTGGAGTTTTTAACATTTTCATCTATCCTTGAGGTAARCAACTTTTTTTGACTGATGGTATTTCAAGAGAATGTTTTCTTCATCCTTTTCCCCGACAATGTCTCTACATAGTCTGTGTATTCTGCTGTTCTTCTTCCCAGGGYATCCTTTAATTAAATACACCAATAACAAGAATAGAACAGTCACATTTAGCTTAAGGTTTCTTTTCAAATATTATGGTTTCATTTCTTTCTTTTGCCCTTAAAATGCCCTACTTTGTTCTGGTATTTTTTCAACTGTACTATATTGTGTCATTTTGGTCATCTCAAAAACAGTGGCTTGATGGACCTTCCATTTACCAGGTACTACAAGRTAATATTGTAAATCTCTCCTTAAAACTGGGACGATTTTAAAAATGCCATTATTATTTCTTCTAACATCTAAGCAGAGAGGAAATTTGTAGTTTAAAAGAAAAAACTTGTCACTTACTGACAGTTCAATATCACCCGGTAACTGAGGTTAGTTTGGGGAATCAAAGCATTGCTTAACAGTGTGAGGATTCACCTTAAGCTGCATCTTCCACAATTTCCTTATGTATCCTTGTGCCAGGGTTTCAAACTCTGGCTGGTTTTTATCTATAGGGATGGTCTACCTTTCTYTCTTGGTGTTGTTTTGTTGGGTTTTTTTGGGGTTTTTTTGTTAATTTATTTTTGTGTGTTGCATGTAGATACTCCTGAAGATGAAAAGGAGAGCTTTCCTGGGTATGGCTTTTTAATGGCATGAAGAAAAAAAAAAAATAGTCAAGGTGAGATAGAACACTTCCTTTCCACCCTTGRAARTRTTCAAGGCCAGGCTGAATGGRGTTCTGTRTGTTGCTTTGYAGCAGTGGTRAAAAAGCAAGCTTGAAAGGTATCTGATGTATATAATTTGCCTTAATTTATTTTGTTTATGCTTTCCTGATAATGTTAAACGTGCAGTTCAATTTTTTTAAGTGCTATTGTTTTCCAAAGAGGAAAAAAACTAATAGTGGGAATGTGGGAATTCAGCTCTAATATGTCAGAAAGCCATAAGGAGAAAATGGCCTGTTTCAGTAATCAAAATGATGCTGGCTTTGAAGAAGCAACAGAAACTACATATGAAAAATTACTAAAACAGGTTGTGAAAGAAAAGAAGCAATAGGAGGGCTGGGAGGGAAAAGTGTTACTGTCACTAAGTAGCCTGAGTTAATTTGTTAAARTCCTTTCCAGCACAAGGAAAGTGCAGAGTAACTATCTTAATGTTCTAATTGAAGCCTTGTCCCTTACTAGCAAAAAAAGCATCTTTTACCTGAAAGATAATTTAATGACCAGAAGGTGATGAAATATATATCCAGGTTAAAAGCCATCCAGATCAGCAGAACTTTGCTTCTCTTTACAGGCTTGGTGCTCAGGTCCAGCAACTGATGAAAGATCAACATTAATAAGTATCTTTTGGACAGGAAACTGTACAACAAGGTATCAAATGTGAGTCAAGATCTGATTTATATATAAAACAGTGAAAAATAAGAAATATTTTTAAATAGTTGCAAAGAAACCCCCACAACAATTAGAACAGTAAAAGTGTTACCCTGTGTCCCAGTCTCATTAACTGCACTAATAAGGTTTTTAGGAATCCATAAGTAAAATAAGCTAACAGAGCATACAGCCAACAAGTAAAAGGGAAAAAAAGAATTTGGTTTTACTGCCTTTTGGAAAGACATTGCCTCTGCACTTCTCATATAACAGCTTTTAGAGTATGGATGTATCATACTCTATATACCATATCAGAACCACTGAGTTTTTTCAGAGGGGCCAGAGTGTGAAGAAAATCTTAAAGATTGTCTATACCTACCCTCTGCCATGGGCAGGGATACATTTTCCCATGYCAGGTTGCTCAAAACCCCATTCAGCTGTCCTTGAATACTAAAAATTATAGGGCATCCACAGCTTCTCAGGGCAACCTGTTCCATCTGTATCCCACCATGCCCATMATAAAAACTAYGYTCYTWATAGTCAGYYTAAATCTACCCTCTTTCAGTTTAAAACWGTTGCTCCTTGTCCTGCAACTACAGACTCTGTTAAGAAGTCTCTAACATATTGAAAGGCTGGTAAATGGTCTCCCTGGAACCCCAGGCTGAACAGCCCCAATGTCTCAGCCTGGCTTCACAGGAGAGGTGCTGCAGCCCTCTGACCATTCTTGTGGGTCTCCTCTGACCTTTCTTTAGCAATTCCAAGTCTGTCCTGTGCTGGGGGACCCAAGAGCTGGATGTTGCACTCCAGGTGGGGTCTCAYGAGAGCAGAAAATTCCRTATTTACAGAAGTGCTAGGACCATGTCCAAGGCATGGTTTTTGTTGGTTCTTTATATGTTACAGGTGAATAGCCAGCGTGTCTGGAGAAGGAAGTACCTTTTTTGAAATAAATTYACTTTGTGGCTGTTGCAAAGTAAAGAGTTTGCTTACATTTGCAGACTGCAGAAAGGTTCTCAAAGTGAGCTGAYCAAGAGTGAATCAGATCAATGAGCCAGCCCAAGAACTGCATACTGAATTGAACCTGCTTAAGCCAAACTGTGTACCCTGTACTACCAGAGCTACATGCTTCAGTAAGAGCCTTTCCAAAAGCAAATCAAGTTACTTTATTTTGGAAGAGTCTGTATGTTCAAACCAGAGAGAGGGAAGGGAGTTRGCACTGTTGCTCACCTTAAACAGAGACTGCACCCCTTGCACAGTCACCTGCAATGGTCTGTTACAATGGCACAGAGAGAAGATCAAAAATTTCACCTCAGAAGTGGAAAATAACTTTTATCTGGTCATAAATTGATACCCAACACACAGATACTTGTGTTTCAGTGTTTGTCAAAGTGTATGGAGCTCCTAAATTTAACTCTGTCAAAATGAATGCCTGTGTTATGAAATGCTCTGAAACACTTTCACCAACACCAGAAAATTCTTATTATAAGTCACTGACAGTTACTTTTCTGTACAGATGGCTGCTTTAAGTCACTATGTGTCATACATAATGAAATATTGCTGGTTTATCTGGTGAGGTAATGTGTGTTACCTTTATTTCACTGGAGTGTGAATGAACAGAAGATCACTTAAATTTTTAGAAATGGAGGATTAGGGATTCTAYAGAGCTTCTGTTCCTCAGTGTAGTTCGTAAGTCTACATTTATAAAATTTTCTAAGGAATTATCAGGTGGTGCTTGTTTGAGGAAATAAAGTTTTTCAAGTGTTAAAACCCAGCAGGAGGGATTTTTTTTTTTTTATTAAGCCAGTCCAAGTTGCAGTGCAAATAGAATAGGGAAAGTTAACTTATTTCTACAAATCTATAGCACTAGGAAGGAATGAGAGATTTCTAGGAGTGTGTGCATGAACCCCTCAAGATAAGCACTTTCTCCCCTAGAAGCTTCAAATAAAAAAATCCAGTTACAGTGGCAAACTTCCTCTCAGAAAGCTCTTTACAAAACCYACCAACCTTTGTCTCCTATCTCTAAAACTTTAAATCTCTTCCTTTGACTCCACAAAATCCCACAAAAAACTCTAGCCTTTTCATGGGTGTTYAAAAGAGCTTTTGCTAAGCCAGAATGTAATAAATGAGTCTTGTCTTGGAGACCCTGAGTATGATTTAGAGTGTCCTCTCTTTAGGCTGCATCTTTCCCTAATGGAATTTCATATTATGTTGAGTTAACTGGGATGGATCACACTTGACAATGTTCACCCTGCCAGTTCTGCTAAGCTGTGAAATGCAGTTTATTATGTGTAAACAGCATTCGATAATGAAATTATTATACTATTATATTTTTTTCTTTTCTTTTTTTTTTTAGTAGTAAAATACTAACAAATATATCAGGGATTTTGCAGAAGGAACAAATACCTGAAGAAATTATACTGGAGGCAATACTTTTAATATTTAATGAAAAATAACAAAAATTTCAACAAGAAAGCAATGCAGCCTGGTTGTTTGGGCAATATACTTGCATTTAGTTAACAAAACTATCCTGAGGAAGGAAAAAATCACTGTATTTGGGAGAAAAAAAACCCTATTTTTCACATGCTTGGTTCAATTCAGGTTAATTTTTTTAGAGAGATGTGTTATTTTTCAGACACTGAGAGCATTATAGTTATGTCTTAAACCATGCTACCTTAGCAACTACATTCCAAATAGTAATTGGGGTGTATCTCCCTAAGRTTTTGAAGAAAAGCTTGTCAGTAAAACATCTACAATGGAGGAAAATACTCAGTATTCAAATCTCAGTGGATTTACAGGTAGTGACAGTCTGGTGGGAAACTAAGTCTTTAAAGCAAGAAGATATTCTGCACCTCTCTTCAGAACTAAATCAACTGCCTGTGAAACACCTACTCCTGATGTCCTGAATGCAAAGGCACAAGAATATGGCCCTGGGTTTGGGGTCTCAAACCTATCCCAGAGGCTGTGGCAGCAGAGCAGATGTACCCCAAGGCATCTTTTTAGTGACAAAAAGAAATTTTGTAGCTCTGGTTCCCACTGGGTTTGTGAATTGTGAAGGAAAAGAAATTTATTGCATTAAAACCAACATATAAATACAAAGATGGCTTTTTAAGGGATCCAGAGTGCTGTGGTTTTTCCCCTGAGGTATGGAAAACACAGCAGTAGATCTGTATGAATGCATGGATTTTTGAAGAAAGCTGTGGAGAAGTGAAATGACTTCAAAACCAGCTTGATGTTTGGGGGTTTGCATCTTCATTTGTTCTGCTTTTGGACACAGTGCTGTCCTAAGTGAAAGCTGATGTTCACATTRGGAATTTGAAACCCTTTACAGAAAACCAGAAATGTTTCCATTTCCATTTAGTGCTCTTCCATTTTCAGTCTCAGTGCTATGTGGTTAACATCAGCCCTTGCCCTCATCCTGSTTGAGGTTTCTGTTGTTCTGTGAGTGCCATTTTGCATTTTTTACAGGTATCACGTGCCCTTGTTGTCACCTTTTCTCATTATCACTTTAGGGATCCATGCACACAGGTGGCTGTCTCTGAAATGAAATGAAGCCTTCAGCCTTTCTCTGACTTTCAGCTGGGACTACTCAGGTGAGTTTTCTAAAGAACCATAAACTTGTATAACTATGCTTTCTGCTCTGGATTTCATCCAGTTTTGGTTTTCTGTTGCTCAACTCTGYCCCTCTTTAATTTCTAGTGAAGCAATGATTAGTTATGATGCACACATCATCTTGACAGAGCCAAAGTTCAATGAGACCCAGAGGAGGGATGCTGTCTTTTGTGGCTTACAGAGGCTCTAGCAGGGAATCTTCCTTTGGCTTTGCAGAAACTGCCATAGGAAAGTCCATGCTAGGAAACTGAGTCTGAATTCAAGATTTACACTCATGTAGTCTGAGTCATTTTATTTTCGTTATTTTGGGGTTGATTCCCCACCCTTGCTCCTGTCTGCATCTCAGTTTTCCCTTTTGATGGATAAAATTTTGGTTTCTGGATAATAATTGATAAAATAATTAGCTAGTTAATAGAGGATGCCTCTAAATAGTGTTATTGAATCAGGTGTGGAAAAAATTTAAAACCACATGGCATTTCTGGGAGATCTTGATCCAAGAATTTTAGTTCCATATGTTAACTCTGACTAATATTCTTCTCMATAATGGATTAAATATTGCAGTAAATGTTTTCATCTCTTGGTGAATAATTCACAGGTAATCTAGAGTTCCTTTTAAACTCATTCTAACTGCACAGTGCAGACATCTAAAAAAATTAATGGGTGTAAAAAACAGGTAAATRATGAGTCAAAGCCAATTTGCAGGAGTAAGATAAAGTCAAACTCAGATTTTGTGGCAGAACATGGTAGATTTTAATATGAGAAATCTTTCACTGAACTCTTTATCCTTGACTCTACATCCTTAAATTTATGGTTTTGTTTACCTATTCATGTCCAGATGGATGATTTTTAAACATCCCACCCAATATTCATGACAGAAGACTAGTTTGTCCATCTTGCCCATGTGTTGATATACTTSCCAATCAATGAGCATTTTAGGAGGCAAAGAAAGACAATGCTTTTTCATAGGAAAATGTGTCAAAAAAAAAATTAGTGGAAACACTTTAGTGTATTGAAGTGCAGTGGTACCACGTGTTGCACAGGCATGCAGATAAATCTCCATGACCCCACCAACCCTCCAAGCCAGCTGTGAGACACTGGCACTCCAGGGGTTGTGCCCATACTTCATTGTTAGTAAATGTACTCTGCATTTACAGTCCAGGGAACAGGGAAAACCTACTCATCCTTTTTTAAAGAGGATATACCCTAAGTTTCCTTTTCAAGAAAAGCATTACTATACAAGATAAGAGGCCCTGATGATTCTTTGTTAGTGACATTTTAAAAGCAGCTCCTAAAAGTGYATCTTTCTGCTGTGATTAGGGATAGACAAATGAACACTGCCATGCTGGCACTTGTCAGCACCAGTTTGGGAAAACACACCAGGCTGATTTCAAATTCCGCTTTTCTAATGTTTTTTAGTTCATTTAATCAAATAGTTGAAGTCCAAATACATAACACTACTTGCAGACAAAATATTTGGCAAAATGCTGCTACAGCCTGTTTAAAGTGTTTTAAGCAGTTAAGCACTCAGAGTACGTAATAAGGTATATACTTAAATGTGTACATAAATTACATTTAAGAACATGGAGCTYTACAGGTTTTGGAATGCTTGTTAAACTGCTACTTTCCCTGTTAGTTAAAAGCTTCCAGTGACAGTTTGTTCCTGCCTTATTAAAGTGCTCCAGCATTTGGAACCTCTCCATGAACAAATAAATATAAGCAGWCTTCACATATGTGTGCATATATATATATATTAGGCAACATTTTTTGGTAAGATAATTATTTGCTTAATAATCTGCCAGCAAATACTAAACAATTACAGAATGTAATTTTTCTTTTGCTTTCTTGGYTTAAATTGTTTAAATTGCTTTCTTACACAATCTCACCAATATAATCTGATGGAGTATTCCCTATGCAGATCTAAACCTATACACATTTCTTATAAGAATTTTGTATCAGGTATTTTAGAACCACATGTGTTTGAAGCATTTTTTTAAAGCCTACATAATTTGCATATCACAAGTAGAAGAAATTTTCTTGTTTTCCTGTAGAATATAGAAGAATAAATATTGACTATTGCTCACAGCAAAAATATACTGTGTTACACACAAACACTGTCAGCTATGGAACTCATCTTTCCAGGCACATCCATAAAAGTAGGATAGCTGGGATTCTGGTTTATGCTCAGGAGAACACATGGATTCATCAAGMCTTTTTGRYAATAAGMGTGATTTGTATTTCATGTTCCAGAYAGGAAAGTGTTCTCTTGCTGAGTTCAGAAAATAAACTCTCCTTTTTCTTCAGAGAAGTACATACAGCAGGTTTATATCAAGCTCACAGGTACGTGCATGCATTTTTTATGTGGATATGTGTAAATATGTATCCATTTGACTTGTGGACTGAACTGGCTAAACACTTGAGTCTTTCTCATGCTTTACAGGTGTCAAAAATCCCTTGAATGTGTTTTTCCCTTCATTTCACTCCTGATTTGCCTCTGCCTTGGACCACTTTTTATGTGTTTCTGCATCTGCCATTGCTCTTACAGCAAAAAAAAAGCCCAGTTGTCTGATTTTAAAGATGTGGAGAGATCAGACAAAATTAAARTTGGTCAAAACTTGGGAGATGGATGCAGCTGCAGCTCAGGGAAAATAAGGCTGTATACTGAGTACTAACTCACCAGCACTGGCCTCAGGACTTGCTGGGACTCTSCTTGGCTAGAGTTCATTTTAACTTGTTTCTGCTGTGACAGCATTTGTCATTCTGTCACAAGTTTATTACCTACCCTGTTCAAGCTTATCTCCATGCATAGCWAATGTGATCAAGATCTAGAAAACCTGTATGGTCTCTACAGAACAAGTGGAAAAAAACAAAAAAACAGACCAACCCTTTTCTGATAGCTGGAGGTGTGGGATGCTGTTTGCTGTTGTGAATCTGGAACAGKGAAGTGGTGATGATCATCAAGCTGTAGCTGGGATCCAGTGGGGGAAAAAATAACAACTTAGCAAACTGCTTGAAGAAAGYATGAAAGAAAGTAGCCCTGGGCAGATCCAATACTGAAGCATAWGTAAGCTCACCATAAATGACATAATCATTCCAGCAAAGCCTTTGGGATGCTACTAATAAATTGATTTCCCTCCAAATTCCTTGATGGGTACTATGGATTTTGGGGATCCAGATGGTCACCCTCAAGGCTGAAAGCAGCGCTGAAGCCAAAGGATAGATACCTGAAAGTGTATAGCTAAATAATTTTAAAATATTATCAGTGAGGGGGGATTTTTTTGCATTAATTTGGAGAGTGACTTAGTGCTGTAACTGGGCTAATAGCAAAGCACCCATTTCATTTGGATTTGACTATCAAAMCCCCCATGTATCCTTAATTACTTGGATCCACTTAAAATTCATATTCCCTTTCAATCATAACAAGAGCTTCAAATGAACATTGTTATTTTACTGATTCATGCAATACAACAACAAACTTTAGGAGTGTGATTGAGTGGTCCAAAACCAGGATGTCATTTGACATCACTTGCTGTGTCTGAGACATCTGTCATAGTACAATGATAAAATAAAATCAAAGTAGATTCCTGCTGTTTCAGAACTTGACAGGGTAGCTGAGTGGGATACCCAAGGGTGTTTACCATGACATTGGGTGCTGCTGTCTCAGAGAATGCATTGCACTTTCCTGGCACATTTTGTAAAGGCACAGTGAGGAAAGCAARGATTTAATGTGGGCTTTTAACTTAGCATAGTCCTTGGTGCCCAGTACATTTCAGTGGGAAGCTTTACAAAGYCTAGCATCAGCCACCAGCTTTCCAGAGCTGGCTCTTCAGTGCTGGCCAAAGATCAAGGGATTGTAGAGGGAAAATCAGGGAACAAAGAAAGAAAATCCAAATGAATAGACCTGAGGTTCTGTCTTTTATCAGGTCACTGAAATAACTCCAGAGAAATCTGATATCTCTGATAAGAAAAAAAAAAATTCCTCATGTTTTTCCTTCTTTTTTTTTAAATTTTAACTAACTAAATAATTTTAGCTGTGCTAAAATTGAGAAATTAGGGAATCTATTAGCTCTGCAATACTTTCTATTAATTTTACGTGAAACAAGACTACTTGCCTTGTGCAGAGCAGGAACTTTAAGCTCAGTAGTATCATGATAGGAGCTAAGTCAGTAAGGGCTTGCAGTCTTTGGATGTAGAAATGTAGGATAATTCCAGTCCCAAACAGAAGGCACATAAAACAACTGATAAACCAGCACAGCAGGAAYGGTACCAACAGCAATAATGAAGGATATATGGTTTTGAAATAAGAAAGGAAATTGCTTAAAACTCAGAAACTTGGGTTAAATAGTTGTTTCACTTTCCTAAGTTTTAAACATTTTAACTTTCAAGTTTACCTATGTAGTTTAGATTTAAYTCCCCTAATGTTTATTTTGGGAAAATTGAATCAAAACCTGAATTGTCTAAGCACCTGTATTGGGTTGAGGAAAGGGAACACAGAAGGCAACTTATGCATCTGAATTATTTTCCTGAGGCCAGTGCAATACCAATAATTGTAAATTCTAGGAGATATATATTATTTGCTCTGCAGTTTCAGTGGGATGACAGTGAAAATATTAACAMTGGCATCTCAGATTTTATGTGAATTATGCATCTCTAGCACTTCCTTTGGTCCTTAGCATAACAGCTATCAAAGCACTATGSAACTATTTTATTCCAAAGTTACTAGGTATGATTTTTTTTCCAATATGAAATAATATCTTCACTTTAGCTGGGGAAACATAATCCTAAATTATGCCCAATCCCAGGGTTTGCATSAAAGGAGAATAAATGTTTCTGCAGGTACTTCTACATCAGATGTTTTCTTTCCTTGCTGAGGATCCGGCCTGCCCTGATTTCCTCCAGAGCACTCCCCTGCTCACTGATGCAGGGGCACAGGGGAGACATCACTCCTGAGCTCTGGCTCCCAGCAGCTTCCTTGCAGCTGATCAGCCTAAAGGCACAGCCTCGTCYCTCTGCCTCATTGCTGCCTGCACGCAGATAACAGGCTCTGCATCACAGAGCCTCTTAACACCTAAGGGTCAATAAATTTTATACAGCACATGCCATGACAGTAACAGAGAGGCTGCYTGTGTATATCTTTTCCAAGAGCTGCCTATACAAAGCCCTTTGGGAATTRACAACCACCATCATGTCCCCTGTCAGGAATCTCACTGCTTTGACATCCAGCACTTTGGCCTTCRGATAATTCTTTACAAAAAGTTCACAGCAGAGTTAACTCTATTAAAAAGTGAATCATCTTCTGATTTGTTTTTTTCTGGAGAAGGATCAGTAGGAATGTCTCTTTCTTTCCTYCTTGATGCCTTCCATTCTTGTGCAGCCATTCAAGCACTGATTTATCAGAGCAGAGATGAAATGGGGAGTGGACTGTTCCAGGGAGAGCATCAGCATTGCTCTGCATGGATTCCTCAGAGGAAGATCCAACAGCAAAATCAGTTGCTGGACACAGTTTTACATCTGTTTCTCTTCATCCTTTCTTTTATAAACAGGGCTAATTCAGGAAGTAAAAAATTTTAAAGGTAAAAATTTTAAATGTCTTAAAAATCTAAAAAAAACCCAAAGTCATCAAGGTTAGGTGAAAGATATTTTCTGTGTTTTCCTACAGCCAGAATAAAATAACAGAGAATTCTGTGGGCAATTCATCCTCAAAAGCAGAAGAAAAAAGAGCTTTGTCCTTTGAGAAGTATGCTCAGGACTCAAAAGTCATGCTGGGCTTCAATATTGTATGAAGACACTTGAAAAATCTCATCTTGATCTTCTGCTGTTCTAGTCATTCAGATGGTACTGCTGAGTGAAGGCTATTTGTGATTTGCACCTTCAGAATCTATTTTCTTCTAACAACATAAACATTTTTTAAGAACTTCAAAATATCTGTTCACCATACTCAGCTTAATAGCTGACAGCAATATATCTGGAGAGATATTGCTGTATCCCTGGAAATGCACATCCCTGAAATTTAGGATGCATAATGTGYCCTAAAAATTGCCATTGTTTACAGYTTATTATAATGTACCRTATATTAARTATAAAATTACATGTATTTATATAMATTAGAYAYTAATTTTAATTCTGGATTTGAATWAAAAYAAAATAATTTGGAYTTGATTGAAATTCATGTRCTGCATGACCAAAAMAAAMKGGAACAGTTCTTCTAGATACCTTTTGTTGAACTGRGTTCTTTCTGGAAGGAAGACCAAAYATATATAAAACCTCATTTCATAAATTTGGAAAATGCAAGTGCATCCAGCATTTTGCAATAGTTTTGCAATTTTACRTTTTTCTAATGATTTTTAAGAATTTAAGAAGAAAAATATTATGCCCTAATCATCTTTTACAATGTCAGGAGAGGTTTGGAAACTGACATCCATAGCATGGATGGAATTTAAGGATTTTTGTCATGGGAATATTAGTAAATGAGTATAACATTGCTACACAGCCATCTTTTTGCTACTCTGCTGTAGCAAAATAGCAAAACAATTTGCTTAAGATTCTTCAAGAAATTATTTCACTGYAGATAGAACCATRGAATYGCAGAATGGGTTGGAAGGGRCTTWGAAGACYTTCTAGTTTCCAAACCCCTGCCATGGCAGGGTCACCTGRTGATCTCAAAGCACTGCTGGTAAAGAATTTTTTGCATTTCAGCTKCCCCCTGGCCAATCTTCTAACATTAGGTTGTTCTTTTTTCCACAAGCTGGAGAGTTAGTTTGCCAAACCCCTGTTTCTTCCAAATGCTTTGTAAGTAATGCAAAAGGTGGTGCTTGCAAAACTCAAATTCCATYACATCACCATTTTGCTTGTGGAATSACTTCATCTGAAATGCATTTTTCTATGCAACTGGAATTGGAAGCAGTCTTCAGATTTGTGAGGCAGCAGGGGATGAAGCAACAGGCCATTACTCATTCTTTTGTACCAGATAYATGTCCTCAGAAAATAAAATTAGGRAATTATAGTATTTCACASTGATCATTCTCTTTTAACAAACCAAGGCTGACATGAGTTGGCTGCTGTTAGCATCACATTATGCCCATGACAGGGGAAAGGAGTTTCAGAGTTAGMGATGTGTTCAGCTCAGATATACTCTGTAAGTTGTCTGAGCACTAGTAGAAGAGTAATGGCAATTTTCCAGTAAGAAATTCAGTATTTTCCAGGCATTTAATTGGCTCAATCAATTTTTTCATAAATTCAGGGAACACTGCTTTTGCTTTTTTAATCTACTTGATTTACCAAAAAATGTGTGCTGATGTGCTGTTCTGTGAACAGCCAGTGAGAGTTTTGTGACACGCACGAAGTTGCTGGTTTTGTTAACACCTAAGTACAMTAAATAATGAATTAAATACCCTACAGTAARATGCAATGCAGACAAGTCATCTGAGTCCAAAAATTAAACATGAACCAGATGCTTTAATGTTTTAAAGAGCTGGCAGGATGTCATCACGCTGGTACACGGACTCTGTTCTGCATGCTGAGTCCCAGCTGCAAACRTGATGTACCTTTCTGAAACCAATTCAAAATTGCCATAAATCCTTTGCTAATAAGTTTCTCTGAGGTTTCAAAGGGACTTCAGTAATGATTGGATTTCTGATAGAAAAAKATTTGCTTATTGAAGAGGTCTGATATACAGTATATAAGTGAAATTATAGTAATGGTCACTTAGAAATATTTCGTTTGTCCTTGCCTGGGTCACCAAGCTATGACATTTCTTTGTACCATTTATTTTTAATAGAAAGAGTACTGTGATAATTGTGCCCAGTGACTGAAGATGAGTCCAGACAGTAACTCCTTTGAAACAGAGCATGGAGCAGGGATGAAAAAAAGGCCAAAAATTTTTATCCTTTGAGATGAGATTTTTATTGTATTGAGAAAGTCATGTTTTACTTTAAGCATTTCTGGTAGTGCTTAAATAACTTATTGAATGAGACCAACAAAAGATTTTAAATCTTATTGTTCACAGAGAAAAGAATACAAAACATCTCATAGACCTCTTCCTTTTCTGGTTATTTTTGTTTTACTAACTGTACTCCTTCTGTTTGTCATTTTTGCTTAAATATTGGTCTGCAGAATCTTTTCTTCTAAATTATTCTGTTCAGGGAGCTTTTGAGCATCTATCATTGCAAAAGCAAGCAGCAAAAGACAACAAATGATAGTCATTCATCATCTGAAACAAATGATTCCAAGTCTGTCAAAGGACAAACYCTAAACTTGCATTCTTTCATCAGGAAAATCATAACCAAAATAGATTAATTTTGAAATTGTACCAGAGAGAATTTGTGAAGTACRCAGATAAATAGAAAACCGAGTTCAATTATCCCTCAAGGGGAGCTGCTTTGCWTGCTGCTTTGTTATGCAAGGTAGCTGTAGAGGTTTGACACTGGTCAGATTCCTGGCACCCACCAAAGCTGCTCTCTCACTCTCCTCTGCAGCTGGACAGGGGAGAGAAAATTTAATGAAGGCTTCAYTGAGGGCAAAACAGGCTCTAATTAGAGATATGAAATTAATTTATTGCTAACAAAATCAGAGCAGGATAATGAGAAGTAAAATAAACCCTAAAAAACAACTCCCCAGCAGTGCCTGGAAACATGGAATGGGGATTATGTTCATCACACTGTGTTTCTCCTGCTGCTGATGGAGATGAGTCCTTCCCCTGCTCCATGGTGGGGTCCCTCCCTCAGGAAACAGTTCTCTATGAACGTCTCCACTGTGGGTTCACCCCACAGGCAACAGCTCCCTGTGAACTGCAGCAATGTGAGTCCATCCCATGGGCAGCATTCCCCCACATGCTGCTGCAGCATGGGTCACTCTTCTATGGGGTGCAGTCYTTCAAGGACAGGCTGCTCCTGTGTGGGCTCCTGTCTCCATGGACCTCTCACAGGATCACAGCCTCCTCTCAGGCATCCCCCTGCTCTGGAGTGGACCTCCCCCAGAGGCTGCAGGTGGATCTCTGCATCCCTCATGCATTTCCATGGGCTGCAGGGGCACAGCTGCCCCACCATGGAAATCACCACAGGCTGCARAGGAATCCCAGCTCTGTCTCCTGGAGCATGTCCTGCCCCTCCTTCTGCACTGGCCTTGGTGTCTGCAGGGCTGTTTCTCTCATGTCTTCTCATCCCACTCTTCTCTGGCCGCAACTACAGCTGCACAATAATTTATTTTTCTTTATTTTAAATCTGTTATCACAGAGGTGTTATCAGCATTTCTAAACTGATCCAGCCTTGCTCAGCAGCATAYCCATCTTCAGAGCCATCAGGGATTGGCTCTGCCAGACACAGTGGAAGCTTCCAGAAACTTCTCACAGAAGCCASCTCTGAGTCCCCCCTGCTACCCAAACTGGGCCGTGCAGACCCAATACMACAGCTTATTGCTCCTGYGARTAAAAAAAGGRMAAGAGCAGAAAGAGTGCAAGAGGGGATGATAGGAATTAAGGATGAACAACAGGATGGATTTCTTGTCATTACGAAGGGTATCCCAGCTTAGGGCATTTCCAGAGCACTTCAGGGTTTGTCTAAATCTTGGGACAATACTTGTGGCATAACCTTCCTTGGGATTTAAAAGATCTTCTCCCACACATTTTCCTAAAACCTACCACCCTTTCAGCAAGAACATTTAACCCCTGGCAAAGAAAATGAGGTCCTGTTCCTGACTTCTAAGTGCTAAGTTTCTGTTTGGTCTACAATTTTGTCTGYAGACTTACTTCTCCTAATAATGCCCAAATGTCACACTTCCCAAACCCTCCAAAGGATTTGTCCTTAATGATTGTTGCATAGCATGCCTTTCAGGGAAGAGATTTTATTTAATTTGACTAAGTAGAACATAGTGTCCATTAATGCCAAAAAACTGTAGTAAGAACCCTGTGTTTCTAAACAAACAACTATGTTTATTAGTAAACTTAATCAGTGTTTTCATAAGAAGACAAAATAAATTTGATACCTTTACAGGGAAGGGGAGAGCTAAAAGAGGTTTGGTAACATGGCCTCTTAATAGGCTGCAGTCAGGATTCTTGAATGGAGAAGRAAACACAAGACTGAAAAGATGGCACAAATTAGTCACAGCCTGCTGCTAGAATGACAATATCACTCTTGGAAATACTGTTAAAAGCAGAAAGAAAGACAACAAAGGGGAGTAGTTAAATATTTACCATCTGAAACTTGTAAAGGACTCAGCCATACCACAGCTCAGCTGCCCTCAATGTCTTGCTTCAGGARGATCTGGGTTTCTTGGAACCAGAACATAATTCTTCTTTGTAATATATCAGTGCTTCAGGGTCAAGTGACTAAGAGTGCAGAAGTGCTATACAGAAGTGCATCTGTCTGGATTGCTGAAAGATTAATGGGAAAAAARAAAGCAAAGATAAGGCCAAAAAAGCATAGGCTGAAAAAAACCCTCAGCTGCACACTGTAACAGAGACTGAAATACTTAGCAGAAAGTCTTATTGTCAAATTTGTCGTGAGTCTGATTACAGACACACTTCTCCAACACAGTTGTGGGGATGCAAGATTAGGCAATCAAATCAATTGAGTAACCACCACTTTGTTGCAAACATTATTTTAATTACAAATGGCAAGTGCTGGAAAAAATCATGTAAGTGGCAACCTTCTCTGGAGTTCTTAGACTAGCAAATTTTGTGTATGACACTAACACCATTCCATGAGGTGCTGAACATCTTTTAATGGTATGAAGCCTAAAATGTTGGAAAAAATCAACATTCACAATTGCATGCTTAGATCTAGAAAAAGCTAGGTAGGTAGATAGACTGACCCATTTGCCATTTCAGGAACTGGCTGTTAAATTTATATCTAAAGAAAAACAAAAGAAAGAACAGATCCAGCATCTTTTCTGAGAGACATTAAGAAAAAACAGAGGGTCCAGTAGCTATTAATTCACATTCWATGAATACATATAATAGGAAATTAACTTTGTCTCAGTTGTCATGTAATCCTATTACTTAAAAATAGGCAATCAAGCTGGAGCTAAATACAAGTTGGTAGGCAGCCTAACTGGCTTCTCAGAGTCAATAAGGAGACAAAGCTTCCCTAAAASAAAGCTTATTATTATTTGAAAAACAGAATAATTTTGTCTGCMTGTATGAGGCCCAAATATTGTTGCAATGTTTAATTGAGAGACTTTATTTAATACTGAGCCAATAACTTTTGTGTTACTTTCAGTGCCAATGGAATAGTAGAGCAAGCATGAAAATATTAAGTATAAGATTATACATTATGGACTTCAGTTTTGTTTGATTTGGTTTTGTTTGTTTGTTTGTTTTTAAAGCAGCATAATATTCTTCATTAATGCAGTGAAAAAGCAATTTCTGAAGTTCTCAAACTGTTTTTTACTACTGTTGTATGCCTGTTTGAGTGAAAAACAGGTGAATGCAGAGTCCTAGTTTTCTTTCTCAGTTTTTTTCAGGAACCTGGGAATTCGTGGTGGTGCCTTTTCCTTTTAGATTTTTTTTTWGTGTTTGCTTGTTTGTTTGTTTATTTGTTTGTTTGTCCATTTATTCTATCTCATGCTTTCCACTCACTGGTAGGGAGTAACAAAAGAAATATTATGGTTGTTTATGGGTATTTCTCCTTTTTTTTTTTTCCCCCAGAATTCTGGAAGTACATTGCTTAGCAAGTCACACAGCTAAATAAAACTGCTTTTTCCTACCTTTTCACAAGGCTGCAGCATGAAGAAAAAAGGCCCAGAGATTGTATGTAAACACAACATAACTAAGAACTTGTTTAAACTAAATTGAACTTTGGACATGAAGTTTTTTAGTTTTACTGACACTATGTCTTCCTGATCAAAGAAGAAGTGTATTTGGATGGTGTGCTTTTATGTTTAGAAAACAGAAAAGTATATCAGAAAGTTTAAACAAACAAACAAAAAAAAGCAACAAATGGGTCGATTTTACCTTTTGTCAGGCACACCTGTATTCTGCTTACCAGGCAATTAATTGCTGAAGTGAATTATTTTTTTAGCTTCAAGTAAATGGCTTAATGGTACTTTATAGATAATTATTTAGTAATTCAAAAAGAAATATTACATGTATAATGAAATTATGAGAGCAAGATGCACAAGGGTGCTCTTGGAGCCCACTAGATATTGTCATCAAGTTTGGGATTTTATGTATGCCTGTGTCTGCCCCAGAGATACAGCACAATTTTCAAGTGAGCTATTGCAGCTTTGAATTGAGGGGGAGGTGGGGGTAAATAACTTTTTTTCTGTGCCATAGAGTGATTTTACAAATATGTTAAAAACCTACAACTCGAGCATGTACTTCTAATTTAGTATTTTCTAGCTGGATATAAGGCAGCGGGTTGTGGCAATTAAAAATTCAAGTGTGTCAAGTTTAGAGCATATCCTCTTTGATGACTATAGAAGCTGGGTAGTTGTAAAAGTGAAGTCTTTTATTGCATGGTTAGAATCAGTCTCAGGAAGGCAYTGGTGTTACAATCCAAGCCATTGTGCAGAAAGCCTCTAACACAGAGTCTCTGAGTCCCAAGCAGAAGCAGCAGCCACAGCACCCTTTATCTATATTCCATGAGTGTCTTATCAGTAGCAGTCACAGTAGGAGCAACAACAGCAGCATTGGTATTTTCCGTGAGTCTCCCCAGCATTCTCTAAGCAGTGCATTTTATTCTATTTTTGGCTGAYCAGGCTAAAACATGAATTTTCTACAATAGTGCTAAACCTATCCTAAGCTAAGATGGATGTGCAAAAGTAATCATAATTCTCACACAAATTCTACACATACAGGTCTGTCAGTTCTATCTAGGAATGTTTAGCAAGGCTACACTATTTTGGTTATATCTAGAATTTAACTATCTTTGCAAAAGCTAAAGCTGCTGAACTTTAAACTAGGCTTTGGGTCCTTTTCTTATGAACTATTTCAGTCTCTCATTTGCTAAGGCACTTAAAAAAAATCCTCTGCTTATTTAAAACTAAACTTGCATTTCTACCTCATCTCTATGGATTTATGTCCTTTTGTTTCTTTGTTTCTAATTCACTCCTCACCTCTCTGACTCCTGGGCCTGTGTGGCCTGTGTGGATTGGGCCTAGAGGGATTTTACATTCTGACATCGGGTAAAATTTTTCAAATGTTTTTTGGCTGTTGTCTTACTCTGATGACACTCTGCATTAATAGCTTTACACTGTACCTTGCAATACTGTATCTGGATTAGAGTTTTACCAGCACTGAAACATTCAGGAATTTAACCAGGCCATGCTAAAGAAGAGCATGGAATGCTTTTCCAGAGGAATTGCCTCTTWGATTTGGGATTTTTCATGAACAGGTTTTCRTACRCGGATAGTTCTATTTAYATTAGCTTCATTCAGTCACAATGCACTTTAAGCACCATATGYTGTCCTCAGAGAGGGGTTTTTAAGATTTCCAAAAACTAGACCTTTTTTTTAAATTCTCAATTATGGAATTCAATTGTTCAAACTGAATTATTTCTAAAAGTTTGACTTTTAAATCTAAATACTGTTTTCAAATGATGCATATTTTTCAGGACTTTTTTTCCTTTACTTTTCCCCCCTTCACCTTAAATCATGGATAAAATGGCTTTGTTTCTATTATGTTGCATCTGTGCTAAATGTGTTTGGCTCCCAGTCTGCTTTCTTTTTCCTCAAGGAAGAGAGAAATGGGAGAAAATAGAAGTATTTTAGCAGATTCTTTTAGCAGATTTGAGGAAGAGAAGAAATGTACAGGCAGGATCTGAGGAGTGATCACCACTAAACAGTGAGGCTAAAGCAAAACACAACAATATAATTACRGCTGCTTTATTGCAGATGTAATCATTGCTCCCATATCATGTTTCAAAATACATCTAAAAAGAAAAGGCTCACAAAGGGTAGAATAACATGCATAGTTTATATGAAACTCTTCCACAGATTATCTCCCAATGTCCTGTAGTTTGTCACCCAGGACTTTCAGGATGACATTTTGATTTGAAGTTGTACCTTGTAGGTCCATGTAACTTCTCACCATTCACCTCAGCTTGTCATGCATTTCATAAAAAAATTTTATTTATATTTTAATGTCCATTATCAAGGAAAACATTTTCAGAATTCAGTTCCCTGCCAGAGAGGAATTAAAAACCCTGCTGGCYTCCAGTTCTGTGGAGCAGCAGTTGTTCTGTAGCTATGCCCACATGTAATTTGCCAGGTTTCAGGGTAGTGACTGTCAATGCCCCAGCTCAGCACCTTGCATCCCCCCAGGAGCCTCAGATGCACAAAGAGGGAAGGGACCAGGATGTTTTCAGCTGTATGGATGTGCATCCTGGCCATARCAAACGTGAGCCTGCAGCATGGAGAGGCATCCTTCCCCATTTGAAGCTTTTGGTGGGCTGAAACATTATTGCCTGCAGGGGCTGGTGGTGCTGGAAGTTACTGGGACTTGCCAGAAATGTGCAAAATAACTATAAACGAACTCAGGAAAACCCAAACACACTGCTGGCCCTGAAATGCAGTTTATCTGCATATTTCATATTACTGTTTATCATATTGTTTGTGGCAGCAGCTTCACTTAAAGAAAGTCAAATTCATGTAGTGGCAAAGGGAGGTCTTTCCTAATCTTTTTTKCTCTGCCTCATGGGCTGGTTGGTAGAAACTCTSCTGTGGCCAGTTCAGCTCAGTAGGTCTGAAGCAGTAGCTTGAGATGGCTGGKAAGGAGATGGTTGGAATTACAGATTTGGCCAAATTTYCATCTGCATAATTAGGACAGTAATTTATTAYGTGTTATGAGGCTTCTAAAAAYTACACAGCTCAGCATTGCAAAATATGATATGACATAATGATAACATAGTGATGCTTTTTCTGTTGTTGAAATTTATTTTATATTTTTCACTCTATTTAAATGGAAGCCATCTCAGAAATTTAAATCATCATTAAACCTGGTCTCAGTTAAGTTTAACAATAACTTCTTTTCTTCTTTCCAAATTGCCTCTAAATTACCATAAAAACCAATACTTATACCACCTCCCATGATATTTGTGAGTAGGAGTCAACTGATTTGGTGGAACTGGCCATTTAATCTGTGCTATTCTGGGCTAAGAATGAATTTTCACAAGGTCAATRCTTGATGTAAATTTATATTTACAAGGCATTATTAGAGAAAAAATTGTACTTGCAAAATTCAACAGAAAATGACACAAACCAAATTCACTTYGTGCCAAAAATATATTGAGGTCTGATAGTGGCTACAGAAATTAATCCATTTTGTGACTAATCTAAGATTTCAATCTTATGAAAGGATCTCCTTAGAACCATATATAAACACTATTACAATACYATTGAAAGGAACAGATGGCTTTCTTTTTTCCCCAGAGGGAGATCTGCATGTGGATGAAGTGCAGTGTTATTAATGTTAAAGTGTTAAAGGAAATACATTTMCTTTCCTTTGAATTCTGGAAACAGATTTTCCTTGAAACTAGAGATATTTCTGTAATTAAGGAATTACTTGGTCAGTTCAACTGAATAWTCAGGTGATAGTGGTGAAAACTCAGAAAATTAAGAAAATTAATGATAAGATTTTAAGAGCATTGTGCACTACAACATTGGCCTTTAACATGCTGCACTGTTTCAGACAGACRTCCTGCATTGACACATTTTTCTATGCTTTCTTTTATTGCCTAAATAATGGATCCTAATTGTAAAACTTAAAATGAAATGGCRTAAAATATAGCACTATGACCCTAACCTTGATGTTTTCATCCTTTTTTTGAATACTGATTGTACTTATTATTTGAGGTTTTGTCAATGCTTAGTAAGTACTGTTAAATACATCATTGACATGAAGAACTCATCATTTGTACATCACATGTTTGTTTTTCTTGTATGAAGAGTAGCTCAATATTGTCACTGTTCCTTTGCTGATGTTCAGGGAAGCAAAGAGAAGCAGASTTAATCCCTGCAATGTCAGTCAGCTGTTTTGGGAGATATAGATACATAAATTAAGCTTGCTATTTTCAAAAGATATCCAAATCTAACTTWGCAATTGATTTTCTCATAAGATTGACTCCACCTTATTGTGGATTTTTCTTTTTGTTTGTGTCCTGAACAAAACTGTGTGGAGTAAGTTGCTGATAAAGATCTTCTTTTTGCTTTCCCTAACTCTAATACTAAATCTCTAAACCTCCTAAAGGACAGGTAGAAATTAAATAGGTGGATAAAACTAGAACTGCATTCCTTCTTTTCTACCTAATTAGCTGGGTTTTTTTCTGAGCTCTTAACTTTAACTACAAGAGTCTGTCATTTACAGCTCTTTCTTTTTCACATTTTTTTCTGTCTCCCCACTTTACTTTTAAAGTATAACTTCTTTCTAAAAAAAAATCTCCCATTTTTATCTTTCTGTTTCTATTCTRTCAACGAAATCCATCAGTGGGAAATCTGTCTGATGCCATCAGAAGGAATAAAATCCCTGTAGTTGTCCTGTGGTCCAGATTAGCCTTTTAATGGGCTAGAAGATTTTCATCCTTGGCTGACCAGGTTGTTAGGGTCCCAAGGCTGACAGTGAGCAGTACCAAAGCCCTCTGTATGTGGAGAGGATTGYAGCTCTGAAGAGCTAGCCAAAAAGATTAATTTATTCTGAATTAGCATAAATTACAAGTCTAACTAAATTGGCTCACCTAGTAATGTAGTTACTAGGTAAATTTTACCAGCAGTTTTTTTCTCTTTCTTTGGGTAACTGTAATCAACTTCACTTCTTTTTTCTGACCTGTCTTTTCCTCCAGTTCCCTTTCTCAGGTCACTGAAATCTCAGAACTACTCTCTTGTTATCCTTGTACCCCTGGTATCCACTTTTAGCATATTTTAAGCCATCTGAGTTAAAGATGGATTTTACATCACAGAAGTGGCACTTATACACTGTACTTCAGTAATCCACAATTTTGTGGAGAAAATAGACCTTTTGCTTTTCACAGAATCAGAGAARGGAAGCACAAGGATCATGGAGTCCAACTCTTAAGTGAATGGGCCCATATGGGGATCAACCCCCCAGCCTTGGCATTATTAACACCACACTCTAATCAACTGAGCTTATCTCAGGGGCTTTTTTGCACATCTTGTTCAAACACATTATGAGTTAGACTTTTTGAATCAGGAAAYCTTCTCTGATATTTAGCAAAAATATTCCTACCCATTTCTATGATATTTCTCAAGAGGAAAAAAGGACTACTAATTAGTAAAATAGTTTTTCTGACTATTTTAAACCACAAAGCATTTGAAATCTAAATCAAATGTATTCAGAGAATGCCCCAGTTTGTAATACTTGAGGAAGTGAAAGAGATAAAGGAACAAAAGAAAGCAGCAAGAAGCAAAGCTGAGGTCAGAGTCTCAATGCTAAAGTGGAAGCTTCTATTTAAARTACAAAAAAAAATGTCAAGAGGCTTGACCAAGGACAATTTTGAACAGTCATAGAAGCATCCAAGTCTGAAGGCTCACATGCCTTTGTTTATGGCCAGTAAGATCACAAGTATCTGCAAAGAATCACAGCTGGATAATTGTCTCTRTTCTTCAGTGCCAGTCAGCTTCACACACTGGGTGCTGGTAGAGCTGGTGCAGCAGCTCTGGKGTTGGTGCAGAAGTCTGAGAAATGGGCACATCCAGGATAAGAACCTTYCCAAACTTGCCTGGGTCTTACTGATGAAACTGAGCAAATGAAGCATTTCCTGAAGAGGCAGGTATGAACATCCTTGTCAAGGTTATTTAAACCTCAYGCTGGCTTCAGTTGCTTCATGTGGCTCATTGACAAGATTCTGTGCTGTGACATTATCCCTGAGCAGTGATTTCACAGGATTAACTCATTGACTTTCACCTTTCCTGGTGAGCTGGCCATATGAGGCCACCATATGAGATCCCTGCCCAGCCAGCCAAAGGCAGCCTGAGATGCTCATCATGCCAGCAAATCCCTCCTCTGGTATTTGGGCTCCCCTACCAAAGCCTTTGAACAGATTTCTCTGTCTATCACCACCCAGGACAGAYATTGCTGTGAGAACAGACTGATTAAGTGATGGAAAATTACTTCTCTGAGGTGAAGAACTAATTTAATATAGCCACAAGGATGTTGTATTCTTACAGAAATGAATGTTCTATRATAATTAAACTTAGTCTATTCACGTTGTATGATATACTTAAAATTTTATTTTGTTATATGGATCTAATGGTTGGGGGTTTTATGTTAGTTTTTAGACTATAGTAAGGTTTTTTTTATTGAATGCACGAATTATTTGTAAATTTGTTTTATTTTCTCCTAGGTGACTTTSCAAGCCCTCTTGGCCTCCTTCCTTGGCATGTCAGAATTTAGAAGCTGGATTCCATGGATTCTCTGTTTTCAGATTTTAAATTGATTTCCCACAATGTTCCTATATTAAAATTAGATAACTTAAGTATTTGTGAAAACCAACAGATCAAAAAAGTGGTGGTCTGGTTAGTCAATATTATTTTATGCAAGTTTAATTTTCAATGAAGCAGCCTCCATGAAGTTAAAGAAGTTAATCAGCTAGGGATAAAAATCTGTGACCTTTCAGTGGATTCTGCATAAAAGCACCTGAAAATATCAGGTAGGTTTATTTAAAGAGTGCAAACTGTAGAAATGTGTTGAGTTAATTATAACCTTGACTCAGTTCCAGTTCTAAATATATCTGAGCCAAATACATAGTTTGGGGTAAACAGGCAAGAGATGGGATATGTCCTCATCTCTGAGGAGCTCTGGAAAGGCAGGTTTGATCCTGCTGCTGAAAGWAGCAGTACAGACATTGAAAGGAGCATCCTTAGAAGCAGTTTTTTTCCTCTCACAGCTTCCCACATCCCACCAGTAACAAGACATAGTTCAATAMATTTTCTAATGATTGGTTTCCTTTGCATCTCAGCCTCCTTAACTCTACATCCCCATCCATGTCTGGAATGCAGTGATYATGGCTCCTTATTTTGAACACAACACAATGTAATTAGCCAATGCTAAAGAAACACCTTTTAGCAGATGATGCTTAGTAAGACAAAACAGATAAAGGATCTCACTGTCATTTGTGTTGGCACAAAAACGTGAGGGCTGTTTATTGGCTGGTGACCAGCTGACACAGCTAGTTATGTCATATTCAAAGATTCCTTGACATAGAATTTCATTTCTGTCTCCTTATTTCTCTTCATGCTGCGGTCATTTTTACAGGCTGCACTCACAACTTGTGCTGTCAGGAGAAGGTTGGTTGGCTGGCAGGAAGAAGGGCAGGGGATAAAAGTTTGGAGATTAGCACATTAGTGTCTCTGTTGGCACTGCCATAGGATGTGCCTGTCAGGTGAGGAACATCAGCTCTAGATGAGACACTTCTGCTTCAGCTGATACACAGACGAAGAATTTCCATTTGATCAGTACACGTGAAATATAATTTAATGCTGAAAGGACTCAGTCATCATCAATCATTTAAGGGATGAGAAAAGAAAAAAATTAAATAGATTTTTCATTTTCTTCCCAATTTTCAAGTACTACTCCTGCTCTCCTTTCATTTGTTAACAGTTATCTGCCAATATAGATGGCACAGATTGCTTATGGTGTCTCAGGATCTAAGGCAATTTCAGGCTAATTGATATGAAGAGGAGAGTGCATGGATAAACATGATCATACAGTTTCTCCTGCTTCCTCATGGTTCGTTCTGAACCATCCAATCTGGACMCTCACAGAAACAGGAAAATGAGACTTGGTTTACTATAGCAATATCTTCAAAAACCTATTTTTTTCATATTTTTGAATGTGAGTATCTCAGTAGTAAACAGGAGAAGAGAATAAGGAGACACTGTTCTAATTATTTCCACTGTCTTGCTCACAATTCTCTCTGTTCCATTAATTGTGCTATTCCATATGTGTATGTCTTGCTTTGTAGAAAAAAATGTAGATTGTCTCAATTCCAAACCCAAGAACCTGCAGTATTTATAAAATAATCAGTATTCTTTCAGAGACACAAACTTCAACAGCAGATTAATGTACAGTAAGGGAAATAACTGCACATTTTCCCTCTCCTCTTTCTGAGGAAATTGCTGAATTATTTCATCCCTGTTTAACCCAGSTTTCAATTTTCACTCAGATCCCATAGCACAGTAAAAACTCTTTCACCAATGAAATGAAAGGAAAATAATAAAAAAACCTTCCAAAGAAATGAAAAATAAAAATCTCCCAGTGCCAATTTCATTGCCAATCCTTTATGTGAGCTGGACGTAACTGCTTTCTTTTGAGAATAAAACAAAACTCCAACTGATGAGGTTAGTAATCTAATTTTGCCTGAAGCAATCTGATAAACAAAATGCCAAAAGCAAAGTGAATATTCTGCAAAGATAATAGGTCAGAGATAGAAATCAGTCTCTCAGGGCTGGAACCAGCTCAACCAAGGACTTATGCACACAGCTTTCAAGTCCTTTGCTGTCTCTCTCCAGGTCTTGAARCATCAAAATTATACTAAATACTAATACATATATTTTTTTCCTAGAATTAATTTTCCAGTCCTGGCTGGAATACTCAGARTAATTACATTTTCTGTGAAAAATTTCACCTATATCTCCAAAGACAATGTGGCTTGATGAAACATCAGGAATCAGAATAAAACATCTGCATGTAACAAATTCTCCTCTGGCAATAAATTTCAAAGAGCTATGTGTTATTGTAGTACCTATTTGCATGTGTATAATACATCTGCATTAAAACCTGTGAGAGAGGAGTTATCAGAAAGTTGTTTTCTATTTTTAACAACACTCTTCATGTATTTCCTTTTCCTTTAACTTTGTCCAAATTAAGTAGACGCAAAGAGGGGATATTGAGCATATTTCATTAACTTGAGATAATGTTAAATGAAGAAAATAACAAAAGTATATTCATAAAGCCCTTTTGCTCCATGAGGAGGAGTTATTTCAAGCAGAGGATGTGCATCCCTAACTGCAATCAGTARAAGCCTTGATGCCACTTTTTAAAATCCTGGAGTAATGCCAGTGGTAAAAGAGCTCCATCACTCTCACCKACCCAACCTGTCTCAGGATCCAGGGCTGGACTGAGCCATTCATYTGAGTTTTCTTTAGAGTAAACAAGGATGGGAATCTCTAGTAGCTCGTACACGGCATTCCTTTCCTCACTGAGAATTTAGAGAGCCCCTTGTGCATGAAGCRTCTCAGACAACAGTTTTATGCTAAACACACGACATTCAAAGGAGCCTTGAGACTGAAAGKTTTGGATTGATACCTCTAGGTAGTAATAAAAACATTTTCATGGCTGTGGTAACCCCTGAGGTTACCACAAGGGACCTTGCTCTCCCATGGAGAGAGTGCAGCATGGAAGCTGCTCTGAATGGCAACGCTCCCCCCTTGAGAGGTCTCCCTAGGAGACTGCTCTCCAGATCAGGGTGAGCAAATTGTTCACCCCCAAGAGCCTTTGCTGCAGTATGTTAATTTGTTACTCCCTATTGGTTGTTTCCCCCCCCTTCCCAGCTTTTCCCTCCTCTGATTGGAGGATTTTGGATCCTTCCCCCCATTGGTTGTTTTCCCAGTTCCTTCCCTGATTGGTCCCAGTTGCTGACCCCACCTACCCACACCCTGAATCCCTGCTTGCCTTTAGTCATTGGTTCCTGCCCAGTAAAGGACTCCTGGAAGGCTGGAAGCCTGTCTCCTGCGTCACCTGGAGAAGAGCTGCTGGGAAGAGCTGCAATAGCAGCTCTCACAACTGAGCTGGGATCTAGGGAGTGCCTGTGCCCCTCACACCCTGAACTGTCCTTCTAAGGATGGCTTCACCAGAGAGGTCACAGCACCCRAAGGCAGAGCTGCTCATGACATATGGGCACCTAAATACTCTGCAAAATTAGAACTGGGCTTTTTAGTAGTTGATTCATAAATCATCCCTGTTTTAGTGCAGCAGTCTGGACTTCGTGCTCCCCTATGATTAACACTCAAAAAGATGATCCTTTACCCATAGCTATCATGGCTAGTAGGGTTTATTCTCTTCTACTAGAGTTTCTAATAGCTTTTGAAATATGTCTCTCTAGTAACCAAAGATCCCACTGGTGTGATATGAAATATTCAGCTAAATGGCTTTGGAAAGATGATGCTCAACCAACCAGTTATCAAGGTCATGCCATTATGTATCACTTTATGGTCTGCTGGCAAATGTGTGAAGGGAAAATAGGAATTCACCTCTTCTCCAGATCACTCCCACTGTGCTACTCTGAAAAAAAAAGAAAAAAAAGAAAAAAGTAAAGCTTGAGGTACTTTGAAATTGCCGCAGTGTTTTTCATATTTTTTCACCAAATAACTCACAATTTCCATAATAACCAACATTGTTATTTAATGAGCATGGCTTTGTGATGATCAAAAGTTACATGCTTATGTGTAGTGTTTTTATAATTACTATCATTCTTTTAGGCTCTGGTATTCATTAATTAGACTCCTACTTGTTGGAAGGCACCAATGAAACTCAATTTATCACAAGTAAGTATCTCTAAAAGGTACCTGAAGCAGCTCTAAATAACTAAAGGGGAAATTAGGCTTGAATAAGTTGGGCTCAGAGTGCTGGATTTATCAGGCTGAATTTGACAATGCCCGTGTTGTTTGTAGCCCCACCCAAAAGAGAAAAAGGCAATAGCACAGCAATTTTTTCTCTTGGAGGCAGGATCAATAACAGGAGCCCATCAGGTCACAGCCAAKCTGTTTGCAGYGAGGTTCAGTGCTGGGAACTAACCTGAGCTGACACAGGAACAGCTGCGGGTCCCAACAAGGGGATGCCAGGCACAGACTGTCTCCAGCACAGATAAAAACACAGAATTTTTGTGTTTAATCAGTTAGTGAGTCTGCAAAGCAGAAATTGAGTCTGCCCAACATTCTTTGTAATGTWAGAAAATATAAACATAATGCTTCAAATCAGCAATACTGAAAAACAGCATTTATTAATTTATCAGTCCTTTATGGACTAASTAATTAATATAATCTCCTGAATGTTGTTTTAATCTTTTMTTTWCYTCTTTTMTTKCATAAAACAAYWTCTCCTACACTTGTCTTTCTATACTTTATACCATGAGYGATCACTGTGCAACTTGCACAGTGCCTCACCTCTGCTACCTTTGCTGATGGAAGAGTAAATAATTCTGGGGAGGAAAAGGCAGGTCCTGAGAGCTTCAAAGGTGGCAGATCGTTGCCACAGAAACTATGGATTGCATTTTGCAGGTTCAGTTAGTTTGTTTTAATTTCTTATGGTCTGAGAAAGGTGGTGCTCCTCTCCTGAAAAATGAAAAACCCCTGGGCAATTGGAAAGTAACAAGGCAGCAGTCTAGACACCTGCCCCACCTTTTCATTAGGCACAGGACTGTCTAATCCCAAAGGGCACCAAGACTGATGGTGTGAGATGTTTTCATTTTCAATGCACGGGGGAAACAAAATTTTTTTTTCATCTGCTTCTCCTGCTTGGTGAGTGTATCATTAGGTAGCCTTTTCTAAAGGCTTAATTTGAAACCTGAACTCTTTTTCTAGTCCAGTGACACAGGAAAACAATCACATTACCAAATCACTGCATCCAGAGGTCTCTCTAGACCCATCACACAGCCATTGAAATGAGCATTGAAAAGCTCATTGCCTTGTAATAATCCATTCAGGAAAAGATTAAAATAGCCTGAAAGAAATATTAGGCAAAAAATTTGCTGCTCTGAAGGAAGACAGGTGACAAATCAAAGCCATGCTAAAAGCACAATGCAAATTAAGAGGGCACTTGAYTCTTGTGGTGTAAGCAAGAAGCAGAATTTGAAGCTTATATCATGCTCCTTTTGACAAAAGTAAGAATACCCAATACAGACTTATTCTGCTGCTGCAAGAAACAAACTTGATACAGAAGAGAAAAAAACCTTGAATTGAATAAGGTAGATGGAGAAGAAGGAGATAAAAGAAGGAGAGAGTGAATTGTTTTCCCTATGTCTCATATTTGATATTCTTTCATGAAATACATTTCATYTTAGTGCTCTGCAGAGCTTTGCAGAAATTCTGTGCTATAAAATCTCCTGCGTAATCATAAAACATTTGAGTTAAACATATGCTAGAGAAAATAACAAAGATATTAAATGGTCAAGAGGTCTTAAACCTATTTTTCTTTTTACTGCACAACTGTGCTTTTCAGCTCCTCTTTCTTATGATGATGAATTCTGCTGTGATCACTATGGACATCYTCTCAAGGGAGAAGATTATTTTTGACTAAGGGGAAAACTGTCTTTGCTATATAAAATGTTAAAAAAGTCAGGTAGTTTTAGCAAATGGCAAGTAATTTGGAAAAAAAATGTCTTCTGTTCTTACACAAACTATTGAAGTTTGGAAATTCTTTCATTACAGTGCACTTATTTTTATATACCTGCTAAAGCTCAGGGGACATACACAACCYTCCTTGATCAAGGCTGAAGTGCTGGATCTTGAGCCACATTTTTAAGAGAGGATGACATATGTTTTGTGATTTATTTTGCCAATAAAAATGCTTGGGAAGATTATATAATAAATTAGTGCCTTCTTTAGTCTTCTTACATTTTGTGTGCCTGCATATGTGTGAGAAGCCCAGACAAAGCCATGCGTAGTCTCCAGTGAGCTCCTGAAATGCCAGCCTATAATTTGCATTGACACCAGGCAAGAAACACTGATGATTTTTGGCATTCCCATGTTYCTGAACTGCCCGTGAGTGACTGTGGAGATTAGACTCTAAATTGGAGGATCAAAACGCTCTCCTCAACTTACAGCTCCAAGAGTGTTGTATCTTATCTCCTACCTGAGACAAGATCTGTGCTTAAACCTGCTCTTTGTTGCCTGGTATGGAGGGAACTGTGATKCCTGAGTCTGTCTGGATGGGTCCTCACTCTGAACAATCAGGAGATGTTACACCAGCGTATTTTTCCTTTCCAGTTTAGTCAGTGGGCTACAGAGACCGAGAAAAGAATGAATTTCAGTGTTTCTGTGTGTAATTGCAAATATATTTTCACTAACTCAGCTCTAAAAAATAGAGATGCTTTTGAGCTCTGTCACCCAGGAAAAATACCATCCTTTGTCCATTTTTTTTTAAACAGGATTTTCATTAATTTTACACTTCTCTCAGTCTCCACAACTTTCAGGAAGCCCATTAGACATTTTGCACAACCTGAAAAATAATTTACTCCTTTTGATTAGTGRAAACATGTGAAAAGCTTGGAGGTCCTATTGCAGTCAGCCAACTGCTCATTGTTGCTTTTATTGCCAGCTGATTAACTTTTAGAGTAAGGCTTCCCTAAAATAGTAAGCCGAGCATTGGATTTGTTAGACCTCTGTCCACTCAGCATACAGTGGCCTTCTAATGGATTTACACYAATTTCCCAYKAAATACCAAAACCAGTAGTTGCAAGTTTTATTACAAAACATAAAACAAAACAAATACCTGCTTTAAATGCTCCCATTTTTCCTGAAATGTCAGACACACACTGTAGAATGATATTGAGAAAAAATACATGAAMAGTATATGCAATTACAGAAAAATTATTGATCCTTTTKCTCCATCAATCTTTATTTCAATATGTACAATCAATACCTATTATATTATATAGATTAGGTTGAAAGCTGCCTTAACAGATATTCTTCATTTGTTATYTAGTGACAATATATTAAAAACAAGGATCTATTTTTGCACTAGGTTTTAAAACACTGGAAGATAAGGAAAAATTGTCCTTTCTACCCTCCTTTCTTTGAGTTTTTCAACATGGRTAAAGAAAACCTCTCTCTGTGTGCTCTGGGATGATCAGAGACATGCAGAAGTTTGCTCTTCSTAACCCCTCTGCCCTTCATAACCTCTCTGCTCTCTTGTCCTCTTCAAAGGAGAGAAGAAATGAAGAATGGGACACTAGTCCTTTTTGATTCCTTTTGCCATTAGYCCAGCAGAACCAAAGCTTGCCAATAAAGAGGTTATTTACATTGACACCCAGGTAACCCTCTCCAATCAGGTGTCACATCTCCGAGGGGGGGAGGCAACCATCCAGAAAGACCAGTGAATCCCAGAGTCCCATGCACACCCATTGCTTGAACTGGTCTTGCCAAAAGACCAGTACCTTCTCCTTTACAAATGGAAAGGGGCCACGTGAGAAGTGATTAATCTGATCTCAMAGTTACATGTTGTTCTCTGAGGCATTTGTCTAGGCTGGTCTAATTTGCATACATAACAAAGAAAAGTTGAGAGTGAAGTCCAGAAGGGGTAAGTATTACTTAAAAATAACCTTTTTAAAGGTGGATAAGACAAATTTTCTCCTAAAGGTTCTTATATCTTTTCACTAGCAATACAATGTCCCAACTTAGATTATATGCATAATTTTTACAGCTATARTAATTTATAGTTAGAATGCAACAATATTGTTTGAAGAAAATGAGACGTAAACTTGAAAAACTGGAAGGGAAGACATTTSAGGGAAATTTGAAGACTTGAGTTTGCAAAATGAACTCTTTTTCAGGCCATGTGATATTCAACATGTATTTAAAACTCGGCAATTAAACTCTGCAACACATCTCCTTCAGCCACAGATTTACTAACTCGTACAAGAAATTCACTGGTTTTCAGGGATGTTAGATTTGAAAGCCTAAMGAGATAGTTCCTGGAACATAAGACACATCCTTGAAATCCTCAGTTTCATAATGAAGGACAAACTTTGGCATCTGCAGTATCCCAAAAATCCCAGAGACAACGCATTAACATCACAGAGTTCAGCCAGGGAAATGGAAGAAAAACAATGCTAACTTCAATCGTTACTTAACTCGATCTTCTGCCAGTCATCCTTCCCTCCTGTATCTCAGCAAGTACTTTCCAGAGTGTGATGCTACTTGTTATCCTGCATGTCTGTACAAGAGGAATAAAGCACCATCTGATTAGAAATAGGCAAAGGCTGTGTTTTTATCCRTGCTGGAGACAGTCTGTGCYTGSCATCCCCTYGTTGGGACCCGCAGCTGCTCCTGTGTCAGCTCAGGTTAGTTCCCAGCACTGAACCTCGCTGCAAACAGATTGGCTGTGGCCTGATGGGCTCCTGTTAGTGATTCCTGCTTCCAGAGGACGGATCACAGGCTGCACAGCGCTGATCGTCTAGCRAGAGGGAAAACACATTAGCCAAAGTCATTTGATTTTAATTAGATAGAAACCTGAGCTGACCTGTTTTATTTATTAATTTGAGAGTATCCACRGAAAATTATCTTTTACCTTTGGGAAGTACAAAAAGGAAAACATCTTACACATTAGTTTTTAGTTCTAGGACAGGTTTTTATTCTGAAAAGAGCAAATGTGTATTCTCTAGTGCTTGATTCTATGATCATGTATCTGCCCAAATACATGTAATTACTCTGTATGAATTTTCATTATTTTGTATGCATTTTCATGCTTTACACATCTATTCCTTTCTTGGGTTAAGTTTTAAAATGTTAGTTCTAAGACAAATACATTTATTATCTACTATGTGAATCTATGTTGATTTTTTTTCTGATTTCCATATGAATTAGATGATCCAAAGAAGTAGAAATAAATTAAGTCTCATTGTTTTCATTTTCTCATCAATTTTGCATTTGAAAGTGTAAGTGGATCAGATTAATATTCTTTCATACACATTAAATGGCCTGAAAAAGGTGGGTAAACACAGTTACTGTCCCCTCAGAAACAAGGACTTTGAAATTTATGTCCTMTATTTAACCAAATGTTAATATTTTACAGATAACAAATAATTACATTGCATGATAATAGAATTTCAAGTCCAAAGTAAGTTATYACCAGCAGCTAAAATTGAATTCCAAGTGTGTTGACACATCACTAACAGTGAATAAAAATTGTTCAAAATAAGAAACACAGATAAATAAAAGCAAGTTTTCAAAATCATGTGTTTTAAATACTGAATTACTGTAAAAAGGTTTAATAAAAATTGATGATAAGAACAGCTGGTTGGTAATTATTGAAAAAYGCATATGCTATCAATTAATAATTTTTACAAGTTTATTAAACATGGAAGATCTGTTCAAGCATTTAATTGGCTTTAAAGGAAACAACTATGAGGAATTCACTAGGTATTAATTAATTACTAAGCAAAGAAATTGGCACCTACTAATTAATTTGGTTGATACCTTACTTGGCGTAGTCCTAATACACAATTTCATCAGAATGTTTTATACACATGATTATGGCTGGATTTTAGCATCCAGCTGTTTATCTAAGAAAGCACACTGATCAATCATCTGTAAACAGAAATGACAGGGGCATTTATARAAATTGCCCCTGATGGCTGCCAACTTCATGGATGTTTTGATCTGATAAAAGAGCTCTTCCAAATCTCATCTGAATTTACTTTTCCTTGTAAAGAAATAAAATCATTTGCTTTAAGGACAATCTGTTCTATTGCAGAGTTCACAATGAAAAATACATAAACTACAGTGACATCAATTARCAGTGCTGTAGGTAATTAAAAAGCTTACAGCTCAGAAGACATTTAAGCCTTTTGGACTCTTTGACACTGATGTCATTCCYGTGATCATACCCCCAGTAAGTTTGGAAAGAACAATTTCTCTTTCTTATCTTCATGTATCATACAGCATTTCAAAAGAGCAACAAGGAATTCAAAAATAAAACATCACAGGGACATTATTTAAGTTCTTGTGTGATTACAGTCACTGGCTTAATGCCAGCTAACACCACCTGAGGTGTAGTATAATTGCACAAAACTTCAATGCTTGTCATGTTTTACTTGTTAGGAGTCWGTCAAACATTATCACTATAAATCCTAACTAGCAATGATGGAGAAGTGATATTCATTTTAGAATGTATCAATACACACAGGTAGACACATTTTGCATGCATATATATATATACATATATCTATCTATCTATCTATCTATATATATATATTATATATATATACATATATATATATGTAGCTACATATATAATGTGTCTATGTGGCATATATAATTTGTATATACATAGAGTTTATTTATGTAATGAATTAATTGTTGTATGGAAGTCATATGCCATRTGTAAAACTATATTGCAAATATATGGACTAGATATAAAGATACTAAAAGATTTTTCATGTGTATACATATATACAAATATATATTATATATAGTAATTATTTTGTTAATGCCATAAATAAACATATATATATTTATATATGTCTATTAATTATCTATCTAATATCTGTAGCCTGTTTGTACTGATTTATAAGTAGGAATCTCATTTAGATTCCATAGTGAATTATTCTGTGAATGAATGTGTTGAATGTTAATGAAACATAACCTTCAGCACTCCAATATTTTTTACTAAAATGTTCACAGTGGATGACCTGTTAGTGAAATGCCTAATCAATTTATAAATAAATAAACTACACAATGCCAATGCATTATTTAACATGAAGAAATTAAAGAAATATTTCTAGATGTATTCCTTTTCAATAGCACAGTGTATTCCCAACTATCAGATTAACAAGAGAGGATTAATATATATACTATTGTAATGCAGAGAAGTAAGGGTGGAAGGCAGAACCATAAGGCATCAAAAAATAGTGGTGTTGGAGAAAGAAAGACTGTTGTGGAGTTGAGACTGCAACTATTTAAAAAATATTTAGAGAAACTTGTGTGAAGTAAGGATCAAACTTTCTTAGTTCAGAGGAGTTGAGATGGGGATATGTTAATCAATCTTAATAAAAATTTGGTAGGAAACTATGAACTTAGTTGAGCACATCAAGAGAATACAGAGCATTCTATGAAGAAGGTCATCTACTTCATTGCATGAAGAGATGCACCCCCAGGGTAGCAAGGCTTTCTGTATTAAAAAGAAACTGGGGTTTCATCCCTTGTTCACATATAAGGTAAAGAAGCCAGACGGTTCAATGCTTCTGTTATCTGGGTTGACTGAGTGCCAGCCCAAGACACCTGTTGTTGCCTGAACTGCATCTCAAGACCTGCTGCCACTCCAATTGGGCATTTTGCCAGGGACACCTCCCCAACCATACTTAAAAGACTGCACAGAGCCCCTTATGGCTTTTTTGGGCTGCCTTAGCAGTGCTAGGGTCTCCCTTGCACTGTGTTTAGCTTATTTCTCTTGCTTTATACTGTTTGCTATTTTATCTTTTTATTCAAACCTATTCTTTTACAAAGCACACCTCAAGAAGTTGTCTCTTATTAAACCATTCTGAGTCTGCAGGTTCACCCTCAGACCTGGTACATCTTCACAGGGCTTACTCTACTTTGGCCATGAGCAAGACTGTATCAATTGCACTCATTTTTTATGACACAAAATTCAATGCCCTCATCCTCTTTGTGCCAGCTGGGGACTGAAAAATATACATCTCAACAGAAAATCTAGTCCATCCTAAATTCAAGAGTAAGTTATATAAGAGTAAATATTTCCAAAGACATTTCTGTGTGTTCACAAATAAACCTTGCGTTCAGTGGGGTGGAGTGAGGGGAGAGGTGTATTGTATGCATTAATGGTCTATAATTTCAGCAAGAATACTGAGTCAAGGACATTCATGGATATAGTGAAACACAGGTTTCTCCACCTGGGACCCACACTCTGAGAGTGCTGCATCAGTTACTCTGCAGCAGTTGTATTGTTATAACCCATCAGGATAATGGAATTGGAAAAGACATAGCGGTGGTTTTCCACACGTAAATTATAAAGCAGAGGTGTTTCGATCTTCAGTTCAGGGTGTTGTACTCTAAGATCTATGCTAATAGGTCTTTGATAGGCAAACAGAAGAAGGATTTGTGTTGTGTTGCCCTTTAAAGCCTGTATTATTGAATGATGAAAGAATGGGTAGATCTAAGTCTGGTTTATTAAAAACATCAATAGGTGATAGACACTCACACAGTGCTGTCTTGGTTTGCATGAATTTATCAAAGATGAGACCAGGATTCAAATTAAGGAAGTTACAATGTTTTAGACATAATTCAAATCCACAGATCCAAGGATACAAAGAAGTCCTCATGTTAAATATCCATGAGCCTCATTTAGAGATTTAGACATGGCTGACTTAATTTTTAATATCTCTAATTTCTGAAATAACAGATGAACTTTAGCAATAAAATAGCACTGTCTTAAAACTACATTGTGGGCTTGCCCTGTTCATGTATCACTTCAGAAACATTTCTCTGAATGCCATAGCAGCCCCTGTTGATATCTAGAGTTCAGGTGAGATGCAATAACCTGATTAAAGATCTGGGTGTTAATTTTTGTCATTCTTACCCACACTCAATGATGTGGGATACTATGAGTGGACCAGTGCAGTCAGTACATCCTTAGAGGATGAGTTATTAATTGTAAGAGCCCTTGGTGAGCAGCATAACTAACAGCCCACTGTAGCATATTTCCACACATTTCCTAGTTTGCTGAAACATTCTGACACAACTGGTTGGAGAAAGTCTTGGCTGGCTCAGTCCCCGTCTCCAGCTTCAGTTCCAAGTGGAGCCACTCCCAGTTTGGCCAGAAAATCGGGTAGTGGTGCAAAGCAGGAGCTGCTTTGGCTTTCTCTATGGTCCTTTGGTGTTTTGCTGTGTTGAGGACTTGAAAAAAAAAGACAGGAAAGGCTCATGTCTGGTCCTGTTCTCAGAGGTCCTTTATTTCACCCCAAGCTGGGGGGGGCCTGAAAGAGAGGGAACAGAGCCTCACTCAGATTTATAAACCCCAGGGGAAAGGGGGGCCAGGCCCACAGGTGATTGACCCCCCCAGGTGGGTAGGCAGGGTCTCTCTATGGCAGAGGGCAGGGTCAGAGGGAGATGGACAGGGGACTGCAATTTCTAGAACATGGGGGGGTCAGAATGACCCGAGGGAAGGAAGTAGAAGTCTCAGGAGGAACTGGACAGGGTAAGGAAAAAGGCAGGGGGTGGGAACAGAGATACATTGTGGAGGAAATAACTTTAAACAACTTAACAAACCTACAATACCACAAGATTCCATTTCTTTTTTCCTCAAGAAAGAAGAAAATCCAGAAAGTGAGCTTTTATTTCTTAAAGATATCAGTTCCACTGATTCTTCTTTTTTTTTTTTTCCTTTAATCAGGTCTGAAATTTTTAAGGCTGAAAATACCTTGAGGTAATGCTTGATGGATGTGTGAAGCAGAGAATATGAATAAACACCAACAGTTATGAATAAAAAAAACTTAAAAGGCAAAGAATGGTTTTAATTCAGTGTGATCAGCCAAGCACAAAGCCTGATTCAGTGTGCATGGGCATAAGTGAAGCTGTCTTAAGTGGAAGTAAATATGACTGTCAACAGAAGACCAGGAATGTGCATGGAAGAGTGTGGCAGGGTATTTGCAAGCATATCAGATTACAGATTACAATGAGAAAGGAATTTAATTTTTGTATACAAAAAGCTAACACATCCCACTCCTTCAGAATAGAAAGCTCCACTTTATGAATGAACCCTTTATCC
>CADDXX010000157.1:1362929-1407034 GCA_902810485.1 Alauda arvensis | reverse complement strand
AAACCATAGATGATATCATACAGACTTAGGACCAGAAAAAGTATTATGTGAAACCYTGTGAGGTTACTATTATTRYTTTATTACCCAGRACATCAAGGAACCAAATTTYTTCAGTATCAATAAYTTACCTAGAAAATTTAGGATCTTACAATATCAGGCATACACAAGAACAATTTTACTTTAAATTATGCTTTTACAGGAAGCAGACCTGAAAAGGGGAAAACCTGTACAGGAGTTCATGTAGTTATATATCTAATGCTATGCATGTACACACACACACACATATGAATATATATATATATATATATGTATGTATGTATGTATGTATGTATATGTATATATCTATGTATATATGTGTGTATATATATATATGTTTATATATATCTATATAGATGTATATATATATATATGATACAACTGATATCCTGCAATTTATTTCTGTTTATTGGGCTGTGGTAGGAGTTCTGTTTCTATCCACATGCACCATATGCACCATCTTCTCCAAGTACACACAGTTTTGAACAAAAATTGGTTTTAACTCTATTACTGCCTCTGTTCTGCTTCTATTTGAARCAGAAATAGAATTTRAARGGAACATGAYGTATTTTAATCACATTTTGATTATYATGAATTACAGGAGCTTCCATCCATGTTTGGGCAYGTGTGAGTAAAATGAGGTTGATTTTCCTGCCTCTAAAAAGATAKTTAGTACACYCACCTTCCTATGTAATGTTTYCTGAAGAGMATCCTGCCTTATTCACAAAGATAAAAAACCTAGAAAAATAAATCAAGATTTAGATTTTTAACTTGTGCTCAACTTGAAAAACTTAATGCCAGCTGAATTTACATTTTATATTCACATTACATTCAAGCTGCAAAGAAACAGGAACCACAGCATCAATAACACAAAGCTAATGTATATGTCAGCTTCAATATTATACCTGTATTATTGGAATTCTTGGTTCAATAAAATGTTTAACCATGGTATAAGCCTTAGTATGAAATCTAACTTTTCAAAAAATATTTGAAGACATCATTTATCTTAATCACCTAGATGGGCTCTGGCTATAGATTGAAATTAGGTCTTCTGAAGCAAGGAGGGGTTCCTCCAGAGATGTCATTTTTTGCTGTAAGTAATCTCCACTGTTTGTGCCCCTGATCCATGAACTGGCATAAAGAGCTGCTTGACATGGGAGTTTCTCCTGTGACAGTGTCCTGTATTCCTCCTCCTTTAAAACTTACAGATGCTGATGTGGCTAATGTTAAAGAACACTTGTGCCCAAGAAGAAAAAAAAAGCTAGTAAGATAGAATCTTCCCYACCATAGTAAGTGGTGCAAATGTAGAGATATAGGTATTTAAAATTTCACTGTTCCTTGCTACAAATGGAGAAATGCTCTTTTATCTCAGTATGAATTTTCCAGGATGTGTACTTTGGGTATTTGGGACAGAAATCCTCCCTYCCTTCCTCCCTCCCTTCCCTCCCTCCCCAGGAATTAAGTAATTTGAGGGGGATGATTCTTTCTGTGGAACTCTGAGATTTTCCTGGACTTCAGAACATAGATATTCATTACTGAACTTCCTGCCAACAACYTGGACACAATTAAGAGGTCTTTAAAGTAAAAAAAAAAGTGTTTGTTTTGGCGTTTTTGTGGATGTTTGGGGTGGAAATCACGAACCAAGTGCCAAAAGTACAATCTCACAAGTAGACCATTTCCTTTCTGGACTTCTCTTTGCAGTCAAAGACGTCTTTATATTTTATTTGCTGGTCACAACATGTCAAATAAGCTACAATATGTGTGTGCATGTGTCTGTGCATTTGCTCTCTTTTTTTGTTTCTTATTGTGGTTTATATCCTTCCCTTTTGACACCATAATCCTTCCATAGCAATGCCACATGCAGTTTAATTTTTCCTCTCTGTATTTTAATTGCTATAACCAGTTCAAATACTCATTTAAATGTATTTCCCTCTGTGCAAGCACGGGCATATATATCTACAGAAAATTGTTTTTCCAAACATAATTCAAGTCACCAGAGTGAAATATCTAACAGTAATTGTAACTGCTGAAGTGAAAAAAAAGCCAAAGCCTTACCTTGTTACAATAGATATAAAGCAGGATGGGAAGCATKGCACAGYAGCCTTTGCATTTTCCGGAATRAAATAAATAAGGAACTTCCGGATGYGTAAATTTCTTCAGATTTATTTTAATATTTGCTGGGGTCCTGATAGTGCTCACCAAGGAAATAGCTGAGCAAATGAGCAGCTTCAATGTTTATTCTCWTTTCAGTTCACCTCTGAGGTAAAAATTATGTTAATTCTGTGGGCAGGGAATTCTCTCTAGAAGGCATTTTTCATATGGGCACTTAATTAGATTGCATGTTAGTAGGAAACAGCCCGTGTTAAAGTGGGCATCAATACTTCCATTAAAACACCAGGTTTATCAGTAATTATTTCAGTACAGTGTCTACTTCTAGAAAGATTTATTAACAAGCACTTTATTTTTGAAATATGAAAGTGCAATTGCTACTGACAGGATGGCTCAGTTCATCCCCAGGGATCAGTTACTCCAGAAAAAGGTTTCGCTCTGATATATCCTGATGCTGGATAAATGCTTTTATTTTGGGGTTCAAAAACTGTTGTTTAGTTTAACCAACTCCTGCAGAGGTTGGCTCATATATTTTATTATGAACAGCACTACCCTACCTTTCATAAAAAGTACACAAAAGTTGTTGAAGTGTTCTTTATGTAAATAAATTTGTGCATTTATTTGGTGAAGTCCATTGATTTCCAGCTCTCCAAACCCCAATACAAATATGAGCTAATATATCTACACAGAAAAATTCTGTCCAAAAGGGGAGCTGCAAATTTGTTCTGATAATCACCATGGGATTATCACTGTCACGACCAACTGATATTTTGGCATATCTATTTGCAGTAAACCAGCATTTTTRACGGCTTATTTTGTGTCCCAGCACTACAAAAATTAGTTTCTGTTTGCTGATACTTTTTAAATCTTATTTTATTTTTTTTATTTTTCAAAATGATAATTAGAAGCAGCAAGAATAGAACTGAAACAGCTCTCTGCCTTGTTGTGATATAAAAATTCTTAAACTGCTGCTACTGGACATCATCATTCAACATGGTGACTTTAATAATTTTGTTACACTTCTCTTTCATTTTGCAAGTAGCAGGCTGCTTTTTATAAATGTTTTAATTTTCCTAATTATTCAAGTGTCACTTTTCCTAATTATTCAAATAGCAACTGGGCTCATGGTTCTACCATTCAACAATGCCCTTCTATTATTTGACAACTGTACTGCAGTTTGTATTTTCTGTCACAGTCAGACAAAAAACGTATTTCAGCCAGTAAATTATTCAAATTCCATGGAAAATAATGACTCTTTTAAATTCTGGGCTCTGGATCATATTAAACAATTATATTAGCTCTAGATTCTAGAGTARCAAATATGAAAAGAACAAACAGTTTTATAGCTGCCTTATAGACTTCATTTTCATTTCATTCTTCTAAATGAAAAGAGTAGGAAAAGGGTAACAAAAAAAGAAGGAAAGAGCTTCTTATATAAATAAGTGTTTGTCTGTAAGTGTTGGCATACAAACACTTCTGCTGACATGCTAAAACATTCACACATAAACAGTTCTTACATGAACCTGTATCATAAAAATAAAAAAGGCACCTTCTCCAAAGTGCATGGAAAAGCAAAGTCATGGTAGCTCTGCTAGCAGCGTGGATGGATCCCTTTGCTGGTTTCAGCAATCATGTTTGTGAATACATCATTCTACTTACTGCCCAGTAGTAACCAAGAGTGAGATAAATCTTTTCTAAGTATACCTGCCTTGGAATGTAGCTGGGGACAAGTCTTCTTCCAGATTGCCAGATTACATTGAAAAAAAATAAGGAAAAATAAATCCTTTTTTTTTTTTTTTAAGAGGGACAGAGAGTGAACAAAGCTATTTTAGTGGGCTATTTTTATATATTTATTATGAGTAAAAGGTCAAAAACCAGCTACTGAATTACTCATGGAAATCTTTTCCCTTATTTTTTTCTTGAGATTATGGTCACAACTTTCAGAATCGTACAGTTCTACATAATGTTTCAAGGTATKATTATGCCTGAGGAAAATTGCACCCCTTTCTTGGAAAAATGTTACTAACTTGGGTGTGGTTCTTCATTGTGGAACTCAGCCCTACACTGAGGACTTGAAGAAAGTAGAGAGGCACAGTTGGTACACATGCTGTTGGGATAAAGTCAGTGTCTTCAGCGGAGTTTGTTTCTATTTAGGGCTACACAGAAAAAACTCYGCATATTATTTAATGTACATACAGTCCCTAATGTGTGGTTATAAAACTCTGACACTACTAGAAAATGATTGCTAGAATTTCTTCAATARTTTTTCTTATGAAATACAGTAGAATTATTAGTCTCAGTTAAAAAATGTAATTGCAAAATCCGGAAACTGCCACCCGAATCTAACTGAACATTTTAAGAGTCTTTCTGAATACAAACTGACAAGCAAGAACCAGAAAATTAATACTTTGATTTTAGAACTTGTAGTCATAGGTTTTTGTTAAGTTGTTTAAAGTTATTTTCTCCATAAAGCATCCCTGTTCCCCCTGTGATTTCCCGCCTCAATATCAAATTTTCCTTACTTGATGTGCTGTACTACTGGAATATTGGGAGAAAAACAACAACAAGAAATCAAACACAGTTTTACAGGTTTATTTTACAGACACATTCTTGCATTTATTTATGAWTTTTTCCTGCTTATGACAATCCTGTTAATTACAGACCAAGGAAACTTCAGCACCGTGTAACACAAATTGATGTCRATTTGCTGTACCAGATCATCCCTAATCTAAAGCAGGTTAATTTCCAGGAGGTGCTTATGTCTGCTTTGAGCATCAGAGACAYGGTTATCCTTTCAGGTGTGGCCTGTAGGCAAGCAGGATTAGCTTTTTACACTGATATGGTCTCTCAAGATGTACTTAGGTATAATCCCCAGCAAGCATGCTTTGTGCCTCCTGTCTGAGAGCAGCTCAAGGGCTGCCTGGTTAGCCTGGATGCCTTTCTTACTACCCTAAAATGGAGTTTTAGTTGAGACTGTATATTAATGGTATTGACATCCATTTTCCAGAGAAACATGTCACTGTGGGAGTGACCACAGGCAGCTCAGAGAACAGCTCTGCCTTTGTTTTTACTAAGACAGTAACTGCATTAGTGCAAGCAAAAAATGGAGCAGGGAACATAGAGAGCAGGGCAGGGAAAAAAGTACAGAGTGAAAGGAGCAGCAAGTTGCCTCCTCTTCCACACACCCTCACTGAACAGGCAAGGAACTGAAAGGAGAAGCACAAAATCCCAAGGAGTATATAAACAGGATAAACCTTGAAAACAGATATTTTTTGCTGCACTTGCTAGGTCAGGAGATTCTGGGATTTAGATCACATTATCAACAAAGCAAACTGAAAATACTCCCAGTCCAGAGAAAGCTTTAGGAATGCTATAACAATATGGTCACCCATGAAAAAATAAAAACAGAAAGAAACAAGCCCAAAATGCTGAATGATATCTGCTCGCATCTCACCAGCACCAAGAACAGCAGATGAAAAAAACAGGCAACAAAATTGAGGCAAAAAGCATGAAATTGAGAGTCAGGAAATAGAGAGTGACAYGATTAGAGATAAAACTCAGTGTCACAAATAAATCCCATAGGTAAAGGTGTCTGAGGGAGGCCAGTTTAGGAGGGCAGAAAGAGATAATCTGCAGAGCTGCAGCGTCACACAGGCAGGGTTTGKTGCAGTCCTGCATTGAGAAATCAGCCATGGTTCCCACTCCAACCATCCCAAAAAAAACATGCAGGAGGATTTGAGCCAGAGCAGAAACCCATCCACACCCATCACTGGGGTACTGATGCTTTYATCAGCCTGTGCAAATTTTCTGCCACATGTACAGCAAATGTAAGTTCTGTTCTTGCTTTTCAAAACAACAAACCTATTCCAGGAGGGGAAAAAAATGCAAAACCAAACCACAAATCCCTAGCTGAACTATTATGTGAATAAACTCTYCTTGTGGATGTAAAATAGGAAATTAGGACAACCTCTACAGCACATGTAGAATCTACTCRGTGGTTTCAAGCTAAGCACAGGAGCTGAAGTTCATTTTTCAAAAGAGACAAAATATCCCCATCCAGATAAACAAATGSAATGAGCTACCTGTGCTGTGATGCTGTTAGGGGAAACACTGAGWAATCACTTTAAAATGGCAACAGCTGCAGAAAGGCTGGTCTTTGACTATTTGCCATGGCAGTCCCATGGCCAGTGTAACTCAAACACWGTAAAAGATTTAATGCAAAGCAGATATCACAATGCCTGAAGCATTGCTGAATACTGATCACAAACACCCTGAAGTCTTCAAAGAGTTAGCAGAATCCCTTAAGAAGTACACATACATTATCTGCATTCATTGTTCATCCCTGTCATGCAMAGCTGTAAAATTTACAGCTGGGGTGACAGAAAGCAGCAAAGGAAACAAGCAGCAGCTAAGGAAACATGGGAATGTAGGCAAAACAAACAGAGTAAATCTGTGGGCTAACACTGTGACAGCAAACAGCCAAAAAGAGAAATGGTGGAATTTGGATGTACCCAAATTGYCATAACTGCAGAAAGGCTAAGCTGTGACAGCAAATGGTCAAAACCAACTGCTGTGCTGAAAGTAATCCCACTAGAAAGGATGGTYACTGACATGTCTGATTAGATGAAGAAATATTAACTTTCAGCTTTTGGCTGACCCTGGGGCAGGAACAAGTTTCATGGCCCACCTTTTGGAATAAGGTCAGCTAGCAAAGTGCCACAACAAAAAGAACAAAAGGTATTTGGACACCTTACAGCCATCCAGAAAATAACTGATGACATAGTAATAACAGCAYCAGTTCTGGTGAGAYGCYTATCAGTGCTGAAGATAAGAAAGGAATTTCACTCTGAAAGATCAGAATTTAAGCAAATTGTGTATGTGACAATTTCAGTCCTTCTTCTGCACTGTGTGGTTTGCATTTAGCCGAAGAGTTTTAAAGAAGGGCCAGGTGTCTCCAAATCTTCTTCCTCTTACAACTCCTCCATGAGACTTCTACATGGAAACATGATTTACTGAAAGTTATTTAGGTGTTCAACATAGAAACAAGTCAGCCTTAAGGATACATCAGCCAGAAATCAGTTTTTCTGTGTCAGTTTTCTCAGAGATGTTGCTTGGGAGGTAGTTTTCTTGTAAGCTTCTGAAAGAAGAAAGGCAATATTATATTGTTACAGACTCCTGTGCAAAATTTGCCACATCTTGTTACCAGTGCAGTGATAAGTCTCTCAAAAGCAGCACAAAAGCAGCACAGTGTGTTTTATACATTTTAAGGGATACCTTCAAAATATTTTGCTTTCTAAGATGGTTTATATGGTTTAAACTTTGTATTCTCACCCATTCCAGGTTCCTTTCCATTCTCCATCCAACTTGACCATGAATAACCCCCCTGAYAGGACAACCACAACTTCTCTGRGCAACATGTTTGTTCCACCTGTSTCATAAAGAAACCTATTTCTTCTTTATGCCTAATCTAAACCCACYCTCTTTCRGTTTAAAATAATTTTCCCTTGACCTAGCACTGGAAACCCTGGTAAAACGTCTCTGTTTTTCTTATAAATGACATTTATTAAATGGAGGATCTTTTAAAAAAAGAAACTTCTTCTTAGCTATGTCTAGAATTCTGTACTGGTAMATGTCTTAAGCATGAGGAAACAAAGGAACAGATGTTACTGTCTCAGACAAATGCTCTTTGAGCCCCAGAAACTTACTTACACCATTGTGTGTCCTCCTGTCCCCACAGGATTTTGCAATTAGTTACTCCATGATCTTGTTTCATGGTTCTTCCCATCACCTTGGTGGTATTGTGATATTTAGGAAGCAGTTAAGAAGAGATAACAAAACAAAACAAAACAAACTAGAACAGAAAAAACATAAACAAACAAACAAAAACCCCCAACAACAACAAAAAACAAACAAAACAAAAAAACCCAAAAAATCCAAACTAACAAACAAAAACCCCTAACAACAACAAGAAAAATAAAAACCAAACCAACCAACAAAAAAAATCCCAGAAAATTTTACCTGTGCCTTCATTTGTTCACCAGGGGATATTACCTGGGGAAATGASAGGGACATTGTGCTGCAGCAGCTCCAGCAAAAACAAATCCTGGCTTCTGAGCCAGATGTTGCAAACATTTAAACAGCTGYCAGAGCATTCTCAACCTGTCATCAGGCCTGACCTTAAATCCAGCTTAGTTTTTAAATGTTACAGGGGAAAAAAGGTGGAAAAAAATTTWAAAAGCCCCAACAGGGTAAAGTTACACAGCTGCCTGAAATATTAAATTAAAAGACTGAACATCTGTTCACTCGCTTTTCAAAATTTAATGGCTTGGAGAGATATTCTGTTGTCTCAGATCCTTAAGAACATCTGAGACTCACGCAGCTTTAGCACCTGTGAAAAATCCTCTCTCAAAACACATAGATTCTTCAAAGCTTATTGCTCTTGCTCTTTGCCAAACATATGTTGCCCAACACCACAACMAATTATTAGTCATATTTAGGTCATACTTGACTTTTGCACAGCGAATTTCCTGAGCGAGCACCAAAGCACTGTTTAAGCATCAACAACCTTTTATTGCATGGAGTCAGAAATTACCACGAAATGCACCAAAGAAACTCCTAGAGAGCTGGCTGCTAGGATATAAAAGAAGTATTAGATTGATGTGGGTTCAGTTTGCATTTGGTTTAGGTTGTGTTTTTGTGGGTTTTTTGGGAGGATTTTTTTGGTTTCTTTTTGGTTTTTTGGTATTTAGTTTGGGTTGGTTTTTTTTTCTTTCTTTTTAGCTACACTTTCCTCTTAATTTAAAAATTTAAACTAATTATTGTCTGCCAGGATCAGGCGTAGTGTATTAATGAATCTTTTAGCTTCCTGCCACAGGATACTATTGACACAGTTAAGGGAATTACAAGTGGCKGTGGGAGGGAAGCATTAGGCTTTGTATTTGTATGAATAGGTATAGCCTCTGCAGTAAAACTGCATTGTTTATGGGCAGCCAAGCACTCTGTTAGAAAACACAGGATGTAAAATAGAGAGTAATCTGTACTCTAAACATCACTGTAATTTTAGAGCTAGATGCTTGGACTGTGCTTTTGGGATAAAATATAAAGCACAAAGATATAGTTGGCATATTTTTGCAAAACCAGACTTCAAGAGAAGGCAGAAAGGGAAAAGAAAAAAACTTGGTCAGCAAGATTTCTGTTTMTATTTCTCTTTTCATTCATAATGTGTTTCCACTGGAAGTATTTTTTATCACTCCACAGSCTTTCCTTTGTTTCCCACAATTTACAGCCTTGATGCTCTGAAATTTCAGCTTCAGTTCCAACATCTGGAATATTAGGGTTTTGTTAAAAAATGATCTGAATGTTGGTGATATTTCTTTCTATATGTAACTTTAAAAAGATAACACCCAAAGATACGCTGGCTAGAAGTGAAGCTAGACTGGCTTTCTTGCCACTCATGCATTGCAATGTGGTTTTAATGTTTTATAAGATGATTTAAATGAAAAAATGCACACCATTAAAAGTAAACAGGTACAATTAATAATAATGGCAAAGATAATAACAGCATTAATAATGTAAATGTCACAAAATTCTCTTCATATTCTGTAAAAGACAAAATGCAATTTCTAAGACCCCCTAAAACTATTAATAAATCTTCATTAAAAATTAAAATAATAGAATCAAAGGAAAAGATTGGAGGAGTGAAAGGCTATTGCACTTTATAAGAGCCATTTCATCAGAGAGAGGGGAAGTATTTTCAAAACAAATACAGACTGTGAAGAAAGTTCAGGGTTTGGAGACAGCAAAGTGTGAAAACTGAAAGAAATTATAKGAACAAAAAGCAGAGCAGAAAATGTTGCACATTGCTAGGAGTTAATTGTTTCCCACTGAAGGAAATAAACTAATTTCTGATGATCTATACAAAGGAAGTAGTATCATCAGGTATTGTTTAATGAAAAGTAAATTGGGAAAAGAAGTTTCTGTCACCTTGCATTATTTTTAAGTTGTGGTGCCTTGCATGCTCTCATACTGTCACACACACATTTACCATGTGGAGGGTACTCCTACAGAATGAAAATCTTTCAAAACTCTCATTTCCTACTTTAAACTAATTCAAAACCAAAAAATAAAAACATATGGCTTAATAATAGAGCATTAGGTACACACTGTGAAAATAAYCCAACAAAGATAAGAAGAAAATTGATTTAGGAAGACTTTCCTTTAGGAAAGTAAAGGATGCTGCCTGGAAGCTGAGGCTTAGGAGCAGTAACTTTCAGATATTAAGAATATTTTGGCCTCATACATGAGCAGATACAGGGTGTCCTAATTACAGACATGGGCTGCATAATGGCCATTTGTTGAGCCTTGCAGTTTGAGATGCCAGTCCACATTCAACATTTTTGATGGAAGACCTATGTGATACTCATTCCAACACTGGCACCCTCAAGTCATATTTCTTCCCTTGTCACAAAGCATTTATTTTTATCAGCAGCTTGTCATTCAAGTRTATTTTTAAAAATTGAAGAAATGGGTGGCAGCAGAACCTCTATATGAAACATGAAGATGTCTCTCAGTTTAGTGCCACTATTTGATTGTTATACTTTCMAAAAAAAAAAAAAATCAAATATCTATTCAAATACTCCAGGCATCAGAAAGGAAAGAGGGGATGGAAGGCATAGGTGATACTGAAGTTTTCAATTAGTCTCACAAAATATCCTGTTAATAACCTGGCTCTCATCCCAACTGGACACAACACATTTTGTAGCTGTCTTTCTCCYTGGCTGTGTCAGATTTGGCAGCTCTAACAAAATCTGGCTGAAATAGGTTCAAACATGGTGGACAGGCTTAATGACAGARGAGATCTTGAAGTTTGAAGCCTAAAATAATAAAGCTAAAGGCATGTTGAATTAATTCCTCCTCTGATTTGTTTAAATAATGAGRAGGAAACAGCAGCTGCTCTAGTAAAAATTGCATTTGTTAATCCATCCTGTTGTAAAAAAACTTATATATGTGTGTGTGTGTGTGTGTCTATGTGCATGTGTATAAATATATATGATATATATTTATATATCTATCTATGAGGGACATCTAAAGTCTGCTACTCTCCAGGAAAAATRCCCATAATGATTCTCATCACTGACTCAGCACCTCAGCATCTTTGTAATAATGTACAGACAGACCCTTATGTAGTACAACTTGTTTCTTATCATGTATGGCAAATACAAGTTCTCAAGGTTAAAACGAAAATTCATTTTCCAATGGGAACTGGGGCGAGTGTGAATTCAGGACAGGACAGTCCTGGGATGATGATAAAGCCAAAGTTCTTTCTGATTTGCTGSTAATCATTCTGGAATGTAACCTACATGTCTGCATTTCCTCCACACAGAAACTCAAATCCATCCTACACCTAAAAGKAAACATTCAGTTTGTCTCTCTCCTGTAATTAGACAGGAGTACACCCACTGTACACCTTTACTTGTGTTCTCGTGCTGCTTGGGATTTTCCTGTGGTCAGACATCCTCATGTTTCACTGCCATCTGCATACATGTCAATGCACCAACCTCTGTCAGATCTTTAGGCATGTCTGAAAGGAAAATTAGCAACRTGAGTCAGAACTCTGCCTTCAGTATCACAGAGGCATTTCATTGCATATTTCATGTACAGCATTTTCATATTCYGAAGCAAAAAATTTTGTTTTAACAACATCACACATTTCTTTTAGCTGATGCYGAAGGTTTGYCTGAATAGGAGTCCACTCTTGACAAGTAATACATGCACTGCAAATACATAAGGTTTGCAAGCACATACCAGAATGTGGTTTCATTATTTATCATGCATTTTAACTCTGCTATATTCTACAAAAAAAAAGAATCAATTAATTTTATCTGTTTAAGTATATTCTCTGCATAGTGTGGCTTTGTTTGGCTCATTGATTATATGAAACCTTGTCATATCTTGCAAGTGATGATCTATTTTTTTTTTAAAGCTTTAATCTTTCTTCATTAGGGGGAGCTTGACTTGATCGATCACGTAGTGATCAAAGCCAAAACCTGCTGGTTTTAATCCTTGTGACAAACTGCTGCCCAGTTCTGCCAGCCAAAGTTGGAAAGTGCCATATTCCTAAATAGAGAGACATCTGATGTTGTAGTGTGTTTTTATGTTWAGTGCTTTCYTCTGTAGTCCACTATGCTAATAAGTTGTAACCCTCCCCCTTCCCTGTTCCCTTCCTTAGCTGTCAATCATTTCCCTATCCCATCCCTTATTCCAGACTGTTCCCTATCCCACCTGGGCTGTGGCTGCTGCCTTTCCTAGGAGCCTGAAATCCAAGCACGTCTCATCCGAAAGCCCCAAATCTGAGGTTGAGGAAGCAGACCCATAGAAAGGCCCATGGTGGTAAGTGGTGGCCTTCAATGTAGAGACTAGGGTGGGCTTCTGCTGTTGAGGGAGATACAGAAATGCAGATTTCTTCCACCCCCAGAGCAGGGGCTGGTTTGGGTGAAAGCACTCACGTACTTCCATCCACCCCCAAACTGTCGCACTCCATAAAAACAGAGTTACAGAGGAGTGAATGGGAATGAGGTGAGAAATTCACTCCTCTTTTGCAGCTCCGAGTTTGACATGGTAAATTCTGACAATACTTACCCAGGATGCCTGCCTACTTCAGTACATCGTGCAGGAGCTGCAGGTTTCTCGTTCAGTGGCACCTGATGCTATGGTGCTGAAAGGCACAATGTGCTGCTGGGCTTTTTTGGGGGGGTGGGGCTGAGTTGGTAGACTGCCTGTTTCTAAAGCACCAAGTTGCAAGAACACCCCAATTAAGAAATCCTGATCACCCTTCCTTTATAGTTCATTTCCCCCGACTTGGCTGTACCATCTGGCATCCACCAAATATACCCTGCCTCCATTTTCTTTCCACAGAAAATCCCAAGGCATCCCACAACAGCCTGACATATAAAAGAACACCATTATTTGTTGAGCACAACTCCCTAACAGTACAAGAGACATTTACAGTGCTGTAAAACTCAGACAATTTGTTTAGTAAATCTGTTTCAGGAAAGGTTACAGAATGTACTGCTTTTACCACTGCAGGTGAGGCATGGCTGCTATACATTTGACATTTTGGAGTTTATTTTCATAGATCCTAAAAGGTCTTTTTGTCATACAATTATCTAAAAACCGGTTCCCTTAGGCGACCTGAAAATGAACAGCCTCACTGTTCATGTTCATCAATTTGCTCGCATAGGATATTGATCTTTATGAGGTTTTTCTTGTTCTACATCATCCTAGAAGGGCTCAAAAATACATTGCATGTGTGTGTAAACGTGATCTTTTCCCACCTTACAAAGGTAATGAGGAGGATTGCAAATGGCATTATTTCAGTTTATTCTGAAATGTAAACTTTTGTGCAGGCATTAGTATATCCACTCTTTCCCAATGAATCATAAAGCYGTAAGGGTTTCACAGCTACCATTCAGATTTTATGTGTTTTTCTGGAAGTATCAGGGGCAAGTAATGCACTGCAGTCTGAGCATGTCTAAATTTATACATGTGATTTTATACTTGTGTCTGAATAACATGGTAATCAACACTATTTTGAGAKGCAAGCTTTGATCCTTATTGTTGCTAACAACAATATCCATACTAATGTGCAAYGTTCTTAACAAAGCATATCATAGGGAATTTTGCAATTCAAATACAATTAAAAARCAATATAAAATAAATGCTAGGATTTGATTTAAAATATGAGTGATTCAGCTCTCTAAATAAGCAAGCAAATTAAGAATATTAGAAAGCAAATTCCAAATTGTCCTTTCRGAGAGTAGGGCTTTCTGCAGCTTACAGAAAATCGAGGGTCTTCCCAGACTGTGAAATGAGGCTGGAGTTCAGCTKACAAACCCTGAGGTTTCCAACACACCTCAGGGCCACCCCATTACCCTCACACCTCATTCTGTGGCTCATTCTCAGTCAAAACAGAGTTTCTGTAGTCCTTCAACTCCACCTTGAAGAAGACTCTATGATTTTCTTACCCTAGCAGTAAGGGCTTTATCTGATGGCAGGTTAGATTGAAGATCACTTAATAGCCTCTTCAAAAAATCATGTGTAAAAAGTATGACCTCAGCCTGAATGAAAAGCTGTTAAAGAAGACAAAAAGCTATTTTTTGTTTACACACTGACTAAATTTATGTAGAAACTCCCTGGGAAGCAGCCACTGAAATGCATAACAGCATAGTGTTCTGAGTGTCACTGTTTTTTGAAATCTTACATTGCTTTGCCAGTGTTGCAAATGTTTTTCTTGCTTCCTTAATTCACACACACATGCAGAAATTCAATTTCCATAATCTTGTTTATTTGACCCTGCTCTAACAGAGAGTCTGTCTGACATGTCTGCTTTAGACTTTAGACATCTATTTTATTTCTTAAAATGAGCTCTTGTTTTTTTTTTAAATGAAGACTTCAGAGTATTATATATATTTGTATATATTTATAATGAAAAATTAGAGCAGACTGTACTGCTTCATCCTAGTTGATAATGCTCCTCCCAGTAGTACTCCAGATATTGTATATTGGTTTTACATATAATCTCCTCTCGGAAAGCATGCTTTCCACTAGTGAGTTCAATCACTTCTTCCTATTGAGGATTGAGAGAGACAGGAACCCTGACTGATCAGAATTTGTTTTCACTGAGATTTTCCAAATCCTTATATATGTTTTAGGAAGGTTAGTAATTTTTATAACAATTATTATGTTAAACATCACACAAACAAATTTATACATTTTACAACATTTCTTGCTTGCAGAGGTTTGATTCAATCTTTTTTTCCTGTCGCCAGATTTGATCCAATCTCCCTGTAATCTTCAAAGCTCTCTTTGTTCTTGCCAAAGCATCTTGCTTATCAAACTAACTATGCTAATTAAATCCACAGCACCCTGTCCTGTGTACCCCAATACCCCCACATCATCCAGCAGAAATTTCACAAGATTAGAAGAATATAAGAAATGTAGACAAAAAACAAAAGAATCTGAGGAAAAGTTTTCAGGAGAAATTATTGGAATAAACTTAATGATAGGAATTTGCCTTGTAGGCTCACACAAAATTTTAGATATGGACCATCCCTAGGCATGAGGATGCCATTTGGCTAAATGAAAACATGAAATGCTGTTGAACATTCCACAGGCTCCTGTTCACTGTGTTGAAAAACTTTGCTAACTTTTTTTTTCTGACCACTAGTTTATAAATTCAGTTTCCCTGGACTCATACGCTCATGTCTGGCTTACCCCAAACTCATTCAGAAACAGAGTGAAATTCCCTTAGAGATAGCTAAAATGCTTCAGGAAGCCATGTGGGCTTTGCTGGTCCTGTCCTACATAAAAATACACAATAAGGGAAGGTTTAGCACTGTTTAGTGCAATTATTCCATATTCTCTGTATTTCATACTGTCGGGGGGAAGTAAACCTGATGGAAGGAAAAGAGATTTTGTTAGCTCCTCYGGGGTAAAAGGGAAATGTAGCTCTGCAACACTTGAAAACTACTCTTGGCACTTTGTTGTTCTGCCATATTTTACCCTTAATTAAATTTATTAAGGTTTCCAGAATGATGTGGTTCCTAGATACTGTTGTGGTAAAGACTATTATTTGGTAAAGACTATCAGGTCTTAGGATGGGAGTGAGGGGGTCCCAGATTTTTTATGTTTAAAATAGAAAATCTACTGTCTGGTGATTATACAAAAGGGTTAAATTTCCTTTGATGCCAACCACGCTCATCCATGTTGTGTCAACTACTCTGAATTTTTTTATGTATGCTCCACATCATTTTTCAACCAGGTTCAATGCCTAGAAGTACTAAGGAGTTTTCAGAATGGTGGAGAGCTCTTAAGATGACCTGTGAGCAAGGAATTTAGACACCCAACAATGTGGGCCTGCTATTATGCATTATTCACTGAAGAAAATTATGCCTCTTCTGGAATGATGGTAAAAATAGTTTCTGTCTAAGTAATATAAAAAATTATTGTAGAATAAAAGGGATTATTTTCTTTCTTTTATGTCTGCTTTTTGTGGGAAGTAAGGACACAACCAGTCACTGAAGTAGATGAACCCACAAATTTCAGCATYTCAAGTGCTGGCATTCACTTAAAGAAGCCTAAATTTTTCCCATTAAAATAATYATGGGCTGACACTTGCCAGTGGTCAGTAAGACTTTTATATTTTTTTCCAGAATCCTTTTATATTTGTGCCTTTAACACACTGCATGCCTGGGCAAGGTGGCAAAAAATAGAGATAGGAATTTAGTATCACCACTCCAGAGGGGTTGACTTATTTTGAGCCTTACAAACGCAAATCATTTCAATTGCTAGTTGAGGCTGGATTAGACCATATTCTRCTTAAATTGATTCTAGCAAAAGCAAAATTTGAACCCTGGAAAAAAATGGGGGAGGAGAGAAGAAAATCTCATATAATTTGGGYCCACAACTGGACAAAAGCTGATGTAGTGATGTTAACTTCAAAAAATGTCTCTGGAGAGTCACAGAAGGCAGATAAATAACTTGGCTAAGATCAAAACAGATAGGAAATGTTGCCTGTGGGCTCTAGCACCRCTACTAATATATAACTTGAACCATTATTTAGTGTTGTGCTGTCCCAAAGGTCTTTAGAAGATACATTTATTCAGTATAGTCATCACATCCGTATTAAATAATGAGTGAGAATCTAATCCAGTTTCTTCGTTCCAGCTCTGGGGTGGTCGTGCAAGGTATTTCAYCCTGCCATACCCCTTGTCCAGCGTGACCTGTGGTCTGGGAGCCCACCCAAGCTTGTCTTGGAGCAGAACCATRCAGGGGAAGAGATCTCTGTGGGACAAACTGCAGCAGCTGCTTTCCCAGCACGAGCCAGCACAGGACATCCCTGTCCCTGCTGAGGGCACCGCAGCAGCCAATAGGGAATTCTAGCCCTGCCTTGTGAGCCATGGTGCTGCAGATTATTGCATTCATAATTTAAATGTTGGATGGGTATGAAATTACTGGTGTGGGAGTTATTCAATTTCTGGTAAGTACATTTATATTAAATAGCGGCTGCACAAACGAAAGATAGGAAAAAGTCCTTCCACTTCTGTTTGCCTGAAGCAGTGAGAGCATGTGCAGCCTCACAAGGCTGCTCTTGTGAACAGATAATGGTTTTTATCCTAATGAAACCTGATGAAGTTCACTCTGGCTGAAAGGGCACTTGTGTCTCCACCCTTGGCATAGGGCTGCTCCAGACTCATCTCTCTCCAGGTCAGAAGAACTCCCAGGGATGATCTGAGCACTTCCAGGGATGAGTGATGCTTTGAAGCTGAGGTCAAAAGACAAGGGTGCTGAGGTGACAGGACCTGGCTGCTGAGCAACATGACTTGGGTGCTGAGTGAAAAGACAAGGGTGCTGAAGTGATAGGATAAGGGTGCTGAGCAACAGGACAAGGGTGCTGAGCAACAGGATTTGGATGCTGAGGTGACAGGAGAAGGGTGCTGAGGTGACAGGACTTGGGTGCTGATGTGACAAAACTTGAGTGCTGAGCAGGATCATGGGCAGCAGGCAGTAGCCCAGCACACTGGCCACGCAGCCAAAGGACACCCCTGTCATGCAGAACATGCCCAGGCTGATACCCTACATGTACCCAAACTGCATCTTGCCAGCCTGGGGACACAGCAGGGTCAGGGGGGAAGAGAACAGTGTGGGGTCAGGGGGAACAGACAAGGGAGAACAAAACAGTGTGGGGTCAGGGGGAAACAGACGGGGGGTCAGCATTGGACCTGGTCAGGAAGTGACCCCCACTCCGGTCAGGATGTGACCCCATCTGGGCAGGATGAGAACCCCCCCATCTGGGCAGGATATGACCCCTGGTCAGGATTGGACCCTGGTCAGGATGTGACCCCCTGGTCAGGAGTTGGAAAATCAGGTCACTGCATGCCCAAACCATGAAAGGCAGTGATGGAATGAGAGGCATGAGAGCAGGGCCTGGCACCTGGGCTGCCGTTCTTGTGTGCAGCCACATCAGAGTGGGGAAAACCAGGCTGGAACCCTGGCTGTGTTTAGAGGAAAAGCTCAGTCCCAGCTTCCACTTGTGCTGGTTAACACCGCAAACAGAGCAGGGCATGAATTCATTATCCTTCACACCTTGTCAGAGCAAGGTGGAGAGAACAGTTACRTTGCTGAAAGAACCTGTTGGATTATTCTGGCCTAGTAGCAAAAGACAAACTCTCACAGGTTCACACAATCACACAGAATGGGTCAGGTTGGAAGGCACCACGGTGCTCCAACCTCCCTGCTCAAGCAGAGTCATCCTGAAGCACATGGCACAGGGTTACATCCAGATGGTTCTGGGATGTTTCCAGTGAGAGAAAYGCTGTGCTCCAGGCAATCTGCTCTAGTGTGCATTTACTCACACAGTAAAGAATTTCTCTCTCATATTCAGGCAGAACTTCCTGAGCATCCATTTCTGCCTGTTTCCTCTCGTCCTGTTGCTCCAGACAAGAGCCTGGTCCGTCCTCTTGACACCCTCCTTTTGGATACTTAGGATGTTGATTAGGCCCCTTATAAGTTGTCTTTTCTCCCACTTCTGCAGAGGCTTCTTACAGAACTATAACATGTTCAGTAACAAATTTCAGAAGCAATAYTTGGCTTTCTTCTAAAATTTATTGAAAATGTATAGTGATACATTTTACTATATCTCTTTTAAACAGCACCTGTTCCAGCTCACATTGGTTTATTTTAATGCCTAATTTTAAGAAAAAAATGTAATAAAATATAAATCAAAGACATTTTTCTACAATAACCTAACCACAGAATCCTCTTTTATGGTTAATCCAATTTTCTTTTCACCTCTTTGTAATTTCTGGGGTGATGTAGAGATGCTAAATTGCTTAGTGCATGACAGCTTATCTTGAAATATTTTGACAACTCATATTTCCAGTCTTTTCCTAAATAATAAAATTTTTGGCTATCTTCCCTATATGAAGACTTGAAGACTTCTCTATATGAAGTCCTAAAAAGACAAACTGCTCTCTTTGTCAGAGCCAGTGTAGTGAAGCCTCCCTTGAGGCAGCTTTTTGGCTTCTCTTGCGTGTGCAGTAGGGATAAACTATGGCCTGACATTTCAAAGACTGTTTTTATATCAGTCCAGTGATATTTGGGTGTAATGGTCTCAATCAGAAGTGAATGCTTTGTTGTAGATAAAACAATAAATTAATTTCACAAAATTTTCCTTTCCATTATATACAAGATTAAAATATACTGTTGGTACTGATGATGTGTCAGAATGTACAAGGCATTATGTACAAGGTCAGGATACCAYCCTGAGCTCTATTTCTTTACCAAGCCAGTGGTCACCATACTGTTGATCTTTCACTCTCTCTTGTGTCTCTTTCTCTCTCTTTCTTCTCCTAAATTCCTCTTCTCAGAATCTGGATAGCTTGAAGTTGGACTGGTTAGAGTTTGCTAGGTGAATSCTTTGTGAAGTGTCTTACTTTGATTGGATGTTTGCTTTAAAATTTGCCAAGTACCTTTTTCTCTAAAGTTTGCCAGTAGAAGTTTGCTATTCAAGCTCCTGAAAAGTTTGTTGTTCTTTCCTGTGTGCTGCCCAAGGATATCAAAGTATCTAATCCCCTTTAAAAAGCTCACTGAGTGAGCTAGGGGTGTAACACCACTTTAAATAGCAAACTGCTTTAATATCTGTAACCAGATGCCTGAGGGTAAACTTGGACCTATGCAAAGAAAAATTTTGAACTTTTATTCCAGTTTATTCTTGCCYATAATCAGAATGAAATTGCTTTGAAATTTTATGCCAGCCATCCTCAAGTATCTCACATTATAGCTCCAGAATCTTTGCTATAAAATAATAGGAAAAACTCTGACCCATGGCTTAAAGTGCAAAGATCACCATATAAGGCATATTTWTCCATCTGAAAAAGAGATACATTACAACCTAGACTGCCTGAAATAGAATGGTTAAAATTCTTACAGCTGCATTGTACAAATTTGAATTTTTAAACTTGCATTCTAGCTGAAAGGGCAGTGGAATTTGAAAGAAATTCTTTCATAAGGGTAAAAATGYTATTTGCCATTTTAAATTTGTTTTTTGAAGGAAAGGGAGATCAAAGTTGTAAAGCATTGTCCTTAACCAAGCACTGAAAACAAGATTCATACCATTTAAGTACAGAAAGAATCTCAGTTTTGCGCCCAGTCTCATCCCAAGGAACACCAAATGAATGCAGGAGTGAAGGTTTTCTTACTTTGCACAGTTTTCACAGAGGCTGATTGGATAAATTTTATTCAACGGAAAATCTCACTTCTGAAGATTTGTGAAGCCAGATGGTGCCCCATGAAGCTGCCTCGGAGCAAAGTAGTTCTTTTATCATCGAGAAATGCCCARCTTTTGTAGTTACATATGGAATTCTGTTTGCTTTAAGGACAGCATTTGGCAAACATGGTACACCGTGTCTTCTCATTGATCCCAACTGCCACAATTATTTCTATTAATCATCAGAAGAACTAGGATCCAGTAAGAAAAGTGTGAAAGAAAAAGCATCTATTTGTTTAAAAAAAAAAATCCCATTAATTAAATTTGCCACAGAATCCAGATTTCATTTTAAATTCTAGAAAAYCTAAGCAATACAGTGAGTGGTCTGTGTCATCCTTCAGTGGCCAAATGTCATGCTTTTGAACAAAGTGAAGAAATTTAAATATCTGATGTTTCTTAACAACAAAATGTGTGATTCTACTGTGTCATTTCTTTGTTTATGGTCCATATGAATCAGTTGAGGTGTGTACATGGAGAGTAACCAATTCACCAGATAGCTCACATCAGTAACACTTCAGTAGTGATACATATATCTTAGGGAAAAGTCAAGAGGAATTTATGTTAGCTTGTAATTTTGGCCTGGTGCCTTGGAARCACAACCTGTTGTATTTAAATAGGTCAACACTGCCAGACTTATAGTGTAATCATTGTTGATTAAATCCATGTAGGACCGAGAAAATATGAAGTAACAACGGGTTTGGAACTATTTCATATGTGACATAAGTAATCAAGACMCAGAAATCTAAATTTTTTTATGGATGGCCAGATTATGATTCAACCCTGATTGAATTTTACTTCATTGCTTTCATATTTGAACATTTTAATTACAGGATCTTATTTTGCTGTGTGGGGGACTTTTTTGTTTTGTTTTGTTTTTTTTAATTAAACATGACTGATACTGGTAATTGTCATTAGCTGAGAATTAACCATTCAACAAATAAAACAAATGAATATGAGGAAATGTTGCCTGTATGAATTATGTACAATCAACTTAGAATGAAGCAAGAAAAATAACCCCAAGCTTCTGTCTAATCATCCAACCAAATAAAGTCTCATAAATAGGCTAAATATTTGGAAGATATTCTGAAAGAAAGTTCATCAAGCAGAAGATTAATGCAGCAGGAATGATTTTGTGCAGACAGCTCTATACAGCAAACACTCCTGTAAAAGCTAATTTTCAACACTGGTGGAGTTGGTGTCACACAAGAACTTTCAGMATAAGACCTAATCTTCCAGAATAAGAGCTAATAAATCAAAACTATTTTTCCCTTTTATATTCCATTGTCTCTCGTTATGCAAGTGCTCAAAATATGTAATATGTTCAAAATTTTCAATAGTCAGAAATTATTTTCCTTTTAATTGTCTTCCAGGACTTGGTAGGTCTGCCTAAGTATGTGTCTTCTGCTCTTAAYTTTCTCTGTTGTCACTGAACAGACATAGGATCTACTAATCTTCCTATTCTGTCTTGTCTGCATTATTGTGATAGGGAAATGATGTTTAAAATTGCATGCTTTTCCACTGAAGAAGCTATCAGCAAAGGTCAGCAGAAGTCCTACTATTGTGATGGGGGGGAAAAAAAGAAAGGACCTTTTAGTACAACAACTTACTTTTCGTCAGGTCTGCTATGAAGTGGAATTAAGATATTAAAAAGATATAAAATTCTGAGATAAATCGATCCAGATAGAGTAATAAACACTGAAAATAGAGTCATGATTAAACATACCCACTTCAGATGCCTGGRATGTGGTTGGCCCATGCTCCAGRGGCCACRAGGTATAGTCAAATCATGAATTTTTTGTTAACTTTGGCTTGATGAAACCTCTCTATTATGAACAGATTTGGAGGTGAGTTCATTTCAGCTGCAGCCCAAAGAGCAGACRCTTACTGGATTTATTTTCCATTATTTACAATGGAAATAAGCTCATCACCATTTCATTTTACATTTCATATTTATCAATTCATTTTTTCAAGCTTGCAATCACTTTATTAGTTCCAGTAAGTACTTAATGCATTTTTAATGATAACATAAACAAAAAAAAAAATCCAGAATCTGGTAAAAGTAWTAGTCTTTGAACATTTTGGGCTGCTGCCACTATTCTATGTGACTGGTGTGGGTCAGCACAAATGTTTTTGAGGGTCAACTTGGCACAGTGGATTACAGCTTCAAGGTTATGATTGTAATAAACATCATATGAGAAAACATCCATAACCTTTTGAAGAGCAGCAGTGCTATAATTTCCTATATGTGTGTCGCAAAGCCTATATTTTCTTAGATCTGTCTACCAGAGGTGCTAAAGGGAGCTGTCAGTTTTTTCTAAATTAAGGTCTTAAATTAAAAAGAAGACTATCTCAAATATATGCAGATAGTGTCATGAAAATATACATAAAMTAGTGTCAGAATGGACAAATAGTTATAAGGATTCTCATTATTCTAGAAAGGATTTCAGTAACTTAAAAATTGCATTTGATCTTCTAAAAATATTAAGTATTTTTATATAATAAATTTTTCCAAGCTGCCATTTGCAAACATTTTTTGTTGATCAAAACAACTATTTTAGAATGTCTTCTAGAGTTCTATAGAGTGACCAAAAGATATCACTGTTTCTAGTGAATTTATTCCAAAAATTCCAACACTCCTGAGGATTTTAATGTTGRTTTAAATAAAAAAATCTRCATCTTAAAGAAAATGCTCTCTCCMCTGAGAACMATTATGAGCAAAGGTAGGCAAATGTTTGTGATATTGTTCAAGATTAAAAGCACTGAAATTAGATCTAAAAAAGCTGTCTTCCAATCCCTGTTGCTCTGTATAAAAGCTGATGTTTCCAAGTCATCACACTGGCAATAATCTCCATAAAGAAATACTTTAATGCTACAGCTTCAAGAGAAATTGATGAGTACTAAAGCTTTCTCAAATTATATTATCTTWATTTTGTTGTTATACTAACTAATATCTAGGCCCATGACATCATGCAGAAACATAATTAATGTGCACATAGCAAGACAAAATGCCCATTTTGTCTTGGTAACCAATAAATCTCAGCTTCTGCCTCTCTCAATCTGGATGGGGGTTTTTATAATTATTTTTTAAATTTCCTTAAATTTAAAGTACTTTAAATTTTAGTACTTTAGTACTTTAGTTTTTATGCAAGCTGTGTAACTATTTGTTGTGTGTTCCCGCACCAGGATTTTATTTCACCCTTTTTCATAGGCTTCTCCAGCCATCATTGATTCATATTTATATTCATATTCATTTCATATAGTAGTAGTTAACAGCTAGCAAAAGTCTAAAAAGCATGAAACTGAACTGAAACTTCCAAGCCTGGACAATTGGACTCTTTTAAAAAGTTTCCTTGGGACTCTGCCCCTAATGGCAACTTGACAAGAGAGAGGCAGCCTTGATCCAATTGTCCAGAAACTGAACTTTAATAATGCAAAAATAACAAACAACAAAGCATGCACTGTGTTTGGAGTGACCTGGAAAAAGGCACTAACAAGGGGCCAAAAGGCACGAGGCCATAAAGCCCTGGGCCAGGTTCAGACAGGAGTAGTTACACATCCTGGTGTGGGAGGGGAGTTAAGGTGGGCTCTGAGGGAAGGGTCCAATGGGGAAGAACAATCAGGAATATTAAAATCTCTGCACCAAAAATCAACCTGTGGTAACACAAAGAACCAAGTRCTTTCTATCAACATTTGCATACTTGAACATGTGCATAAGCCTCTTGCTTATGGCACTTAAAACAGGGTTTCCCAAGGTAATAATTCAAGGTTTTCTTCTTCCCTGGGAAACCACCTCTACACTGAACTGACCAGACATTGAGAATATGTGACATCTCCTCGAAGGAAAATGCAAAAAAACATTAATCACCCATAGTATGTTCATGAAAACTCTTTTCCAAGCAATGATTAGCATCTGATAATGTTTATAGATTATAATGAAACAAAAGAGTGAAATCTTTAGAAATGATAAGGGAAGTTATTACTTTTGTTGTGACAACTACTACTATAGCACATATATGTCTCTATATACATAGAGACACACACATATATATATATACATGTCTCTCTATATATACACTACTATAGTGTATATATATGTTTCTATATAACCTGTTTTTATTTCCAATTGCAAAAGCAGAGTGGTACTTAAAGTTTAAAATTGACTTGTGAGTGTGTGGGAGAGACTCATTCTAATTCAGCAGACTGTGTAATTTTCGTGAAAGTTATCTGTTTATAAGGCCCAAACCATCCTCATTTTGATGACAAACGCAACTGAGAAGTTATAAAGATTTTTTTCCCAGAGAGATCATAATTCTGTGAATTAGCACATAAGATGCCATTCACCATCCTTCATAACTGACATAACCAGCTGACTGCAGAGGTGTAAGGTCAGGCCTCCAATTCTCATCTCCCTGCAACATCTCCTTGCTTTAGGACCTTCCTTTGCTTTAGTGGTGTCCCATGAGTGGAGGAGGCAGCAGAAGCAAACAGCTGAGGATGAAATTATTTTACCTGAATAYAGATTACATTTTAGAGCTGACAGGTGAAAATTGGAAATGGTAAATAAAAAGGCCCTAAGCAAATAATCTGTATTAGCAGGAAAGAAGMAGGTCCCAAGTTGTTCTCTCTGTCACTTCAAAAGGAAGGGATAACATGTTGTCATATGATATTCAAAATAACCTCACTTTTTCCAATTAACAGGATTGCATTAGAGGTTTAGATTTTTCTCACTGGAAATACTGAACTGAATTTCACAGGTGCAAATCAGATTCACTCTTTACCTGAATTAATTCAAGATTTGCAATAGTATAACAGAAATTGTATTTACATTTATTATGCTAATTTACATTACATGTTGCAAGTTACAAAAATATTTCATATAATGGGTACACTTCACAGTGTGCAGGTATCATACTTCTAGCATTAAAATGTTCCTAAAGTCATCTCCCACATAAAAGGAATTTTTTTTCATGTTTTCCTTCGAAATAACTTTATAAAAAATGCTTTGTACAGAGTGTCCTCACCATAGTTCTGTTTTCCCCCTATTTTTCCCTGGAAGCTTCAGCCTCCTAATTTTGGTTGCRCAATATTTTGTAGCTAAACCCTTCTTTTTTCTATGAACCATCTTGTTTTCTGGTCTTCATTCTTGATTGGTTCTGACGACCTAGATGTTAGCAGAGGAAGCGCAATCAAGTGACATCAGGGTATTACATCCTTCTTGAAGAGCCCTAAGATGATGGTTTTTTGTTTGGTCAGAAGGGGCTTCAAAGTGCAAAATCATTTCTAAAGAAGTAATTGAGTTTTAAAATTAAGTGACATAATTTCTTTGTGTAGTTAGGTACTAGTGTTACTCTGAAAACTATGTGTTTAAAGTTAAGAATGGTATTATCCCCCTTTTTCTTAATCTGAAACTAACACAACCTCAAGAGCCAGTTAGCAGTACAAGAGCACAGACAGTAACCATCAGGTCTCACTTAAGGCATAGGAAAATTTGGAAAACCCTGTTAGGGGTAGGAGAATGAAAAAAGTGGCAGGGTTATTATGCTGTAGGTACAGAAGGAGAAGGCAACTGGGTGGATGAAGAGCACATCTTTTAAGTGATCCCTGTTTTCTTATTGTAGGGTCTTTAGCATCTRCTGCTTCCATTGGAAGGATGGAGGGAGGGCTGGGATATCCTCTCCAAACTGGCAGCATCAGCCCAAGTCCATGGCCTTTGTCAGGCTTCCTCCCCTAGCAATGACCAGAGATACAACCTCAAACTTCATACTTCCTCTGCATTTCTGGGAAGGTTTTGTATCCAGAATAACCCCAGCTGCAGGACACAGGCTACCAAGGTGCTTGCTTACCACACYGCCACTATCTTCCTTTATTGCAGATTAGCCTTGGAGAAGAAATTTTTGTTCTCATTTTTTTAAGAGTTGAAAAATTGATTATTAAAAAGACCATATGGATTCGGTTCCTCTCGAGGTGGAGAGGAAATTTTCTCTCAAATTTCTCTCAGATTTTCTGTTGAAATGCCACCGTGGCTGTTTTACTTTGAAGCACAAATTATTAAGATTTGCTTGATTAATATTGGATAGTAACTTGATAAATACTGGGTGGTCAGATAATATTTCAAGAATATGAGTGAAGAATCTTTGAAAAGATAGGGACAGAGAGCACTGAGTCTTGGTATCAGATATTAACAATGATTACCTTTATATTAATCTGGAAAGTAATAGCAACATGAACTACTACTTTGCACTAATAGTTGCATCCAGTATACTGAGTTCAAACATAAAATATTTCTCATCTGAATGCTCTCAGCCTATAGTGCAAATGAATGTTGCCCAAATAGGTACCAGCCTYTGAGCACAAAAATGATATGGCACAAAACCTGGGTTTACAATGACTGTCAGACACACAGTTGAAGCCAAATGAAAGCCAATTGGAAGCTGCTCAGAAATCTGGCAGTTAAAATACATATTTTAGGCCTTATGGCTGCATTCATTGCCATATGTTGAGAGCTGTCCCTCTCTATTTATGTATATGCTTGGAATTGTCCAACCCTATTTATTTGCAATCCCTTATTTAGGCATAATGGCTCAGCTACTAAAAGATATTAACATATTGCTGCAGATTGAAGGCAGAACAACAGATACAATTAGAGGTTGAGAGGTGACTGAACCATGTCAAAAGATCAAGTCTTATTTAGTCACACAGTGATAACTACCCYATAGCGCTGTTCTTGTCAAAGTCCATTTCAGCCTATATTCTATATTTTCTCTCAAATGTAACCCTAATGCACTGAAATAACAGAAAAGTCTGGTTCAAACTGCAAATGTGTGATCTAAACTCACCTCAGTGTTCCTGACCAGGCTGTTGACGAGCAAGACAACATTTAGCTCTAAAAAGGGGSGTCATAGATTGGATGCTGAAATTACCATGAGTCACTCTTCAGAGGCWAATATTTTGGAAAGGGCCTATCACTGCCTTTTGGAGATGGCATATCCACAACTAGAGCAAATATAAGCAAWTAATTTCACCACAATGCCTTTGTTATTCTGACCGAGAAATACATCCCAGTATAATCAAAGCAGAGGGTAAATTAAATGGCATCTTCCCCTCCACCAGCTCCAACTAGTTCTGACAATACTTGGCACAACACTTTGATTCCAGCTTTTATTGCTTCCCCAGCATGCTATTTTTTAAAGAAWTTTTTTAAACAACAGAAGACTGCTAAAAGTTTGCTGAGTTTCAGAGTGGCTGATAAGCCACTGTGCCTTTAGCATCCCATCAGCARGGCTGCAGGGGAAAGAAATTCCAGAGAAACAAGGTAACAGAGAGAAGCTGCATTTTCCTTTCTCCTCTCTCTCTTTTTTATTTTTTTAAGTTTTTCCTATTTTGAGTTTGTTTTGCTTTAAAACACATAGAATCAAACATCAGCAGCAAAACCCAACACTTCAAAACTACCTAAGTTCCCTCCATCTTCTTTTTCCTCAAGACAGATTTTATTACATACTGTCTRTTTAAACTACGGTTTCACCTTGTAGAATACTTCAAAGCTTAAGGAGAAGAAATGATGGAAACCATGCAAATTAAAAGTTTTATTTAATTATGTACAAATTGTGGATTGTGTTCTGGATAATTTTAAAGCTGGTTATTGATAGGTCTTGTGCTGGCTGTTAGCAGAACAAGTTGGCYATAGCCAGATACAAAGCTTGTAACAGCAAAGTCATGTCCCTGCAGACATTTGGCTGGCCTTTTTTGTCATGGGATTCAGGACAGTGGGAGTTCTTTCTAAATGCATTTATCCCCATGAAGTTCCCATAAGCCAGAAAAGACCTCTTGTCATCATTAGCTGAGGTATTTATGCACCCTAAGGACAAAGAAAATGAAGAATTTAGGTGCTGAAGTCCAGAAATTCAGTTCCCAAATATTCCCCTGCTTATTTTAGCACACAGGAACTTAGCAATTGGTAGGCTTCTCCATCCTTTCAGCTTCCATAAAAGCCTGCCTTTTCAACCAGTGCTGAAAAATTTAGTATTTCAAATTTTTAATTGGTATCTTCAAAAGAAGTYCCTAATAGGTGCCACGGGAAAGATGGAAGAACAGCTAATGAGAGTCAGGAAGCCCCACATGTGCTGAGAGGAGTGATAGGGCAAAGAGCAAGTCAGCCTCAGCTCTGCATCACTTTGATATTCCCAAAACAGCCATTGGTCAAGATATTTTTTGCCTGGAAGCATGCTCCCTCTAGAAATGTATACCTGAACCTTGAGATCAGTGTGATCTTTTTTAGTAGGTTTGATTTGCASTCCACCTACTCTCTCTACCTGTGAGGAAAACAGCAAGTTTTTTCCCCTGAAATTCATATTATACAGTTATTTTCTTTTCCCCCCTCCATCATGCTTTTCCCAAGGCATAACACCTTATTTCATGTACTGCCCTGTAAATACTAACTCTTCTGGGTAAGACTTAAGGGAAAACATTTCAACATTTGCAGCATAATGAATTAGAGAGGCACAGATAAGCTTCTCTTTTTTGAAGTTCCCAGATGAACATCTATCTGTCTGTCTTTTATTCTCAGATAAAACCTTTTTCTAAACCTTTCCAAAGGCATGAACCCTCCTGATAGAACCAGTCATTTACCCAGCTCTGATCAGCTGGRTTGTGACTGTCTCCCACACAGCTTCTGGAAAGGATTAGGAGGAAATCAAACAAAATCTGAGATTTGCTGTTAATTATGAATGTCCAAAAGTAGTGTGGAAATTGAAGAGCTGACAGTTCCACAGCTTTTAAGTAAGAATGTTATGACTGCAAATCTAGAGGCTCAGAGTCAGGTGTCTTGCAAAATAATTCACAGAAAAATTTGCTATGAAGTAATACATTTTATATCTTATATTTTCAGATTCTTGAAGAGATAAGCAGAGGAAACAGCTCACAGAGCTCATCTCAGGAGAAAAACCTTTAGAAAAAATGTTAACATTCAGCACCAAACACAAGTATTGCAGTATAACCTAAAATAATCCACTTGGGTAGGTTATTTCATTGTCTGGATAGAAAAATAAAATTTCATCTGACTCCAAAGAAGGAATTTAAAGATTCCAAAAGGCAACTGTATGAAAAATGCWAACTGTGAAACATATTCTTTTTCTAGAGTGTTGAACTATAAGTAATTTAAAAACCGCATAAAGTTTTCATGGGATTGCTCATTTGGTGGTTGCACTGGGAATATGTGCCAATATGTACATTAAACATACAGAACAGAGAAAACAGCAAGGATCAATCCTATCAGCTGATATTTTTAGTCCATTTCCATTGGCACATGGAGCAAAGGAAAATTTTGGCTACTAGCAACATCCTTCCTAAAATCAGTAGTCTGTGAATACCCAAAAGTTTTCTCCATGCAATGCCCTGTCATAGGCAGTAAGAAGCTCTGCTGGATCAGGRGCCCAGGCTTTCAGGGTAGGAGCTATGACAGAGATGGGCAGGAATTGTGTGCAAAGCATTGTAATCCTCTGTAAGAACCACGTGCCAACACCACATCAGAAAGCAATGCTGAAAAAGTATTGGTTGGAATGAGGGCTGTGGCTGGCTCCTCTGCACCTATTAATAGGCCATGCATCAATAGGACAGAATTAATCCAGAAACACAAATCAATTTTAACTGGCATTTTAAACAGCTTTGTGCTTTCTTTCAGTGAAAGTATCAGTTTMTTTTTCAAAACATAAAAAGACACACATGATTGCACACAACTCTGGACTTAGTGGTTTTTTTTTCTGATTCTTTCCAAAAAAATATGTATCATAATTAAGCTTCCACATGCAAATATCCTGCAGGACATTTATTGTTGAAGCAAYCATGCAATTACACACATTTGTTCATTTGCAAAATAAGCATATCTATCCATTACTCTGATGCATGTGATCATGATAATTGTAGTGCCCTGAGCTCTCGGTAACTTCCTGAAACAGGTTCTCTGAGTCTCATTTAAATATAACAACTGTGTCACCACCTTTAAATGTAATTTACACTTAAGGCTGACTTTTAAGTCAGCCTACTTGGCATATTTTTCTAATACAGTTGTCTGTTTCTCACCTACAGAGATTCCTTTCCTTTACAGAGCAAAGGTCTGGAGAAAAACCTGGAATTTCTGTCAAAACAGAAGCCAAGGAATTGCTTGATTCTTGATTCAATCTGACACTGCCTTGATTTGAGGCTTGAAATAGATTGATTTRCAAATAAACAACTAAACAAATGAAGTTATAGAACTGAAAAAAATTAAAATATATCATGCCACATCTTTTCTTGGAACACCAAAGATAGCCCAGGGTAATGAATGCATCCAGGATGAATATATTTGGATTAGCAATGCAATAAAAATTGGCAGGCATATACTTCTCAAGTATAAGAATCAAAGCCAGAAACAGAAAGAGTATGGATGACAGCAACTGTTTCATGTCTTGTGTATGGAGGTTGGAAATACAGCATATTCTTTSAGAAAATGTAAGAAATACATGTGGTGTTGTGACAGATTAGCTTCTGAGGTAAATGTATAGCAATTAGATAAATTAAATAATGTTTTCACAGAGACTGCAATTTGCAAAATGTGTGTCAGACTGGAATGGTTTATTACTATAGTTTGTTAGTAGGATGCCAAGAYGGATTTAAATTGAATTAAATAAACACAAAGGTTTCTTAGTTAAGCAAACATCTAGCTGAAGGGGCCAGCAATCATGRTGAATTTCAATATGGCACAAAGATATCTCTGCAGTATGTATTTAAAAAAAATCATGTGCATTATAAATATTCAAGAAAGCTAAGACAGCAGTGATTGAAAAAAAAATTAAAATATTAGGCTTAGATACTACATTATTTCATCATATTTTTCCTATTCAGGGAAAGAAAAAAWATTTGAGTTGTATTTTCCAACTTTAAGATTTACAACTTACTCTCCCAGTTTGTTTAACATCTTTTCTACCTATTGCATATACAGAATACARCAGCTGGAATAAGGCAACATTTTGACTGCTGTTACATGACTAACATTCACCCTTGTCTTATTTTGCACAGTACATTAAACAAAARCATAACAGGCAGCTATTATAAGTCTGCTTTCTATTTCAGTGCATCTTTGTTAGGCAGAGGCAGAAGAGCAAGCAAAATAATCAGAGGTGAAAAAACAGCTAAAAGAAACAAAACCCCCAAACCAAAWCAGAGTAATTACWCTGTATCATGTTAGGAACAGTAGTGAGGTTTTCAGAGCACAAATGTACTTGTTATGAAAGACATAATAAATGTAACATTAAAGTGAAACAAAAGAGMAATACTCTCTGAAAGCAAACAAAAAAATATTGCTATCGAACCAGTAATCTAATCACAGAGATTGAAGAGCAAAGGGGAGAGATTTCCTGTGCAAGATGCACTTTACACCCCTGCAGTGGGGCCACGATGCAGCACAATGAGGCACAAGGTGGAGTACACCTTTCATGTGCATTTTACATACATTCTTATTGGCATCTGCAATATGTTCACTTTTTTTTCCTTGTTGCATTTCTTCTTATTACATATATATATATATATATTTAGCTGTACTTAACTTAGAGCAGAGGTGGTACAAGTGTTTTACTCTTTAGATGGTGCTATTCTGGAAAGATGAGATATGGACTATTCAAGGGCTGTTTGTTACAGCTATGTGAGTTAGCAAAGAGATCTCAATTTCAGTGAAAGGGATTTGAAAAGATGGGAGTAAACAAACACCTCCTTTTTGCCCAAAAGATATAAATGATTTTGTAAAAGGGCTACGCCCATGCAACAAGATAATTGAGAAGTATTTTCTCACTCCTCAAGAGACCAAATAAATATTTAAATTATTCTTAATGAAGTAACATGATTCTTAGTTRTGTTTACCAAATTTAAAGGTCATAATTAATTTCCAGCAGTTAAATTCTATTGCATATATTTTGAAAGCTGTAACTTCACTGAAAAAAGCACACTTAGTTGACATAGGAAAGCAGAAAAGCCAGTCCATAGCCCACTGAAAAATCCATTTATATATGCCTTATTTTGCTTGTAGGTAAGGACTAATAGCTTAAGAAAAACTCCTGAAACTTTGAACACATATATCTATATGTGTATATATATTTTTATATTTGTTGCCATGCCCCATTCATATTCCATGTGAAAGAAAAAGTATTAAAAGTAGGAATCATGATTGCTTTCTAAGGACACAGGAGAYAGCAAATCAAATCAATGGTCCTTATCTTGGCAGACTATTGAATTCTCCAGGAACACAAAGAATTTTCTGGCATTTCTTTGCATGAGAAATCTAGAATRTTATTCACCTCCTGCAAAGGTGAATGATTATAACAAGTTCTTTAGCCAAATCTTACTCACTGATAAGAGTGTTTCTGGGGAGACAGAGAAACCCATTTCTTCCTAGGTATAAAATAAAATGTCATCCAGAGGAGACTGCCCACCTTCATGACAGAAAATGCTAGCAAATACCAGCAACATCTTACTATCAGTCTATTRTAGTTCCAGTTAGCAAAAATATATTCATAGTTGTACAGCTAAATGCATAAACAAAATCAGTTTCTTATCTCTTCTGTTATAAATAAGGTTTATGGCTAGGAAAAGTGTGGGCTTAATATCTAATCAGGGAGGGCAAGGCAAAAAGTTTAAACACATGGCTGTAAACATTGGACCATATACACCTTCATCAGCTCCACTAGGGAGATTTCTGAGCAAGGGAACAGAGCACACCAGTTGTTTACTCTTATGTGGCACTGAAACTTATTTAGGAATTCCTTCTATGATAAGGATTAAAAAAATTACTATTCATTTTTCTAGCGTCATTCCAGTAATTTCATTGAGATGAAGTGCTCCTTGGCTAAACTCATGCCATGGTTCTGTCCAGGACAGGGTTAATTTTGCAGTAGCTGGCAGAGGGCATGGCCAGGAGGTTATTCTATAGCACCACATGTCCTTGCTGGGGGCAAGGGAAAGGGACAGTCTTCAGGAGAGGAGACMGGGTTCTGTCTGATTGAGAACATGTGGTAGAGGGAGACATCTGGTATTGTCTGTTACTGGGGCTTTTTGTTTTCTCTGTGCATAGTTTCCTTATACCTTTTATAATTAACATTGTTGTTGTTACTGTTTGTCTGTTTGTTCCAGCTCATTGCTGTTTCCAGGCTCTTGTCTCAAAGATCAGTGGTCTTTGTCTTTTGTGACTCCAGTTGGAGGAGTGAGGGGGAGTGGTATATGGTTTTATTGGGAGTACTAAATGGGAGAATCCTGTTTCTAAACCACACCATTATGTTATTTATCTATTCTTTTAAAAGAAATTGTATGTTTAGCCAAATACCAAGCCAAATAACAATACTAAAACTAATTTCTGTCATAAATACATATTTTCACAAATTAAAACAAAATTTTTGAAAAGTCCCAATTATACAGACTTTAAATGGATTTTAGTATCCATTTCATCAAATTTCTGGATGACATGTTAATTAGGAATAAGGAAAGAAAAGCAATTACTTTTAAGGTTACTTGAACTCAATATGGAGATAAAAACATCACGCAGACCTGATGCTGATAATTGCAATGACAGAGTCCAAAGAAAATATTTTGTAATTGTCATCAAAACCACTTAGGTCTTTGGATACATGTCCCTGAAWCTCCACTCTCCTCTTTGATGATACCCAGAGTGAACTGAACAATGCTATCAGAGTATTGTTTCCCCATTATCACCTGAGTGGTTTAATAGTCACACTTTGGAATTTTCTTCCAATAAAGTCTAAAAGCAGTCCAAAAAAATTGAGATGTAAATATCAGGTTCTGTACGACAAAGACATTTGTGGGGTTTTCTTTCACCTAAATACAACTCTGCTAATGTAAGAAGATCTGTTTTCTAATCCTAAGAAACACTGAAGTCCTCCAGATTTTTGAGAAAAAACTGTTCATGAATAATGGGACAGGGGGTTAATTGTTCCTATCAGTTTTTTCAGTTGTTTCCATTCTGGTTCTGTTTCACAACCTTTRCCTTCACTGAGTTCTGAATGGGGTTTATCAAAGGGACAATTGGATTACAATTGTAAGAAAGAAAAATCAATAAATAATACTGAGAAGTGTCACTTCCTAGAAAGGAATACTAATACTTCTTTGGGGTCTGTTACATAATAGTCTTCAATATTATAAATTCATTATTTAGAGGTCAATGCAGTTGGTTTTTTTTTTTGGTTTTTTTTTCCCCAAGGATAAGCTTTCAGATGTTTTTATACTGTATTATCAAGGGAAACTTGAATTACAGCCATCAAGTATGGTTGCAATATTTAAAACATTTAAAAATTCAACTAGACTGGAAACACAAAGTTAATTCCTTATGGTATAAATCTCATTCYGAATTAAAAAACTCCCTTGGCTATTAAAACCCACAAGTCAATAAGTTCATATGTTAGGCTAATTTCATGTGGTGACAGCAAGCAGTCCCACACTGACAGAGGCTGACACACTGTGCAAGTAACACAGAGGTATTGTGGAGTTTCTGTCAGAAACAAAATACATGTTTTCAGTTGAAGTCAGTACCTGCTACTATGCCAAAGTGCCAGCAGCCAGCTCTGAGCACACTTGCTGCAGATTTTTAGGACTGTCACATCACTAAATCAAAGTTGCTCAGTGGTTGCCAAATGTTGGCTCATTAAGCTGAAGGAATTACTGAGTACCCTCAAAAAAGAAAACAAGTTTAGRGAGGAGTATATGAATAAGGCAGTATCTGCTGACTTGCTTATATGGAGCCTGGTACTTCAGCAGTTGTTCCATGTGCTCTGTCTTGAACAAGGTTTTCAGRTTTAGAATATTCAAGAAAGCCTGAGAGATTGTTTTCATAGCTAGTGCTGATCCTCCTAACAGCAATGGCCTCCAATATTGACAACAAGGTAAAATTCTTTTCCAAGAACCAAAAACCAAAACTAGATTTGCTCCTGGAAAAAAATATACACATCAATAAGAACTGAGTTGTCAATCCGTGCGCTAAGGGAAGATTTTTCATGTACTGTAACCAACAGAAAAGTTATTTCAGGTGCAATACCTRAAACTGCCTCATTTGTAGATTTTTTGGGGAAATTCTGATTAGCTTCACTTCCTGATTTATCATCCAGTGAAAACTATTATTTTTGAAAACCCTCAAAACACAGCCTAAAACTGGCAGAGATGTGGAACCCCAGGAAGGCAGGGAACACAGGCTGTGAGGAGTGATGAATAAATGGGTCAGTGGAAGTGCAGAACATGAACCTGCTTGCTGCTTTTCTTTCCTTTTCTTCAACAGAAAAAGAAAGCTGTTTATCTGCTAATACTGTACCAAAAATATACTATAACATCAATTTATTTTATTGAGCGTACAAGCAGTCAACATTAAGCAGATTTATGGTTTTAAAAACTGTTTTATTGTGTGCATCTGAGGAAATTCCTCTCTTCTAGATAAAGCTGCACTTCAGCTACACATGGAGTGTATATGGGAACAGCTTTATAAGAACCATTTGGCACATGCTCTGCTTTTAGATTTGTGAAAGTGAAATCACATTTGATGGCACTACAGCTATAATTTAAATCRGCTCTTGGCCTAACTGTGTTCTGAAAACAGCTGCAGCATACCATGGCAATGGGAAAACACCACCTGACATTTCCAATGTTAGGATACAAATGCAGGGTATCACATTAATAGCAGCTTCTCYGGCCTGAGCTGAAGAGAGTGAAATTGCTGGGCTGGTAGAGCTTTGTGAAAGTCTGAGGTGAAGGCTGCAGTGAGGAGTGCTAGGAAAGAAGGTGGCAGGGGGATTCACTTTAGAAGGCCTGTTTACAGATCTGAATGCAGTTGAAAAGTTAATTTTGTTTCAAYGTGACTCATTTCCATTGCATCCAGAAGGAACTGTGTGGTTTTGGCTCTCATATAATTGGCTTTATAATGAGTGGTTTTGGAATAAAATGTTAATTGACCACATCATACCACAACACTTCTAAAAGAAAGCACTCTGATTAGGCAAGGTCTTATCATTAAAGTTTTTCTTTACAAATGTTTTCACTAAGATTAGATATAATTTTTTTCAGTTAGACCAGTCTCAGTCTAAATAAACYTGCAAAGAAGATGACCCAGGGAGCAGGCTCTCTCCAGCTCTACCAGACCAATTCAAAGGAGGATTTGCAGGGAGGCTGAAGGAAAGTTTGCAGGAAGGTGGGTCCATCTGCAAACAGAGGTTCATGTCATCACAGCTTCACTATAGCTCAGTGTGTGGTTTGCAAAGCCAGGTGGTTTCAGCCAGCCTCTCTAACCCACATCAGMTAGCCAGAGAACACTCTCTTGAGATTTTAGGCTTCAGTTATGAGACAGAACATCAGCTCATTTGCACAGATCAGATCTGGGCATGTTGTAGCCTCAGAAGCAGAACAAGATCTTGGCTTTCCAGGAACCAAACTCAAATCTCACAAAAAGAGCATTAAAAAAGAATTACTGAGGTATCCATTAACTGACTTTTCATTTCCCTCCTTTCATCCCATTTAGTTCCTTAACACCTGGGATACTTCAGATACAGACTGTCTCACTGGATTTACAAAAACAGACCAATCAAATTGTCACAGGAGCAGACCACAGGTGGAATAACTTTATTGAGGGAAACAAAATAGTTTAAGACACTGACCCTTGCTAGCCCAGCAATGCAGCATGTCATCATCTCAGTTGAGATTGTGTTTGTCAAGCTGTGGAGTTCAATTCCTACTTAAACACGTGACAAGTTCTTTCTAAAWGTCTCAGTCATCTGCAGAACCTCTTTATGTCTGATTTATCAGCTGTCTAAATCTTTGTCTGTGCTTGTAGATTGCTGTCTGTCCAAATAAGCCCTGACAACTCACTCTGCTAAGCTCCTCCTCTGTGAGAGCTCAGACAGCCTTAAATGAAAGTAAATTGTGTATTTCTCACAGGACTCRTTCCCCTCTGAATTTCTCTTGAGCACATGCAGGTTCTCCCAGGTATTGCTCCTGTGAAAGGTGAAATACCACCAAGCTGTCTGAAGCTGTGTGGGGAGTAGGCTTGGCTGAATTTAAACTGGAAGAACTTGGGGGTTGGTGTTTGTTCTCATTCCGAGAGATTTGTCTTGGACTCTGTGGAAATAAACTCTACCTGAGATAACAGATCTTATCTTAATTGYTCATAGCTGAGTTCTGGCAGAAGTGTCTTCACCAAAGAAAAGATTTCAAAATCTTTTTACAATCAATTCTGAAATGTTTTTCAACTGGAGTTTCTAMGAATGAAAAAAGACATCATTATGATATTTCCAATTTTTAAGTCCTTCTGCAGAGAAATAATCAGTTCTGCCCTCCTGACAGCAAGCTCTGTGCCAGAGCTATGAAATATCCTAAACCACTATCCTAAACTACTAGTTTTGATTTAGAGATCAAGTCAATCATTGTAGAGTATCCAGCATTTGTCAATGGCAACTGTTGAACTGATGACTCAGCAGACTCAGGATTTTCAGACCTACTGTGAGGTRAACCTGGAAATATCACACTTCTAGTAGTGATGCTATATTTTATATAYTTTTTCTACACAAAGCATAAGCATACTTTCCCAAGGCAGTCAAAAACTGATTCTATTTATCTTGAAAATATCCAGATCACCTATATATTCGAGCAAATTAGTTTAGTAGCAGAAATAGTTGCTAAAATAAATTAATTCAATGTGGCGAATTTGCAGAATGATCATTTGAAATTATGGATGTCAACACCAGGAAACAGAATCTAACAGCAATGCTTACCCAGTCATGACAGGAATACTTGTACATGCAGYCTAATAGCTGGGAACACAAATATTCTCAGTGAATGCCTTGGCAGCTTGCTACTGATCAATAAATTTCTGCAATACTTGAATTTTAAACTCAGAAAAATCACAGAGCATGAGCAGCTTTGAGCACAAAAAAGCCAACACACAGAGAATACAGAAGCACTCACCCATCTATCTTCTCAGGAATAATGCTTTTCATCCATTCCTGTCCATCACTGTTTGGACAACCTATTCTGGATACACAAATTAACACTGCTTTAATTTTGCCCTGATGAATTTCCCTGCTGTAATACCTGGATTCTAGATCTCCTGCACAGCACACTATGATTTTGTGCTCACCAGGAAGAACAGCTGAGAGGCTGYTGCCAGTTCAGAATGGCCAGGCGTTTTGGCAATTGGATGCAACCCTGCAAGACCTCTGAAAGTGGCCCAATGTTATTGGCTGGTGATAACTTTCTTTTCAGAGATTGATTCTTTTTCATTTTACTCCTGGCTGAGTGCAGGTGTACAGAATAATAGCCCACAGCAACAAAGAAGATGAAAGTCAATTACAGCTGGAGATGAGAAAGAAAATTCATTTTTAGTCCGTGTTAGCTGTTGCCCCTGCAAACACAACAACATGCTTTTATCACATAAGAGCAAAGAAAGTCAAGGTGCAATCTTTGTTCTTTAACCCCCTTTCTACTTTATGCACTATAGGAAGCATAACATTTTAAAAATATATCTATATGTCTTTGGTGCATGTCTAGTTGTCTGCCTGAAAAGCAACTCAAAAACATTATTTTGTATCACAGAGTACAGTTTTGGCAGAGTGGATTTTCAGTAGGCCTGGATACAGGCTTGAATTCTATTTAAACATATTGACCTTCCCGGTCACAGATTTTTATGAACTTTATCCATGTGAGAGGAAAGGGAAAAAAACCCAAAGATACTGGAAATTTAAAGGYTTCCTTGAGTTTCCCTTCCTTTCTCCAAGCTTTTAAAATTAAAAACAAAAAAAGAAAGAGAAGGAAAATCTCCCTGCCCACAGGACTCTGATACTGTACCTAAAATTTCCCCCTGTAATATCATGTCAACAGATAATAAAAGTAAACTTTTAAAAAGCTGAAATAGCATTTTATTTTCACTTGCCTGTGGAATAATGAGATGCCTACTTCCTTATGGAAGTTATCACAGCAAAATGTTATAAATTCACTCTTATAAAACTATTTTCATGTAGTAATAYACCAATGTGATATATAGTGCATGTTAAATTAATAGTAGAATAAATCACATTTTTTATTACAGACTGAATTATTATTCTCCTACCCACATGCTTTCCTATTCCATTAGGCAGTTCAATAAGCAAATGCAGCAAAGGTTCATGGTTTTTSCCCAAGACAAAATAATTTGCTTTAATTACTAGCTTTATTATTCTTTTRCACATTGCTTTCCCACATATTTAAGTAGTAAGCACTCTTGTCCAAACTTTACTATTTCCCACAGAAAATATTAATGCTATATGTAAATTTGGAATAAAATATATTGTGAAAATTTCTGAGTAAGGGCCTGTTTTCCTGTATTTTATTAAGAATTTCAGAAGAAGAAATTAGCACATAGAAGTTAGGTTTTTAATTAGAAATAGCACTGCAAAATCATTAAAATTATTAGAAATGYTAATTTTTTTCCTGACTTTCCTTTTAACCTAGTAACTGTAATCTGTTCCTGAGGACACATGTAATGAATCAAACTGTACYCAACAATGCTAGAAATCAGCTAAACACAAGTATGGGAGGACAAGCCACTGAAACCAGCTACAGCATACCAATAACACAGACAGGGAAATAAGTAAGCTGTGTTGTGAAAACTACACTTTCATTTGGCTTTGTTTTCTTAAGCAATGAGCTACATCAATAATAGACAGCTTTTGTGTGTACATATATATACAGACAGAGATGCACACATGAATGCACTCTCAGTTATATGACACTTATTTTTGACACTCAGAGAGCAGCAGAATGGTTTGATTTGGAAGGGACCTTAAGAACATCTAATTCCAACCTCCCCAGCCATGGGCAGGGGCACCTTTCACTAGACCTGGCTGCTCAGAGCACCATCCAACCTGGCCTTGAATGCCCCCAGAGATGGACTACTATCTGCAGCTTCTCTGTGCAGCCWGTCTCAGTGCCTCACCACACTCATGGTAAAAAATTTCTTACTAATATCTAATCTAAAGATACTCACTTTCAGTTTGAAGCCATTTCCCCTTTTCCTGTCATTTGTAAAAAGTCTGTCTCCAGCTCTCTTGCAGRTCCCCTTCAGTCCATTAACAGTGATTTCTTTCTTCTAACTATATTCTCTTTTGGACATTTTTGACTGTGCAACCAGGTTGAAAAATGACATTTCGCTACCTAAACACATAGTGAGCACTAYGCTTCATTTTGAATCTCAATTTGCACCTGAATCACATAATTATATTGAGCAATATCACACAGTGGATGAAACCATCCATGTTTAGTGTTACGAATTTTGTTTAGAAATAACACAAAAGCAAGGAGAGTTCAATAGGAGATGAGAAGTTGAAAGAAAGCTCCAGTTATGAAACTCATTTTAAAAAGCCTCCCAAACCAGATTAYCTTAATTTATTTAATGTGTCACATACGATTTTATTTAAAATTGACACAAGATTATGCTRCCATGGTTTAGGAATGGCACTCCTCAATTTAGTACGCCCCCATATACAGGCAGACTAGCAGGGTCCTGTATGAGGCAGTTCATGTGCTAAAATTAYCCTAAATATTAACTGATTACTTTAAAGGCAACATTAAAATGTTACTAAAGAAGATCTACAGAAAGCATAAGGCTTGACAGACTGGTAAGAACTGAAGAGGTAGGTAGAGACACAGATCCGGCAGTCTTTGGCAACAATAATTCAGTTTAACCAAACCAAAAAAAGTCAGCAATACACACATACTAGGTAGGAGACTGTTTTGGAAAACAGTGATAAAGCTTTTGGGAGCCACAAGAAACAATAAGCAGAAAGCAGTGATTGTACAGCCAGCAATATCTTACTTGGATCATAAATATCTTTTACATATGGAGAAGTTATGTTACTCCTTTAGATATAATTTGTGAGAGCTTCTGTTCTCCCAGTGCTTACCAGAACTCCTTTCCACCTGAGTCTGAACACACAAACCCCTCTAAGAAGTTACTTTTCTCTAGTTACAGACTCCACATCTGCTTGCATCGTGACAAATTTAAGATGTAAGTAATAAAAAAAGCCAGTAACTTTGTCCTGTCACAAATATTTTCCTAATGATTAGACTGCTTCGACTTTGCCAAGAAAAAACTGCCCTTTGTCCTCAGAATATTTAAGAGTAATGGCACTGCAATAAAGTCAACCTAGGCTTGGGGTCAARAGTAAGGAAAAAACAGTCTCTGACTAGAATAACTTTTAATGTCTGACTCCTTTCACTGAAATATCTGCATTAAATCACAGCTTCTAAACACACCAGCTTTCTTGGTTTAAGACAATTTAAAGGGGAACACACTAAAATGAATTCTTCCTCTTTGTTTTAACCAATTCCTTTCCACCGATAAGGGGAAACAAAATAAGAGGAGATGTAAGTGAAAAAAAAATAACAGCCCACTACAAGCAAAACTGTAACAGGAAAAAAAATAGCACTAAATAATGTCTAGACAAAAAATTGCTAAATCTCACGAACTGAGAAAGTTAAAATGGACCTCCCTTACAAGATGGTGGCTCCCTCAGCTGACCTCACAGCTGGAAAGACAAAGGGGAAACAGCAACTGCCCCCTGCCCTAGGATGGCAAATTTRCTGAATCTAATCAACCACTTCCCAAATCTAAGCAACACCCAAAACCTATGTAGAGGAATCTCTGAGAAAATTTCATATTTACTGTTATTATTAATCTTAAAAATTCAATATTCTTTTCCAGTCCTTGTTGAGTGAGCTTCGTGTCCAGCCAACTTCTGAGACTGCAAATAGGGATGATTTCCTTTCCTGCAATGGAAATGGTCAGGTGAGTATCACTCAAGTGAAGTGTTACTCATTTATGTAAAGAGATTTTGAGAATACTTACAGTACCAGAGCTACTGGACACTCTCCTGCCTGGAACTCCAGCTCTGCACCAGGGGCTGCCAGAACAGCAAGTTTYTAAGTTATGCAGGGCAGGTGTGATRCTGAATGATGCTCTCTATGGCTCATTCTGCCCCATGCAGTAACATTCCCACAGTTTTGATGGGAAGAGGGTATGACATACATATGCAGGAAAGGTCTTCAGATCCCCTCACAGCCTTGGTACCTTGCTGGTTGTGATTTAGGGAACTCAGTAGGGAATATAGTGAAATTGAACTTAAGTCACTCATTATTCTAGATATATAAATTATAAGCCACTATTATAAATATAGAAGGTAAAAAGTGAGAGATGAAAGTGTAAGGCCCAGAACTACTCTCTCAATGTGACTCTTGAAAGGACTTACAGTTGTTCATGCACTCTAAGTTAGACRCATGGRAGAAATACTGACAAGATGTTCGCAWGAGGTCAAAGCAACAAAAAAGACTTGACTAGAAACATTAGAGAATCAGAGAACTTTGGCAAAGGGTTTAGACCAGCATCAGTTGACATGAAACACTTCTCGAAGCATTAACTTAAACCACTCCACAATCTCTAAGCCCATTCTATCTTAAGTGATTCTAAAATGCCAAGAAGAGGAAATTAGAAGAGAAAGAGAAATACAGAAATTATATAGAAAAGCAGAAATATAGTTACCAACTCCTGGTTTCCAGCAGTGTTTAGCTGATAGAAATTCCAAGAGGAGGTAGGGTGTCCAGGTTTAGGGCAAATTTGGGAGGAAAGCTCCGAATGGAGTCACACTGGGAAGCAAATCGAAATGGCCCCTCCCCTGTATTGGTTCGGGAAAAAATCTCCGCAGAGATGAGAGGAAAAAAAACATTTATTTAACAAACAAAGTGCCTATGAGCATAAAAATGAATAATATGAAACAATAAAACCTGGCAGAATGGAGAAAGTCCTTGCCGTGGGAGCTCGGCTCACTCAGTCTGTTATCAGTCCCTCCGTCACTGGCAAATGCCGGCCTGGGCCCGGTGGCCCCACCAGTGTGAGCTCCCCCACAGGTGTGGGCTCCCGGTGCTCTCATGGATTGTTCAGTCCAAGAGCAGGTTTAAACAGTCCCGAGGAAGAGAAAAACAAACAGTCCAGGGAACTTCTCTGCCCTAGCTAGCTAAACTCACTAAAAGCAAGGAGATCTCTGTCCTGCTGCCTGTCCGTGCTTCAGACGAACAGTCCAGGAGCTGGAATGTGAAGGCGTGTGCTGCTTTTCTGAAAACAAATTCCACGCTTCTCTTCTCTCCCCCCTTTGCTCTAGGAACCAGTCTTAAAGCTACAGAACACAATATCCAACACAGACAGAACAGATGATGTGGGGATACAAGCATCATAAAGTCACCCTAGGACATAGGGTCAAGACATGTGCTTGCCTTGTGCTCAGTCTTTAATTTTCCTTGGCCTTCCTGGGTTCTTGCCCCAGGTGGGATTTTTGGATCATTTGGCCACTCAGGAGCTGGTTAGGGCTTACAGAGTTGTGTGTGGAGCATTGCCTCTGCTGTGCCAGGGATGAGCAGCCACCGCCAGGCTGCAATGCAGGCTCTGGGGGTGGGGTGCACAGGACAGGGTACTGCCTCACATGGACAATGCCCAACCTGTCCTTTCCCCAGCACACATGCACCCCAAAATGTCTCAGGACATCTGTCTTTCCAGTCTCTCACAAAAAGATAGTTTAAACACCCTGTATAAAGTCTCCTGGTA
>CADDXX010000157.1:1316254-1352484 GCA_902810485.1 Alauda arvensis | reverse complement strand
AAACTACATGAAAACAAGAAATACATATGCTGTGCAATTTTATGCAAAAAGCAAATTAAAAACTTACCAGTGACTCCATATATCTTAGGATGAGTATGTTTAACACATGATTGTAATTAACAAGCTCCTGGAAGATTCCAATCAGTTTATGCAATCATAATTATTCTTAAGGGACTATGCAGCATTTTTCTACCTGGGAAAAGAAGAATATAATAATAATCTGATTTTTAAAAAAATCTTCTTTTTCTTTCACTATCAACCAGTAAGGACACTGCTGATATATTTTCACCTGTTTTTGACACAGAGGCCCGTATCTGTACTAGCAGTAGGTTTGTTGCAGTTTGTTGTAAACTCTTGAAATTGTTTGAATTCTTTGTATGAATCATGTCTGTGCATCATTCGTGCAAAACAAATTATTCACAGACAAACCACTAGGTCTTGCAGCTGTGTTCCTTCACATTTGTTTTAAAAGCTGATAATTCATATTTATTCAAGTACTTCCTGGCTATCTTTCTAAGAAAATTCTAGGTGATGCATGCATCTCTCAGGGACACATTCCTATCCACCTTTGTAGAACACACTACAGTGGTTCAGCAGTTGTGGTGGTCAGTGCTGTCCAACAGGTGTACAACCCACACCACTGCTGGCCTCTCCCCACAATCCCATTGGGAAAGGGGAAGAATAGGAAGTGCAAAAACTAGTAAAACTCATAAGTCAAAATGAAAGACAGCATAGTAAGTGAAGGAGATGGAATAAAGTGATGTGAAGGCAACCATTTATCACCTCCCATGAGAAGAACAGTGCCCAWGGAGTTTATAAGAASTAACAGCTCTGCACAGTTCTTTGCTGATCATAATGTGATCTGGCATGAAACATCCCTTTGGCCAACTCAGGATAGCTATCCTRGCTCTMTCCCAGTTCAATTTCTTGCCCAACCCAAGCTACAAGCTGGAGGGGACAGAGCAAGACTAAAAGAAATCTTCAACAGAGTGCAAGCACTATTCAGCAAAGTCAAAATAATGATGGGTTATCCAGCACTGCTTTACATAAATGAGCAACCTGGTCCAGTGGAAGGTGCTCCTGCCCATGGCAGAAGGATTGGAACTGGGTGGTCTTCCTACCAAAACCCAATCAACCCAAATCATTCTGTGATCCTATGAAATCCAAAACTGGCTGTTAAGAAGAAAGTTATCATCATTCTAGTCAAAACCACAACAGCATTGCATCTGAAGACCTTGACCTACTGTATTTTTTTTGTCCTGTTTTTGGTAGTGTTAAATAAATCTTTGACATAACCTATGCCTGACTTTAAACTGAATACAAACATGTTCTCTACTAGGTACTAAAATAGTATGGATTTTTCATAATACTTTTCCAAGGAGGTACACAAGGTCCTTTATGGAAGGACAAAGAGCAAATGATGTCAAACTTTGAATTCCCAAAGCATCAGTAATGCCCTCTGAGAGGGTAGTGGCGGCCTGAAGGGCCCTCCATGCCTGCCCCATGGAATGGGAGCAACTGAGGGATGGGTCCTCAACCAGCATGAGGGAGCAAATACGCAGCCATTTCTGCTAAGTGTGGCACAGGACCAGTCTGACTGATCTACAGACTTGGTCAGAACCCTATGAATACTCACATTTTACATTCCCTTTGTTAGATTAAGTTCATAATTTGTAAGACAGATGGTGTTTACTGCCCTTTTTTTCTTTYGTTTTGTTTTCAGAAATACCCTGTGTTCAAAAGCTGTACCTACCCACTTAGAAAGGTAGTTGCCAATTARAGTGGAATGCCATGTTTAATTTTCCTGAGTGATTCTTACAATTACCTAGAAACATTTAAATTAAATAGCCTAGCAAACATAAGACATACTACCTGTAGTAGCAGTAGTATCCAACATTCATGTCATGTCTGTAGTAAAAAGGAAGGAAAAGGATGAGCATAGACTAATGTGATACCTGAACTTGCTCTTCCTATTTCTTCTTAGGCTTTCTTTGAATAGATTGCTTTATCCTGATTGATTCTTTTGGAGATTTTAACATTTCTGCACCTTCTTTGAAACAAGAGTGAATTTAGCCCAACAATAAAACAGACAGGGAAAAAAAGTTGAATTGCAAGGCACATCACYTTCATTTAGATTTTAATTTAGATAAGATACTGATTATTTTCTCAGACATGGTGCTTCAGGATCCTCAATCTGGAGCAAAACGCTAGAAGTCCTAAACCAAAAAAATGCCACAAATATCCAGAGAGGTCTTACAAACCCCTCAGTGCTGTTATTCTCTCTTTTGTRGCAATGTTGTTAAAAACAACCCTGCTGATAAGGAAATGTGCTATTAGTGAACAGGAGGATCACTGCTTTGTCACACCTGGGAGATACCATTCAGGCATTCCTGATGGTATCCCCTACAGAGGGGAACCACAYAGTTCCTCAGCAATAGCAAGGACAAAGTTATGAAATACCCATCTATATAAAAACACCAGAGACTCATCACAACTCACACTCCCTCGATAGTTCAGAAAAATTTTGGTTTGGAGCATGCTATCAGTTAGTTAAACTATCAAGACAGTTTCTAGTCATTAATTCTCAAAGTCATCAAAACTCCAACTTGTCTATCTCGCTGCAAGCGAGCAACACTTTTGCACCACAAAGGACTTCAACAGTAAAGTTTCCCAAACTCTTGGGGCCTCTAGATGAGCTACTCACCAATACCCATAGTGGGTGGAGAAGGGTGCAGCCCTCTATGTCAGTGACCAGCTGGAGCATTTGGAATTGCCTGGGGAAGAATSAGGACCCAGCCAGGAGATTGTGAGTCAAGATTAAGGGGAGGGCAGGGACAGGGGATATTTAGTGGGAGTCTGCTGCAGGCCACTTGATCAGTAGGATAGTGGCAATGAAGCCTTCTACAGGCAGATAGGAGTGGCCTCATGCTCACAAGCCATGGTCCTCAGGGGATTTCAACCTCCATCTGTTGGATGGACAACACAGCAGGGCACAAGCAGTTGTAGAGGCTGCTCGAATGGGTGAATGACAACCTCCTGGCACAAGTGACGGAGAAGCCAACAAGAAGAGGTGCCATGTTGGACCTTGTGCTCACCAACAGGGTGGAGCTTGTGGGGAATGTGATATTCCAGGGCAGCCTTGGCTGCAGGGACCACAGGATGGTGAAGTTTGTGTTCCTCAAGGCAGTGAGGAGGGCACACAGCAAACTCACTGCCCTGGACTTCAGGATAACAGACTTTGGCCTCTCCACAGACCTAATCAATAAAGTTTGATTGCATAAATCCCTGGAGGGCAGAGGGGTTCCAAAATGTTGTCTGAATTTTAGGGATCATTTTCTCCAAACTCAGAAGCAATGCATCCTGGCAAGGATGAAATTGAGCAAAAATGCCAGGAGGCCTCCAAGGATGGATAAGGAGTCACTGACAAAACTCAAAGCAAAAAAAGCACCTTCCAGGAAAAAATGACAGATGGTGTGGGAGAAATATAAGGGAATTGCACTGGAAGCTAGAGGCAAGGTCAAAGAAGCCAAGGTTCCACTGGAATTGAGTCTGGCCAGGCATATGAAGGATAATGCATGGGGCTTCTGTAGATATGTTGTAAGCAAAAAAAATATGTGATAATGTGGGCCATCTCTGGAAGTAAATAGTAAAAAATCCTGGCTTTCCTGGCCATTGAAAAGGCTCAAGTTCTCAACAACTTCTATGTCTCAGTCTTCAACAGCAAGTATTGAACTACATCACCCAGGGGAAGGCAAATGCAGGGATGGGAGACTGAAGACCTTGAGCCCACTGTTGGAGAGGATCAAGTTCAAGTCCATCTAAGGAACCTGAATGTGCACAAGTCCATGGGACCCAATAATGTTCATCCATGGGTCCTGAGGGAGCTGGCAGATGAAATTGCTAAGCCACTATCCACTGTTTTTGAAAAACCATGGCAGTGAGGAAAATTCCCGAAGTTTGGAAAAAGGGAAATACAATCCAAATTTTTAAAATGAGGAAAGTAGAAGACCTGAAGAACTGTGAACCAGTCACTCTTACCTTTGTGCAAGATCATGGAGCAGACTCTTCTGGAAACTGCTAAGACACATGGAAAACAAGCAGGTGATTGGTAACAGCCAATGTGACTTTACAAAGAGGAAATCATACCTGACAATTTTTTTTTTAGATATGACAGACCAACAGCACTGATGGATGAGACAGAGCAACTGATGTTGTCTACCTGGACTAATACAAAGCATTTGTTACCATCCTACATGACATCCTTGTCTTCAAATTGGAGAGACTTGAATTTGATGGCTGGATCACTCAGTACAGAAGGAAGTGGCTGGATGGCTGTATGCAGAGACTTGTGGTCAGGTCATTGTCCAGATGGACACCATGACCAGTGGTGTCCCTCAGGGATTGGTACTGTGGCCAACATATTCCAGCCTCTTGGTCGGTGACATGGACAGTGGGATCAAGTGTGCCCTCAGCAAATATGACAACTCCAAAGCTGTGTGGAAGAGTCGGCATGCTGGAGTGAAGTGATGCCATCCAAGGCCCCGACAGGCTTGAGGCTGGGCTGAGGCAAACCTTATTAAGTCCAAGAAAGCCAAGTGCCAGTCCTCCTCCTGGGTTGTGGCAATCCCAGAACATCAACAGGCTGGGCAGAGAAGTGATAGAGAGCAGCCCTGCAGTGAAAGACTTGGGTGTGAGGATTGATAAAAAACTCAGCAAGAGCTGGCAGTGAGCCCTCACAGGCCAGAAAGCCAAGGAAATCCTGGGCTGCATCCAAAGGAGCATGGCCAGCAGGTCAAAGGAGGTGATTCTTTCCCTCTGCTCTGGTGAGACCCCGCCTGGAGTCTCTGCTTATAGTTCTGGTGTCCCCAACATTAGGACACAAAAGTGTTGGGGCAAGTTCAGAGGAGGACCACAGGGTTAATGAGGACTGAAGCACCTGCCCTGTGAGGACAGGCTGAGAAAGCTGGGGTTGCTTATCCTAGAGAAGTAAAGGCTGCATGGAAGTGTTGTCGTAACCTTCCAGTATCTGAAGGGGGCCGACAGGGAAATGGGAGTGGGACTCTTTGTAAGGAACTCTGCCTCTACCTTTGGCATCCTTTCCTAATCCCAGATGCACCAAATCATGGAAAATCCTCTGTACTCTCAGAAGGCTGGTTACAATGTGAGTAACCTTCAGCGGTGGTGTATTGGTTACCCAAGGTCATGACAGCACCTCATTATTCCCCCCTCTACTCTCCATGCCTTGAATGGTGGACTGAAATCCTCCACCTGCCCTGGAGTCCTTTGAAATCACTCTACTCCCTGGTTTAGAGGTTTAAAGGAACCATGACAGGAATAAATGAAAACTGTTTTTGGGAAAATGCTATAAATATAAAATGCTGTAGTTTAGATACTTTAAATTAACATAAATGTGTTCAGATGTTAATCTCAACTTCTTCAATTTTTTTTTTAATAAGGTACAATTTTAAAATTTGTTTTGTGATATTTGCTGTAGAAAACAAAATTAATTTATCAGTGACAATAATTACTGAAGCTATCTAATATTAAAAAGATACAAAAGCATTTAGCAGTATGATAACCATATTTTGTTTTTGAAAACCACCACTGGAATATGCCTAATAGACTTACGATTTTTTTCCAAGCACGAAAAAGAAATGCATTGGGAAAAAAATATTTTGATGATTGAATTCTGCAAAATGCAAACAGAGTCAACTGATGTGATTCCTGTTTATGCAGCACTTGATCCACTTYATTTAGTTAGGGATAGCAGACATTTCTAGTTCAATCCTCAATATTTAGGATTTCCTTCCATTCTTTGGGGAAATGCCGTAACTTTCACATTTATACAATCATTAAGCCTCTTGTACATTAATAGAAGTATGCAGTTTCATTGTATGAGCAATGGGTTTTATGTGAATGGGACAGGTYTCTGGTTCTCATTTACATTTTCCCAAATACATGGAAAGTAGTATAAATAATGACAAATATTGATTTTAAACTTGAGTCTCAGCCAATGATCTGAACCTCTCTGTATTTAAGACAGGTGAATAAAGAACTAATCAAGAYTATGTTTGGGGTTTTTTTCATTAGAATAGTCATACATTAAAATAAGTAATAAATTTAAAAAAAGCTTTGCAATGCTTACTTGAATTTTGGCTTTGCTTAATGTCAAACATGAATATAAACTRAAAAATGTATAACACTTAATACGAAATTTCAAAGGAATGCTTCATATTAGGACTTCAGGAGAGACAAGGAAATATTTATCTTTCAAGATACATGTTTTGAAATACTACATGCAYGTATTCAAACACCACTGTAGCAGACAAGGTAGGTTTTATGCATTGCCTCCCTTTTTCATAAACCAGCAGCCTCATATTTTCCTCTGTTTTGGTGTCTGKGAAATTTTACTTTGAGGCAATAAATCTTTGTTCTATTTCCTAGGCTAAAGATTTAATGGCATATATGTTCAAAAAAGGTGACTGGAAGAACAAAAATGAAAGATCAGCAATCCTAGTCCCTGTTCACTTTTCAACATCAGTTGAAGAAAGTTATTATCACCCTGGTAATATGTGAGATTAGTGTTAGAAAACATTTTAGRGTTGCAACCTCAATTCATCTAGACTGAAGCTTTTAAAAGAAGAATTATATTTTCCAAGAATTTGTGGGAAGCAATTTTGTTCTGTAAAATGAAGCAAATGCTCACGTTTCCATTAAGGTAGAGGTAATATACATCACATTTCTATCAGGCTTTAACTTSCTTTTGTATGTAAATGTCTTCTGTCTGTGGTGCTTTATATTAAGCAATGTTTGTTCATAAAGAGTAGGTGTTTACTTTATCCCACTTATGAAGTGAAGTAGAAAAAAATTGCCCTGAAGATGTCTCTTAAGCTYCTAGTGATATCTAGCCTGGGGTTTKGCAATCTGTTCTGCTATTTAATATGTCTATAAAAATCACTTTGTTTCACCTAAAGCAAGACAAATTCCAGTCTCCACTGCAACTGATGGCTGCCGGGGGTGCATACAAAACATCAGGTGTGGAGCGCTAAATCSTGAGCTCATGGAATCAATGCCAACATCCAACATCACAGCAGATGGAAAATGCTGCATTAAGGCTCCATCATACACTGCCTCCTCTTAAAGGTTCAGTCAGTTGATGGGACAATAYGGTGCTGAAGCACTTCCAGATCAAGTATGTACAGCCATAACCATGTCATCTTGGCCATTAGTCCCCTCCATTTCACACCCAACATTTTGTGATGCGTTTCTACCGCACACAGTCCCCTTCTGGCCACCTACACGTTTCCATGAGACAGAACACTACAAAGCCTTGTCATAAATATTACCTTAATTTAACAGCAGCAAAAGCTGTGACAAAGTAAGAGCTTTATTGATTTCCGTGCTAATCTACACAAGCACAGGGTCTAGCACATTGACTTCTGTATTTCTCCCAGGAGCACTCTAATTTCTAGAGCTGCTCTGTTGGAACTGATCTTAATTCTAATCAATGCTCTGTGATATTTTTAGTCTCTGAATTCACTTCTTCAGTATCTCCCGTGTCATGCAAGCAAATGATAGRCTGAAGACTATTTCTAGGAAGAGTTGCATCTGTATCTTGGGTACATGTTTTTTAAAATCAGTTCCATCAAATTAAATTTGATAATTGTGTGTTCACAAAAGCTACACAGCATTTGAATAATTTTTCAAATACCAGATAAAATTCTCATGTTTTTTAACTGCTGTGGGATAAAATTTCCTKAGTCTCTTCCACATTCAAAGCAGACTAACTACAATATTTTCTTTTATTTTACTATTACAAACCAGCAGCCAGACACTTCTGGSTAGATTTGTATCAGAATTTTTCTGAATATTGAAAGAGCTTGGTACCACAGTTTTTGTCCAGAGAAATATTTACTYGACCTCTCATCCTTTAAAATTTTATAATTACCATTTATGCAGGAATACAGTTAAGAGGACAGATTCAGCTTAATTTTAGAGGCTTAGCACACACAAGACTTTTTTTCCTTATTCTGTTGTTAGCTCGGGATCTTTAAATGGGTACTGTTACAACTAAGTGCTTCAAAGTAAAATTTTTCATTCTCACATGGACTTAATACCAGCAGGAAGCCCTTCCACTGATAGCACCCAAAACSTCATCTTGGGGAAAAAGGGATTGCACCATAAACATGGACTCAAGAATTTGCTGTTTTCCTAATCCATGTTTTAGCAGCCTAATCACAATACCGTGAGTGATAATTATTAGTCCAGTTTTAATAGTATCAACACCTCACATCCTGGTTGATAAAGCCTCATTAGTGACAATGTGAATTGCTTTATAAGAAAATCTACTAATAAACTGCCAGTTATGGCTGGGATCACATTCACTTTCCAGGTGCCCTCCTGGCCCCAAGACTGATGCCATCAGCCTTCCTCCAGGACGATGTAGGTTTTCACATCAGCAGATTGCTGGGTTTCCTTCACACAATGCCCACATGAGGTCTATAACTTGCATCAGCATCTTTCCATCCCATGGGCACCCACCAAACCACTACTGCCCAAGGGRCAGCCCACTGGGATCAGGGTACAAAGTCCCTCATCCCCTGACACACGCTGCTGGAGCCAGACCTGCAGGAGAGGGCACAGCCATGTTGCATCTCGTGGTCCTGCCTCTGATTTAATGCAAAGCCCGTGGCTTTTTGATAACAACAGTGACAAATTTTGTGCACTGGGTGACATTGAGATTAAAAAAAATCTCCTTTATTGGTGCACATTTCTGCTTGTTTGCTTTGGTTTCCTTGAGACTCCCTGACACACTGGTTGTGCTGTATCTGCCAGTATTCTTTCTACTGTTACCAGATGYGTTGCTACCCAAATCAGACGATCCATCTACATCTTCATGGACTGCTGAATATTTTAAACCAAATAACCATAGTTTTTCAGAGATCTTCCAGCAACTAGACAATGATAGCTTTCTTTCCTGTCCCAAAGCAAGAGGAGGGGGCTGGGAAGGCATGTTGAGAGGGACAGACAGTGTGACATGCTGCGTATCTGTGTGGGTGGGATGAGGTACAGCAGAGYTATTTATATTTATATTCCTCTGCCAGGCTTAGTTCTCTCCACTTCCACCATACTGCTAGTGTATACATTTACCCTGGGATGAATAAATTATCCAACTTGCAGTATATTACAATTGAAAGGGGAGTATCTAATTACAGGAAAGCAGATGGCCTTACCCTTTTGAGTATTTCTGACAAGAACAAAAAAAAATTACTGGCCTTCAGACATATTCCCACAGGCTGTGATCCTGTCAAATTCCATCAGCGAGGGAAATTTGGATATGATGACTGGCCTGTAATAGAATTTTTCAAGGAAAAAAAAACTCCAAACAACCCAACACATGCTTATTTTTTGTACCAGTAGAGACACATCTGCATACCACAAAAGGAAAGAAAAATTCACACCCTGCTGGACCTCCTTGCTCTTACCAATTTAGCCACAACTGTGTTGATTATCTCTATTACCCCAACTACCTTTCCTTTTTGTTGCAAATAATTCATTTTATCATTTTTATGAATAAGTGATTTAATGGTGATATAAGAAATCAACAGAGACTGTTAATGAGAAACTGGGCTAAAGATAAACTGTAAATATATGCAAATTATTCTAGTAGGTTTTTCAGGGTTATGTTGATATATTAATCCCTTTAAAAATCAGCATCWCCAAATCATTTTAGAATACACTAGTCTTTTTTATAGTTATGTTAAAACTTGACAACRACATTGTATAGTATACCAAATGGTTAAATATTACAGTGGGGAATTATGGCAAACCAGAAAATTGAATTTGTAATGGGGAACATAAATGGCTTAGAGTTATAACCACAAAAATATTTTGAAACAGAAAAAAGCTGACATAACCTTTTTACAAGAAATTCACTTAAGAGAGCAAGATGCTATCAGCATAGGAACACCTTGGATAGGAGGGAGTCAGCAAAACAGCTTTTCACAAAACAAGACTGCTTTCAAAATACTTGGTAATTTCTATAACATCTGACATCAAGGAGATTTTGTGACTGTTTAATATATACAAAAAGAACAGTCCAGTTTTAGTTAGCATGTATGGACATAATTCAAATAAAGACTCTTCCACAGTACAGGTTATTGTTTACAGCATGACAAATGTTCCTGTAGAGCACACAGGGCTGACCTTCCTGCTCCATTGACGTACAAGCCCGCACATAACAAGAAAAAGTCCAAAACATGGGAAAATTATAAATATATTATTTTATGAGTTTTTGGCAGAGTTATGATCTCCTGAAGAGGCAAGGGCACTGATATGCAGCTGACATATTTTTGTTCTTGTTGTTGTTAGTATTTAATCTCATAAAATATATAATTCCCAYGCTTAAGAGCTTCATGCCCCATTCAGSAAGAAGTCTGATTCAGAGCTTTGCTGCCTCCTTCCTTTGCTCTCCCCTACATAAAACCACCCAGCCGCTAACCTGGGTGTAAGTACCCCTTCCCTCAAGGGAGTAGAGAAGATGGGAGCTCCCTTACCCAGTGTGGTTGTCCCCTCCTCTCTGTTGCACAGATACTTCAGGGACACCATCAGTTTGGTATTTCAGTGCAGCATTAGTGGTCCACAGTCCTCTACTGAGAGCTAGGCAATTATTAGAGGCATGGAAGATGGGGAGACASAAATCCTTACCAGTCCTCTTTAAGTGAAGGAGTTGTTAATGCTCTTGACTCCTTGAAATTAATCTGACAGGAARAACTGTAAAAAGCCCAGACACATCTATCCTTATGCAGTCTCAGAAAGCACAGGAGAACACTGCAGCCTTCACTGTCAAACAAGGTTTATTGAAACAGGACCACTTGTGTGAAGCAACACTCCTTCAAACTGAAAATCCTGCTGAAGTGAAATATTCCCCTCCTGGGAAAAGACAGTCTGCATTTATAGTGGCAGCAAAATGAAGCCCAAAATCATTCCAGAAGATACTTTACCTCTGGCATAATCTTTGAGACATATCATCCCAGATTAAGAAGTCTCTACAGAAGTGTTCAGCTATTTTCCCGGTTTATGGGTCAAGGATACATCTTTCCAAGCTGACACCTCCCCCTGGGCATGGTGAAGTCCTTTGCCTGCATTCCTTGCCCTGTCCTGGGTTACTTTGGTGCCCATGCATGGCAGAAAGCTGTCCCARCAGAGTAAGGGCAAAAAGTGACACRTTTTGTGCTGATTYAGTACTCTGGAAAGGGACATCTCTGTGGAGTCAGAGGTGCTAATTCCAAGGATGTGGCAGAAAACAGCAAGACAAAGGGAGAAAATAATAGGTGAATAATTTTTATAATAGGGGAGCATAATACTGTGAAAATTAGGGGAAACAAAGCTCAATAAATACACATAAATTTCTATCACTTTTTAAAACGTTCCTGGTGATCATACTAATACAATAAATGCTTTTATTGGTTCCTCCTTGGTCCATTTAGTAGATTTTTTTCCTATATAAGACATGTCAGTACATACAGAGAATAAACAGAACTATACAGCAGTCCTTTYCTTATTCTTCAAAGTAAATTTAAAAAGGTTTCTCAAGTCTTGCTAAGAAGTAGTTCTCYAGTCCTGGTGTTAGTTGATATTTTTTGCTCGGTAACACTAGAYTGTWGAACTGTATACTGATAATATATCAGCAGTGAAGACATTAACTGGTCACAGTACCTTTAAAATTAATTTTTTAAATATTTTAATAGCAGTGAGCACTGCTTGGCTAATAGAACACCTAATTATTTCAGGATGWCACTAGTATTACATTAGTTGACCACGTAGAAAGCTTCAGTACTAAAAGATGTTGATCAGGAGCACTCTTACTATTATCTTTTTCATGTCCATCCCACATAGCCACTGCTCTTTAAAGGGTGAAGGACCTGCTAGAGCCTTTTAAAGCACAATATCTTGAATTCTAGAAAGTGTGACACCCACATTTGGAGCATCCTTAGGGGCTCAGCAGCTCAGGCAGCTCAAAATCTACCTTGGCTTTCATGAATATATTCTCTCAAGCCTCACCTTGCACRTGAGGAGTGGTACCAGATGCCTCTCTAATTAGGTGATCCACACTCCCTCTCTAAGTCATGAGGCCTTGCCAGGCAAAATACAGGTACCAAGATAGTAGTCATGTCTTTGAGGGATAAAATTGAGAAGAGGAATCAAGATTTAAATTACATTTACAGTCAAGACATATGTCATGGGGTTTAGCTTAATTTTAAAGACTCCAGATACTCAAAATTAAGATGGCAATGACAYGGACTCAGTTATTTCTACCCTATGAGACAAGTATTTGACATTCACCCAAGTTCCCACTGTAGAGCGATTTACATACAAGTATGCAATCAGTGCAAATTCCAGAGAAGAAGACTCAAGGCAAAGATTTATCTCCTCTGTAAATTCTCTKCAGGGAGAAAATATCACAGCCTTGCCCACAAGGGGACATCACTGCAGTCAAACTCATCCAGCAATGGAACACAAACACGCACGTTATCAGTTTGGAATACACTTGCCAAATGTAAYGTTTGTGTTTTAACTCATTGTGGAAGCTGACAGAGACTCCTAATRACCTGTTAATACTGAGAACAAACAAATCATTTGAGAGGAAAATTATAGTCTGGAAATTCCAGCTAGGCTTCAGGCAATCAACTAACATTCCAGAAAATCAAGTTTTATTTTGAGTAATGATCCATTGGGTCTGCTAAAATTACATTTACAAAACATTATGGCATTTCAATCATTCACACTCATATAACAGCTACTGCAGATTATAAAATTCATTTATGATTTCTAAGAATTGCAAGACGGTAAATAACATAAAAATTTATTTATAGATACTCATTTAAATAAAAACAATGTATCCRTATCCACTTCAGTGGAATCTCTAAACTCTTTCATTCACATCTAATAAGTAATCAGGTTAACAAAATTTGKTTTGTGACAGACTTGACAGAAAGAAGGCAAATCATGTGACTATCMATATTAAAAAAGTTACTAACTATAAAACTAATCAGTCTTTAGTGTCTTTTGTGGACTTAAGAATCATCATTCTAGGGAAGGGTATTGCCCTTTCATAGATAMCATGGCATTTTMACACYGTGAAAGGGTAACAAAAGATTCCTGAGAAGTTATTARATGAAACATACTCTTGAACTTTAATTGGTTTTTAATTACAATGTGGTATTCTTTTTTTATTTCTTTTTGATTATTCTTATGTAGGAGTGATAGGAGTGATGTAGGAGCTGAACACCTYCACACTTACCCAATGAATACACTGACTTTTGCTTAGGACATAACGGAGTGGGAAGCTAAATCTGCAGCACGTGAGAAGTTGGCAGAATGGCTTTTATTTAAACTCTTTCTCAATTAGGCTCTGAAGGGGTCATTTTTCTGGTGTGAATTGCAATTGTGTTTCAGTATCCTCCTGAATCAACACAACTTTCCACATTTTGCTTCTGCTTTGCCAACATAAGAGTCAAGATTGGAYACCAAGATATCCAAGGCTTTGATACAGCAAGTTAAGTCAATCAATCAAGATTCTTAGAGAGATCCACTGTAATAAAGAATGCTGAGAGATTTCAGCAGCAGATGTTCAAGCACAAGAACGTGAAGATATCGTTACCTCAAAGGTTTTAGTGAACAACATTATGGAATACCAAAATCAAAATTTGAGTTTACAAGCACATGAGAAAATCTCATTTCTCAGTCTTCAAAAATAAGAGTATAATCAAACATATTTCTGCCAAAAAAACTAAGTAACAAAGAAGATATCTCCATTAGAAGTTTCAAAAATGAGCCATGTAAACGAAATGTTCAGTGAAATATTCTTTGGTTCAGGCTSTATCCTACCTTCTGAGGGCAGAACATGTCTCTGAAATCCTGTGACAGCAGATCATTTTGAGTACAGGGTTTAATACACGAAGGCTCTTCCAGTACCACATCTTTCAAAAGGAGACTGTTGACCTTGTTTCACCACAGTTCCATTTCATCACCAATGCTAGCCATGGCATATATAAGCCTGGTAATAACACAAGGGTTTAGAATGATGCAGTASCTTAAGCATCCATTAGTACCAGAGCCCCCCACATATTTGCCTTAATAAATGAATCAAAGCATCCAAAGAAAATTATCTTAATTCATTTGTTTAAATATAACCTTGGGCCAATACGCAGGGAGTCGTCTAAAATAGGAAAGGAGTTACCTAAACCCATGTTGTAGAGTACCCCTAATCAGAAACCTTTGGTTTTACCTATGCTTAAGTTCATTCAGGACTTAAAGTGACCACCACTCCAGACAAYCTTGTCATTTTTTGTGCTTGATTTCCATTATTGTCTTTAGAAAAATGAGACTAAAGATCAGGTTTGAATATTAGAAAATAGAAGATGTATTGCATCAGTGCACACAGTTTACTGATTATCTTAATTGCTTTATACTCCAGGTCCCTACATAAACTAAACAAAGAGGTCCAAATCTCTAAAATAATTTTATTAACTTAACATAGAAATAACATAGAAAGAATTAAACAGGATGGGTTTTCAGATAAAATTATTTAAAAAATGGAAAAGSAGTTAACTCCTTGTAAGTCTGCTATACTAATTTAGTAAAGAATTTGAATAAGTTAATAAGGTTCAGAAGAAAATTCTTAACAATAAAGTCAAAGTAACAAAACAAAATTAAAATAATTTTTTAAATCTTCTTACATATTAAGAAAACATCAAATCCACTCACCAATACACACCTTGCACAAGATGGACTGAATCACTTCCAGCCCAGTCATGCTAAGAGGATGTCCCACAGGAATCACTGCAAGGAGCTGCCATCTTTATTAATATTGCTGTGGTAATGCTGGTCAAAAGTATTCATAACTGTGGCTTGATCTTTCTCACAGTGTTTCAGACCATAAAAGAAAGGATGAGAATCATGCAAATTACTTTATGCTCATCAGTAGTGCTGTAACTACTGCTCTTGGTGGCATCTGTACAGGAAGTTGTAAGGTGAGATTAAGTGACASTACAGTGGAGAAATACATAGTGGAGAAAAAAGAGATAGTTATAAGAAGGACATGATACACTTTTATTTTTTTTGTTAAGCTTTGATTTTAATTAATTCACATGAACAAGAAACATTAATTATTAATTACTAATGGGTCAGTTGCTATATCATAGTCTTGATAAATCTTCCATTGAAACTGTGTCCCAGATAGTTCTTCAAACATGATTTGAGAATTAAGTAGCATCTRTGGAAATCTATTCAGAGAATTTTTCTGTTAAGGCTCTTTTGAATTGCTAAATACCCTCTCTATGTCAAAAGACAACCAAACTTGGGCAGAATAGGTATTTGAAGGCCATAGAGGAGGAAAGGTCCAATAATCAGGACACAGGGGATTCAGACTTCATTGCCTTTTAATTAGTGAGAGAACAGGTTTGTGAATAGATATTCCTGGGAAACAGGAGAAATTGCAGGGACCTACAGGATGAATTAATTTATGTATTGTTTAAATAGAACTACTCATTTMCTTCAAGGTATGTGTCAAACTATTACTATTCCTTCTCTATATGCATGCAAACTACAGATGCATATATGTTTGGAGGGAAAAAAGGAAAAAAATAGAAAGTAAATATATTTTACCTATATAATTCAYGATAAAGCCCTTATATATAATTCAACAATCATATATAAGTGTAAGTACAGCAAACCATTGGATTGAGACTAGAATTGGCTTAAAATATCAAGTGTACTTTAAATACAGTTTTGGGTGAAGAGACTACTAGGAAACATAACTGTTTGAAAGCTTGTTTTTCAAAGAGAAAAGCATGATTTTTCATAATACTTTAGCTAAAATCTATTATCAAAACTTCTACTGAAGCAGAAAGTGACTTACCTTTTCTGACAGTAACTACATTTGTGATTAAGCACATAGAAATTATAAGTTAATTTTTTATTTTACCATATTTCAATAGGAATAGAGAAGTATCAGTAAGGTTTTGTGCATCAGATGTTCTGAAAGAAGCAAAATAACAAAATTAATTATAATTTTAATATATAATTATATATTATATAATTATATAATATATAATTATAAGTTTTTCAAGATAATCAAAAATAAAAATCAGTGGGGAAAAAAGACCACTATAATAAAATGGAGAGGTACAAAACCAAAAAGCTGTATTTCCTCCTTAAAAATTAACCGCTTTTTATAGGACTGGAACTATCAATTATGACAATTTCACTCTTAGTTCTGACATGATTATCGTGCATGTTGTGAAAAAGTCACTGGTTGACATGGGCTGAAGAAGCAGTCTGATCATACTAAACATCCTGCAAAGTTAAAATATTGAATTAATTCATCAAATCTTCATCAGGTCTGCTGGAACGTTTGTGGAAAATATTTGATGTCAGGTAAAATACAACTAAACCTTCTGGTGTTTCAGAGCTCAGAAGTTCCTGAGAGTTAAGAGCTCAATTCACTTTTGGAGAGTGATATTTTCAAACTCAGCTGAAATTTCCCTGATGAACAGAGAAGRAGGTTCCACACCAAGCCCCTGGTGCCAACCCTCGTGAAACTACTGCTGCTGACTTTTCTGAYGGAAGAAAACCCGGATCTCTCCCAGAAGCCAAATCTACCTGGAAGTAGCRGGGAGTGTTGGCACTTGGCACCCGCGCTGGTCGCCGAGAGTTGGAACAGCACAGCACCTGCTGATAGAGGCCATCTGCTACCCACATCGATACCCCAGTGAAGGTCAGTGTGACAGACAGCCCTGGTTTTCCCAGCCCTGTGGTCTGAGTGACAGAAACAGACTCACCTTTATTTTGTCTCCACAGCAAGGGAGGGTTTTTGTGCCGCGAAATTGGGAGGTATTTCTGTTCAATTCCTCTTCTCTGGGTGTGGGGACGTCTTGGTGTGAGCTGGAATGTTTGCATTAAGCAAGAAAGACAGTGTTTTGAACATGCATTGGGAATTGAAATCCTCTGTACCGTTAAATTCATATTTAGAACTTTGTTATGAGAACTGAGAAGTTCCTAATACAAGTAGCAGATCATATGGGGCTTTTTTCAGCTGAGCAGGGTTATTTTGATTTCTTTTTACTATTAGTTTTGTTTTCCATTCATTCCCATTGTTTATCTTCATGATTAATAACAGAGTGCTATGATGAAGAATAATTTTCAAATGCCTATACTTTGAAGAACAAAATCATGTATTTTTTAATAAAAGACATTTCTTGTGAGTTTTCTCCTTACAAAAAATGAAAGAAAACACAACTTAGACATTGCAAGACTTACAGAACAATGATAGCTGCATGGCATATTATTAAATAGTCATCAGAATTGTTCCCATAGTGTTAGCACTGGATTAAAATGGATTTCTAAGAGATTCATCAATTTAACAAGTCAGATCAATTTAGTAGAACAGTTGTTTTATGGCTTCCAGTATCTTTATAGGAACTTTCTATTTAAACTTATTGCTGCATCGTTTGCTAAATGGAAAGGATTCATTCTCAGACAGGATCCTTTCCATTATCAAATTAACAGTAATTTTCATAGCAAATGAATTCCAAAAGTTCAATTTCTCAGCAATTAATTTTAAAATTCTTGTGACTGTTTGCTACTGATAACCTTGGTGGCATTAATCTAGAAGGAAATCAGGAAAAAGAAAATATACCATTGCCCTACATTATCAACTAATTGAATAAGATAGAATGGGGATTGAATTTCAGGTTCTATATACTTTTTAATCTAGAAAATAAAATAACCTAGGAGACTAAAGTTAATGTAAAAGTGATTCTAGAGAATATAATTCAACTTTTGGATATTAACTTATTCATCAACAARTGATTGCTTTCCCCTAAAGTATGAATTAAACTTTTATTTTCAACCACAGAACACYCTTATGCTTTAACTTTAACAGAGATACCATTTTAATTCTTTTATGGGCTACAGACTTACCATTCTTAAGAAACTAAGAGGAAAAGCAATTCATTAGGTTGAATATAAATCAAGTTAGTGTGTTCTCACTGGCAATTGTTACTCATGGCTACTTAGGGACAAATATGAGGARAAGAAAATGGCAACACAGCCACCATATATTCTCCTATCCCCTGAAAAACTACTTCAAGGGGTCTTCCTGAGGCAGTTGAAAGTACTTCTGTTATTTTTAATGACCCTTAACTAGATTTTTCCCTTTATGAAGTTGTTAGGTTGGATTCAAAATTATATTGGCATTTAGCACTCAGAGCATTCCGCGCAAAAACTTCTGCAGCTTAATTGATCATTACACGAAGAACTAGCTCCTTGTACTATGTTCTCTCCTAGGCTTTTTTGATGAATCCTAGACGTGTCTCCTAAAGCAATGTAAAATACTCACATAAATTAAGACTTACACAGTTGTACTGGTTTGAAAGCAAAACCAGTGAGAGACTAAGTCAGAAATGCAATTTAATAGGAAAAATATAAAATAAAAATAATAGTAAAAGGAACAAATCAAAAGACCCTTGGCAGAGTCAGAATACAACCTGACACCCTGTTCGTTAGGGTAGTTGTAGCAGTCTGAATAAAGCAGCAGCAATCCTGTAGAAAAGATCTAGCAGCTCCTGTCCTCTGGGAATCYAGTCAGTGCCAGCGCTGTCCCAAACTGCAGATTATATCCAGGTGGGAATGCTTGGCTCCTCCCCACTGGRCAGAGCATCTCACAATGGGCTGATGTCATTCTATGAGTCACACAATGGGTCCTTGATTGCCCATTAAGCAGAGATGGCTCCYGAGGGGAGTTACCTGTGAGTCATTGGGCAGGGCACTGATGGGCCATTAACAGGAGATAGTCCTGAGGGAGGGGGCAGGGAAAAACACTGCCCCACTTGGTTTCAACAACCCATGAAGATGGTAATAGAATACATACTTTTGGCACATCTTACATTGCAACCTAGGACAACAGTCAAATTCCTCTCTAATATTTTAGTGAAGGTGTATTATTTCTATATTCTCAACTAGATAGAGAACTGTCTGCCTTATCTAACAGAGGAAAAATCTGTAAATATTAAATAAAAGGATGATCAACATGTCTCTAGACTTTCAAGTTCCCAAACACTTTTATCAGGAGTACCCAAAATTATATGGATACACATGGAATGAAAATAACAGTCATCACTGTTTGTTTATAAATGTGACAACAACTTCACACAAATTTCATTTCATAATACTAGACRCGACCTTGCTAGTTTGTTCTGCATGCAACAGAGCCCACATGGAGAGCCACAAACCTTTGCTTTCTTAAAAGGTATATAGTAAATCATGATTTTAAAAACAATGTTATATTGGAAAGACAACATGTCACAAAAATTAGGAGGAAAATGGTGAAAAAAACCCCACAGGAGCTTGTGATGAGTTTTTATTTTGCTGTAAAGAAGATAAAAACTTTTWAAATGAAATATTCAGGGTAAAATTTCAAAATAAATGACAGTGCAAAGGAGACTACCATGGGTAGTTACAGGCAGGCACATTCAAGATTTTCTAATGTTTTATTCTTTAAATATGTTCACAGTTTTCATAGCAACTACTTTTTGAATAGCAATTTTGACAATCATTGGTTAAGCACATGTAATTTCTACCTTCTTTTGAACATAATTTTCACGAACCACATCACATAAATATTTGCTCAGTGCTTCTGCTGAAAATCATCTTGTCATTTCTCCATCTACAGCAATCTGAAGTAAATTTTCCCACTCCAACATTTCCCTCATGCATTGGCCCTGACCACTCTTTTTACATAATTCTCTGCTCTAAACACCAGGTGTGTCTAACTCAGTTCCTTTTGTAAAAAGGCAGCAATCAAAATCAGACACATCACAATGGAAATTGCAGGACTTTGGCCAAAATTCTGTCTGGTAAGCAAGGAAAATATTTTAATATTTTTTTCTCCAACAGCCTATTTCAGCTTTTCCCCCCATCCACTTCTAATTCTAGAGTAATTATTTAAAGTGCATTCTGGATGATTTTGACCTACATGCAACCATTTTGAATTTAGGGAAAAATATTCAAATTGATCCCTCTAAACTTTCATCTCTCCATGGTCTCCTACTGAACACCACACGTCTGAATTATTTTTCCTTATATTCTGAATGATTTCATTCTCTCCTAGCACAAGTTTTGGGTCTAATTTCCAGGTTGAAAATTGAGATTATTCTCCCCCTGCAGCCCCCCAAAGACTCAATGCCAGCTCAGATTTCCCATAGGGCCCAGGGGAGAGATATTTCAGAGATAGGACTGGGATTACCAGAAGAGGCTCCTTCGTGATGTTTGAAGGTCTTTATTTGTGGGGGTCCACATGGAAAGAGAATGAGCAAGGAAATACAGGGTCTTATATAGGTCTTATCTCTGGTGGGCTGCTTGGCCCAGGGCCAATGGGATAGGGGAACAGGGAAAGGTCAAAGGGATATCTCGGCATTCCATAACCTGGGGTAGGGGGAAGCAGTTTCTTGGGGGAAATACAACAGAAAATATGCTTTGCAAAAGCTCTATGGGACCGTAAAGAATCAATAAATAACAGAGTTGAAAGCTCAGACCAAACTGAAAGAGGATCTAGATGCTTTAAGAGGGAGATCATACCAGGCAGTAAGCCTTGCATGGCCCTCTTGGTGCACACAGAAGAAGCTGTGCCTGAGAAGAGGTGATGTGTAAAAGTGTTAGACTTTGATCCATTAGTCAGTTTCTGATTCCAGACCCGTTTTTGTGGTGCTGCTTCTCGGCTTCATCACCGTGACAAAGCACATCAACTTCAGTCACATTCACATGAAAACCTGACAGAAGTACAGAATAGTTGGAAATAGGTCCACTACTTTTAGCTTCATCAGTTTGACTATTGTTCCAATTCTATTAAAAGCTGGCATTACAGAAAAAGAAAAAAAGCACCTTAAAATCTTTCACAAAACAGTTAAACCCAAAATATTCAAAACCCAAAGCTTCCTATTCAAATATACATAGATGGATGTAGGTGGAAAATTGTTTTCTTCTTTCTGGATTGTCTAATCTATTTCAAAAATAATTTTAATAGAATAATTCTTTCATTTTTTCCTGGTTTTTTGCTTTCAAAAACTTGAAAATAAATTAACACAGATAAACAGTAACCTTTTATTTTTCATGTCCCTGTATGCAATTCTTTCAAACACATACTTTATTATTTTTACCTCATTATTTTTAAAAACCCTATTTTTATTGTGTTTTACTTTTTTTTTCACTATAATCTCAAATTTTGCTGAAATAGATCRCACACAATTGGATTGAGCTCAACATGTTTAAATYGGACACATATGTCYAAAGTATTTAAGGTGTTGCTCACTMAAKTTAYATATATGCCTAAAAGATTTCATGGATCATAGTTTAATGATAATTTCTCTTACTCTCAATGAAGTCATTAATAGCACTTAAACACAAGGTCAAGAGGCACTGCTAATAYTCACTGCCCTGTTTGCTTTTTTCCATCTTCTCCCCTTTTTTTGGAATGATCTCATTCTCTCCAAGAGTTCAGATATAATTAYATATGCATAGAAACGATTACAAATCCATGTTATCCTTCTGTCTCATTAGTCAGAAATCTGAGGGGGAAAATGCCACTACTAATATGGCTTAAAACTCACTTGGCTTGATTTTTGTCAAGTTTTAATCCTATTACTTCAAGTGATTATTAATTAGCATTGCGTGTAGTAATAACTCTTGCATAAATAATAAAATGCAGCTGTTTTTGACCCTCTGAAACACATCAACTCTCCTAAATTATGTTCTCAGTTATTATGCATGCTATTAACTTTGATTTTTCTTGTTAAATCACTCATTACAATTTATTTTATATTACCATCATGCTGCCAGTCATCCCAAAATTAGTTTTTCCATAAAGAGCAGTTGTGGCCATGTTTCCTTTCAATGTGGTTTATTGTTTACATACTAATTGTCCCTCCAGGCTGTTATTCTAATCAATAKCTAAGACTGTACATGAACATATGAAGAAGGCTTTGTCCTAACCAGCCTAAATTATAAACAATGTAATAAAGGAAAAAGTTATCATTAATAGTTGTCTTTAGCATATTGAACTGCAGTTGAAGAGTGCAAAGTGAATTAACCACAAATATTTCAGTTTTATCAGGTCTTCAGTGTTATTAAAATCTATAACAATAAACTCCTTCACCTGTACAAGAGGCGTCCTAAGAAATTGTCCACCACTTCAGACTTATTGTCATCTCAAACCAATGTTGGTCTCTGAGCCAACAGAGCATTTAGCCAAAGGAAAAACCATGTCTCCTTGGGAACTGGAAGGAGAAAATGCAGACTACTTAACATATTCCTTTTTTTTTTTCTTTTTCTTTTTCTTTTGGGACACTGTGTTCTCATGTAAATTTAACATTATTTTTTCAAAGGGTAAAATGTTATCATAGCTAGTCTTGGCCTTGCAAGTATTTCCTTTACCTTCCTTTTCAGCCTTTCAACTGCTCCATGCTCTCCCCATTTGCAAAATTAGATACAAGTACCACCAAATCTCTTTATGAGTGAACTTGACAAACCTTTTCAAAACTGGTAATAAAGACCTTTGTTTTTTATCATGACATCACACACAAGATAGTAGTAAAAATGCTGAAGATATTCCCATGCTTCCACGATATCTTCCACTAAAACAGGTGTCTCAAGGGCCTTGCTCAACCTGGCCTTGAACACTGCCAGGAATGGGGCATCCACAATTTCCCTGARCAACCTCCTCCAATACCTCACCCTAACAGTGAAGAATTTCTTCCCAATATGTAAACTAAACCTGCCCTCTTCCAGTYTGCAGCCATTCCACCTTGTCCTGTCACTACATGCCCTTATAAAAAGTCCCTCACCAACTTTCTTGCAGCCCCTTTAGATACTGGAAGGTGCTGTGAAGTCTCCCCAGAGCCTTCTCCAAGCTGCACAACCCCATCTCTCTCCACCTGTGTCCCTGGCAGAGGTGTGCCAGTCTCCTGTTTAGGCTTTGAGGCACTCCTCCCTGCTCACACCTGCAGCTCCATCTCCTTCCTACGTTGGGAGCCCCATGGCTGGCCACAATGCTCCAGGCAGAGCCTCATGAGAGTGAAAGAGATGGGTAGAGTCACCTCCCTTGGCCTGCTGGTTACACTTTTGGTTCTGTTTGTTCTGTTTAAATAAAAGCTTTAAAGCATTACTAAATTGCGTTACTACTTTGGATGTTTAATGTGAATTGGATAAAAGCATAARTGGAAAATTATATAGTCATTATCTTTACATTAAAGTAATTTGAAGGGACTTTAAGYGTTCTACCTTTCCATTTAGGGTCAAAATTTATTATGCTTATGCGATCTGCTCCAAAAAAGTCTCAGTGGTTTTAGGATGGAAAAAGAAATAGTCTGATGCTTAACTTCAGTTCTCAGAACCTGACTTACACRATTCTTACAAGACACCTATTGCTGACTGCTATTAATTAGGTATCCTGGGTTTTGGRATGTTTCCAGTCTGAAAGTAGGTCTCCTCAGGACCATGAATGAGGTGCCAATTATCCTGATGCGAGGCCAGTGTGAGYAATGGAGTCCCACAGGCTCCACCTTCAGGATGCCTACAGAATTTAATGGACTGTGTGACTTRCTGAGGCAAAATCTTTTCACTCTGTGAGAGTCAGTCAGAGAGACTTAGGTGATTCAGGTAAAAGTTTCAATCCTGTCAACTGTACACACAATTCAAAAGATTAAAAAAAAAACTAAACTAAAACAAACAAACAAAAAACCAAACCAACCAAACAAAAAAGTTTAATGCTTATGCAAATGAGTGATTAAGATATATAAGATTTCTTTTCATGTAGAAAATCTTCCAGACTTTCCTATAYCACAGCCAATGTTGTGATGGCCACACTCTCAGTGTGTTTTGTTTCTTTAGAGGATCAATCCTTTCTTCATTTTTATCTTGAACCAGGTAATATCTTTCTCTTCCCCAAATCTACTATTTTATTCACTTAATAATGAAACAAACAATGATTATTAATGGGCCATGGGGCAAGTTTGTTGTTCTGAATCTGCCTCTTTACAGCTCTGCACAGTTATCCTCACACTTACAATGGCCTTTTGTTATCAGATGATGTWTGGGAGACTTTGAATAAGATCGTGGTCAAGGTGAGAAATTCAGATTTATCCTGTTCAATATTACTTTGCTGAAAGCACTCTTAGAGTGCTTTAATAACAGAGAMTCTTAGGRYAAAATTCAAACAAACAAACAAAAGGWATAAATTACTTGATTTTGKYCTGAAAATGTGCTTCTGCAACTTAAAACAMAGTCTTTGAAACTTTTTCTCCTGTGCCTGTCCCGCTATTATTCCAGGGCTAATAYTGAATGTGACAATCTGTTTCTGGTAAGTCTTTCTGCTCCCAMAGTATCTCATATGATAAAGAAATGTTCAAAATGGTAGATATTGGTGAGAAAAGTTTTGTTAAACAGTTGACTTGAGATTTTAAGTAGCCTGGTACAAAAGTCAATATTCAGAGTAGCATTTTGATTGTCTTGCACATTTTACAAGTCAAAAAGAAAATCACTATAAAAGAAATAACATGGTAAATCTAATRTATTAGTCAGAAGATAGTAGTTGAAAAATTCATAATATTGCCAACAATGATAGATAATCTATTATGATAGATAACCTATCGTGATAGATAATCCATTTTATTAGCCTTATGCAGTGGGTGGGCAATGGCACTGAGGACAACAGAGATTTCAAAATCCCAGGGCCAATTTATCTGAGCTCCTAATCTTTCCTTATCTGCTACAGAGCCTTACAATKCCATCTCTCCAGCTGCCACACYTGAAGTTTTGAAAGGCTTCAGTGGAATTCTCAGACAAACTGGCCTGRGAAGATTATCTGTTGATAGTTTCAATCTCAGATATAGATTTTTTTTTCATCCTTGGCAAATCATGTGAGAAGTCATTTCTAAGTGGTATGTGTAAATACATGGAGATTAAAAAAAAAAAAAAAAAAAAGAAAAAGGAAAGCACTATTCTGGTACTGCAGTGAGTTTACCTCATTTGACAGATTTTCATTTTGTCCATAGCTTTTTCTGAAATATGAGAGTCTGATTCATTAAGAAAATAAAATCTTTTAATTTGTCTGATATCACAGTAATATGCAATTATTACAAAAAACCTAATGACCCAATAAATTCTTTTATGGCATTTAAACACAATAAGTAGATACTTCAATACCAACTAAGCAAAAAAATTTGACTGCTGAGGGAATTAACCTGGACTTGTCCAACAGCTCTGAGATATGTTGAAGCATCCAGAGAAAATACTGACAATATTGATCCAAGTGTGCTGGTATGTTGTGCTAAAGTCTAGAATACAGCAAATGGTTTTGTAACCCAGAGAGAAGGAAAATGTAACTACAGAGTGGTCAGTTTTGGCTAATGCCTCTATTATGATTTTTTGTAGAAAGCTCTAGACACGATTCCTTTAAAAAGGGCCTCCTGTGCTTAAAGCACTTATAGCTCTTAAAATCTACATCTTGCTGTACTCTGATGATGAGGATAATGAATAGTCTCAAACCATGTCAAAACAACTGCAGTTTAGGTCTTCACATAGAGAGAGATGAGGAGGCGTGAATCAGTTTTTAATTTTCTAAAAGATGGAATCAAATTTATGAAAGAATATACAGCAAGAGTAATTTCTTCATATCTGTACCTTCTTCAGGACTGTGCTGAAGAAAAGTTATGGAATTTTTCCTTCTTTATTCATTATAAACCACAAAATCTCAGTCAGCAATGTGCTCAGTTCTAGCACCAGTTACCTTCTTTTCACATTTTCTCCCCTGGAGGATGTATCTAAGCCACTCKAAATCTTCTGCCAGCAAAAGCAGGAGAGGTCAAAAAACCTCTTAAGTTGTAGGAAAGGCATCGTTGGCAGCAAGCATCAGAAATATTAGACATAAGAGTGGCAAGATATAGGAGAAGAGGTTAACCATGAGAAAAAAAATGGATGCAGAACTCTATGATACATTTTAAGTTCTATATGTCTAAGTAAAATAAATGTCTAGTTACATTTCTGGTTTTTTTAAGTAACTCACACATATTTTTGTTTACTAACAGAACCATCACAACATTTTATTGAGTATATTCAGTCTTAGACTGCTTGCACATACCCAAGACATACTCRAACCTATCCACATAATTTTTTGCATCATTCATGCCAGAAATTCAACACCAGTCTTGCAGAGTGATTCTTTTTGCAAGAAAAAGAGAAAGATTATCCAATTTTTTGAATAAAAGAGTCTTGAACACAAGAAGACATAWGCATATGGAATCCTAATAGATAGCAAGCTGACCTAGAAGAAAAAGTAGGATTGAATTCAACAGACTCATTCATTCATTAAAATACCAATGCAATTTAAATTCTGAATTCAGTTTTACAATTRGGTTGGTTATTTTTTAGTAGATTAGTATTATTTATGATCATTTATCCTTACTAAGGCCACTATGCTTTTGTTTGTTACTAACAGTAATGAAACAATGGGGCTCCACTATATTTTTATGTTAATTACATMAGAATGACCTTGAGAAGGTACAGAAGCCAGATGATCTGAGTACTTTGATGCTCAACCAAGGAACTTTCTGGCCTGATGACAGAGGTGCAGGACTGAAGCCTTATTCTCTCTTTATCATTCCCTTGTCAGTAAGACAGGGAAGCTAATTCTCTCAGGCTCAGTGACATTCTCAGAATGAAAACATCTCAGAACTAGTAAGTGTCCTGAATTTTGTGTTTACATTAGCAGGGAGCCAGTTACCTTTCGTGTTAAGCAGTTATAAAGAAATCTACATAAAGTTGAGTAGCCATGCAGTGTACATCCCTTGTTCAAGACAATATGTGAGAATGAGGACCAAGTTTTTATATCTCTTTAGAATAATTTTACAACACCATCTGTGTGTCACTAAATGTTTAATAATTATTTTATTAATTATTTTATGAATTKATATAATTTTCTCATTTGATAACACAGCCAATTATGTCTATGGGTTCTTTCTCTGAGTACTTAAAGGAATGTCTGCCAACGTTGTGAATTAGTGAGGCAGAATTTATTCAGAATTCATTCTAGAGCACATTTGCTCATATGTCTGTGTACATCCTGCTCTCTTTATGCTACTTTACTTAAAAGGTCTAAGACTTTTAGTTAGCTTCATCCTTTTTGTAATCATATGACAAAGTGTAGCCTCTATTTGCACCTGAATGAATGGGAGACAGTGAGCTGATTATTTCTGACAGCCAGTAAAGTGAGAAGCAAACACTGACAGAAATCAACGTGCAGCACTGAGACATGAAGAGGAGCAAAAGGTAACCTGCCAGCAGCCAGCCAAGGTGCTTTAACCAAATGATGAGGAAAGGATAGTAGCTTAAAATATTATTATCAAATAACCACATGGTCAAATGTGTCAAATAAATCATAAGGTAGCAGCAAATAAAAAAATTACTTTAGGAACCAGCATGCACACAGTTTCTTCCSAAAGTGACAGTGARAGATGACACTTACTTAAWACAGCATATCTGTTAGTAAATGAAGAACAGCAGTTTATTCTAATTATGTTTTATAAAGTAGCCTTATGCTTCTAAATGCATATTCCTCTGTTTACAGTACCTTGTTTCAARAGACTGGTTCTATAAATGCAAAGTTTACCCTCTCATTAGAATCCTATGCTTTGTGTTTATGAGAAATGTTGTTTCTCACTGCAGCATTACCAGATATATTAATTTTACTGAGAAAATGTAGCTAAAAAGCAGAACCTCTACTTGAGCATAGAAAAAGCAATGAAAAAATCCTAAGAAATAAAACTCATGCTGTGTATGTTTCCATCTCTGATAGCTCATAATGCATTTTAACCACAGGAACCTTCCCATCATGTATTAATTATGGTCTACAAATAAAATCATTATCATTACATAATGAAAAATGTTAGTAAGATTCTTGTAATATCATGTGCAGTAGAAATTCAACAGAAGCTATGCAATTTTTATATTGGAATTTCTCATTATCACATTTTCTCCTACCTGCTGTGGATGTTATTTGGCATTTCTTTTCACTTCATGACAAACAAACAGAGATTTACAGAAAAGTCTCTCAGAATAGTCGTGCCTGGCTCTCACGTATATTAAAGAATAGTACATCAGCTCTCCAAAAAACAATCTATTTTTGCCTCTGCTCTCCATTCTCTTGCAAGAGCCTTGGAATTTCTATTTGTGCTCAATTGCTCTACTTGAGTGGATAAAACAGCTTGGCAAGCAGGGATCAGTTAAGCACTTCTAGAGCTTTTGCTAAATACAACTCCCTTTCTTCTGGGTGTCTGCAAAAAGACCATTGAGTGCATTTCTTCCTGCCAATAGAATCTAAGTACATATTGACATAAATTGGATATTTATGGAAAAAATTGGATAATTATGGAAAAAAAAAAACCTGCTTAGAAATTTGCCTTGATTTTACCTTGATTTGCCTTTTTATTTTAAGAATGCCTTGAAGGCCCCCTGAATAGAGAGTGTTCAATACACTTAACACGAGACTGAAACCTCAGCTTTGATGTTGCTGAATGTCTCCCAGCAAATGCAAGATAAAGTGGGTTCTGGAGCAAATCTGGATCAAATGTAATGATTATATTACACCTYCAGGAAATATACTGTGACTGTTTACTGCCACAAAAGAGACTGTGTGGAGCTGTCAGTGTAAATTCCATATGCAGGGATCTCTAGCAGTAAGGACATGCTTGGAGGGGAGGTGAGGAGGCACATTGTTGGTCTGTGCACATCRGAAGCCTGGATTAGTCTTGAATCAAATTTAGCAATTGCCCCACAAGCAAAACAAGACTCTACACGAGGATGTGGGGACACACAAWATAAGAAAGAATGTGGGGAGGACTTGGTAGTGGATGGGACTGAATTATTTGGAGCATCCTGCATTCCTCTAGACTAGAAAAAAGGAGATATTTGCTGCAGTAAATGATCAGTACTTCCGTGTTCTAAATGGTTCATAGTAAGGTTGACCTTACATGTTTCCTTAGGATGTAACATGAAACATGAGCTTAGACTGCATTCTTCTATATGAATTTGAACTCCCCACGTACTTTGCCTTCTTTATCCTGGCTAAAGGAAGATCTTTTAATCAACTTCCTGACGTATTCATTTATAAATGTGCATGGGTACACTCTACAATGTACCTAAGCATTTATTCATGAGAGAAACAAAYGTTCCTCAAGAATCAGAAGAGAGAAATCAAGGCTCTGAATGCCTTGAGAAGAAAAATTTCAACTACCCTTTATTGAACTAAAAAATCCTGGACAAAGAAAGTTTACTGATATCATACTTCTAAAGAATTTCTCTCCCATATGTCTGTCTAGCTACCCATCCTATAATTCCCTTATTGAAAAAGATTCAAGAAAATATTAACTAATAAAACAACTTATYTCCTAAAAGTGTTACTCCATTAATAAAACAAGGCTGGACTTTCGGACAAAACTGAGTTCCTTTGCCATCAGTCACGGGTGATGTGAAAAACTCCTACCTGGCAGAAAAATTTGCCAAGTTGTTTTTTTGGCCCTGTTGGAACCCAGGAGGAATTTGCCACTAACTTGTCTTGGGCCAGCGTGCACTTTAAAATACTGTAAAGATTTGTCATGCCTAAAAGCCCTCAATGACATGGCACAGCATTATTATCCTCAGTATCCACAGCATATCTCTCATCTCCACTGCCTCTGCATTCAGGCACTCTAGGACAGGAGACACTTGAGAAAGTGTGGCAGTAAAAAAAGGCACTGAAGTTCTGGCTCGAAGCACAGAAAACAAATGAGCCATGTGAAAAATTTCTCTTTGTCATAACTTTYCAGAATAAAATTAAAGATGAAACACTTGCCTGGCTCTACTGCAGATAAAATATTGTTTTAAGAGACCCTAATCACATGACTATAGTCATTATAACATAAATTGATTCAGAAGAGATTGAATCMATTTAATAAATTAATTTAATGCTTCTGGCTGTAATTATTATTCTGCATTTATTATGTAGGATTTTTATTAGCRTAATGATTTTATACATTTATCAGATACTTACTGAAGAAAATTTCAGTTACTCATAAAGAATCTGAATAAATCAGCAATTACTTTTTTCTTTTAAATGGTTTTATTATAATGATTTGCTATTTTGGCTCTTAGTAGTCATGACAAATTTCTTCAGCTTCATTGAGAAAATACTCCATCCAATATAATCTAAAGCCACAAAACAGATTCCACTGATGGCATTGCACTGTAAATTGTATTTAAATATCTTTATAATACAAGGATTCCTCCAGTGGTCTGATGTAATTCAAAAAAATTGCTTCCATTTTATATATTTTTAAAATAAACAAATAATTTTAACAGCTTTAGAGTAAATCCTAATGCCTTTGACAATCCTTTTTATTTTCATTTTCTTAGTATTCTAAAGCATATCTACATCTTTTTTCTAGTCCTACATAGAGAAACCATGTAAATTTTATTATTACGATTTGCTTTGGCTTCTCTTCAAAACAAGAATATTTTCTAAAGAAAATCTTTGCATTTTAAAAATTTGACTGAAAAATATAGCCATTTATAGCAAAATGTTAATTTAAAATTGATCTTATGTATTGAAGTCGCAGCATTCACACTGTAAAAAGTTCACACAAATTTCGATGTGCACAGTTGATCTTAGCTGAGCTTGGGCAAACTGCAGTGCATGGGAAGAGTCACTCAGTAAAATTATGTTCTTCCAGCTGTACCCCAGACTCTACATGCCCAAAGAATGAATCTTGCAGAAATTTGGCAATTTTTTTTTCTGCTGTCTGCAGGCTTGCCTGATATTCTCCCAGGCACCCTTGTGAAATGCCTGTGGAAACCAAACCAGAGCTGGGCAGTCTGCAAGCTTTCCAAGCTGTGAGAGGAGGAACTGGCAACTGATCCCTCTTTGGTTGTTTTGCATTCAAAAGCAACCTGTGTWTCTATGGATTAATCTTGCCCAGTGCATTATCAACTCCTGTAGCGTAGAAAGGTAAACAGAAGCTTTTGGAGTTAGTAGAGCTTCRTTCCATTTTGCATTCACCACGCACTCTGTTTTGAATCAAAGTTCTCTAAATTAACTGACAAAAAACGACCTGAAGTTGGCTTTTGTAAAAAGGTGAGTGTTCTGAGGTATTTCTTTATCTTGAGAAGAGTTTGGGTTTCACATTGACTTAGATAATTAAATGGTTCTTTTAGGATGATTTCTAYTTAGACACAATTTAAAGCATTAGTAGCATTTAGGCACCAGTTTCAAGAATATTTCTGACATAAAAATGGATTTGTTTGCATGCAGATGAACTCCCCAGAAATCTCATCTTTTCCAGATTGCTATTGCTATAGACAAGATTAATTAATTAGAAATATCAGATGTAAGATTAACTCTTGGACTTGATTCAGAAATCATTAGAAAGCTTGTAGCTCTGCAACACAAATAATTCTGTTTTTCAAAAGTTAGCACTATACCAACAAGTAATTTGAAAATCCAAACTCCTAGCTTTGTGGTTAAATGGTGAAAAATGACTACACTCCAATGGAACCGAGGCAAGAACTACTGGAGATGGATTCCAAAAATGAGGTAATTCAGAAAGAAATTTTTAAGTCTGGATCAAAATTTCATATAGGGGGGTTTTCCAAAAAAATGTTTCAGTGAGATTCTCTAAAAACAAGRCAAGAGTCACTGTGCATATTCTCATATATCCAGTGTAAGCTTTCCCAAGCAGGTGGTGTGAGACACCTCAAAAGACATTTTTTTCCAGAAGAAGAAAAACACTTATCCATCTTGCAATAAAATTACCTGATAAAATCATAGCACTTATATTATAAAGGAAGAAAAAAATTAGGAATCTTCAAAAAGAAACAAGGGAACAGGGGAAAACTTTGCTTGTTACAGTGACTGGCTAGCAAGTTTATTAAGAGAAATAAATTTTAAAAAGAGTAAAGCAARTTACTATCAATGTGTAACACATAACAAAAATTAAAATCTCTAAGCTCTTGTTTAGGATTAAATGTGTGCAGGAAAACTGAAAAAAAAAAGAAAAAGACATTTTCAAATTTTTATTSTTAGAAAACATTAAAGACAAAAGACAGCTACTTAGAAGAAAATTCTGAATTCTAAAAAGACTTGTGACTTTTTGATGGTCTTGTGACTTTTTGATGGACTTGTGAATTTTTGGAAGCTCTGTGTACTCTTGTTTTAAATCCTTGCCTTTTTTGTTAGGTTGAAATTAGATAAGTCTTAATTAAGACTTTTTTTTTTTTGCCTTGACTAATCACATTACAGTTTTCATGAAAAGTCAGAGCTTTCACTTGGAAGGAAAATATTCTTTATCATTCAAATCAATGTTATTTTAGAAAACAGAAAATACCAAGAATTTTCTATCAGTTTGGARCAAGACAGCCAAGAGATGGCAAGCAACAAAGGATGAGTTATGAAATGTATAATTCATAAATAGAATTATCTAATTCACATTTTCATGGACATATGCATGGTGAAATTTATGATACATTATAATCAACCAATAACAATTATGTCCCATTTAATATATCATTTTYAAAATGAGGATGCCTGACAAAAGTTTTGYTGAAGTAATTTAGGGTSACAGTTACTACTTAAATRTACTAGTAGAACCCTTCTATAAAARCAGGCAACTGCACAGATGCCTCAGTAGATTATCCTTTCCCTTGGGTTTGAACAAATGTCATTTCTACAATTTAACACATCATGGCAACCTCTGTCATTTGCATGCTAGCAAAAACCCTAAAGTATTAAAAGAAAATGAGTCATATCTTTTTCATGCTCAGCAATTGCACCTTAGAATGAAACACTTTGTTACACAGGATGGGATAGGCGTTAAAACAATCAGAACGTCACAAATGKGAAAGAAAACTATAAACTGAGGCCAAAAGATTACTTTGTATTARATCTGAGTTACCTAAAATACCCACTATACTGCAGAAGAGTTTACAAGTGTCAGGAGACAGATTCTGCCCCTATGTCCTCCTTTGTGGTGTTACTTTGAGTTGGACTATATTTTTAAATATGTTAATATAATTAAATAAGAATCTGAGCTTTGGTAGCTACTATAATTTGAATGTGCAGTATGTCTTCAGCTGAATTACCCATTTCAGCTGGCCTAGAAAGAAAAATATTTCATTCTGCAGGAGATCTCTCGCTATTTTTTTCATTCGGTATGATTTTCATTCCTAGCATGCCYCTAAATATTTTCTCTACTTTACCTTTATCCACCATATAGTAACATAGCACTAATTTCTTCCTACAGTTTTATTATTGCACAATATTGCAGCTAAAAAGATTTGGCTTGTATCCTCTGGCAAGGAGAATTGCTGGTTTTATGAAATATTGTCCATCAACTTAGATAAATTTGTTCATTTTGCAAAGTTCTCTTTGCAAAAGGGTTGAAACAGATGCATTTATGCTCTGTCCCAAATAATTTTTCAGCACATTAATACATGGGTTGCTATTTTTCAGCAGTCTCATGGAAATTGTTATTAACTGTGTATTTGTTTGCTTTTTATATTCATTGATGCTTAGCCCCCAAAGTTGGTAAAAATCCCAGGAAACCAGGTGGTCATTCATTTTAGTAAATAAAATATTACTGGACCTCATATTTCTACACATAATTAATGCACCTTCTTTTTGGACCTTATTTTTACATGTAATCAATTAACATAGTCGATGACATGTGCAGTATTTGGAAATTTTTGAACCTAGAAATATTACTGGAGCAGCATCTCACGATGAGATCAAAATTATCACAAGCTCTCCATCCTCAAGAGGAATTCTTTAGAGCAGAATCTTAGCCCTGTATACRTCCAGATTTARAATCCTAAYCTAAGTGCTTAGGTCTATGTAATGRAATTACAAAATGGTTATAATGTCTTTACCCAAATATGATATGAACTTCTGTGTCKAATAATGACCAAAATCTGCTTTTTCATGTGGAGCCTCTGATATATCTGCTAATCAGTTTTGGTCTGATAGGCACTTACTGTTATCCTTCAAATTCAATAATAAGGTTAAGAGGGCTAGCAGGATTGAGAAATGACTGCTGCCATTTAYCTTAGGTGCAGAGCCAGCTTTTATATGAAAAAAAATTACTGTGTGAATCACCACTTTAGAGGAATCATTTTATGCTCAGCTTTTCTTACTCTAATCTTCCAGTCCTCAGCTGCACATTRAACAGCATGTTTTGCACTCACAAAGTTAACATCTGAGAGACCTCAACATATCTTCCCAACAGGCATCCTCAGGAAAATTTTAAATATTGAATAATCATCACATATCAATCATGTTAGGCTGAAGGAAAAAAAAGCCATGTGGAGGGGTTTTACATTTCCAAACTCCTGATGGCTTCTGGATAATTAGTTCTTTGGAATTTTAATTTAGAACTGATTTAAAGTGTTCCTTTCTGACAGGAACTGTATAGTTCTGAAACTATAGCGGATTATGTCTTTATAAACCAAACCATAAAACCCATCTGGTTGCATTCTTTGGTGTCTTTCTTAAGAAAATCTGAAGCAATACCTTAAAAATGGGATAAAGATCTGTGATACAGATTTGAAAGCAGAAAATACTGTAAAAAATGAACACATTTAAACATGAGTAATATATCCCCTATGAGATCACAAAAACAAAGTGCAAACAACTATGTGGAARCAGCTACTATGCACTACCTCTTAAAGAACTCACCTCTAGATTGTCAGATTCACTCTCAAAACTCATGRACATCAACTTCTCAGCATCCTTTTCACCAATCTGTCATCCATTAGAATTTCTTGGTGTCCTACAGCCTTCCTTAAACCACTACATCTCCATAGCACTTGTGCATGATTGGTGCACAGATAAATAAATAAGATACAGCAGGTACATTGGCAGAATGGTTCTGTTGCATTCAGACAAGAAGCTTCAGTATGAAGTAGCTTATTGGTAATTTCACAAATTATATATAAATAAGACCAGCATGTAATAAAAATATTTTCAGTCTCACATGGGCAAATGTGGCACAAAAATGAAATGAAAAGTAAATGTATTTATTTTTTCTGATGTCTTACTACATTATTTATTAGGCTGATGCTGTTCCTTATATTTTATATTCAATTATCTTTCTATCTGAATTATCTAGTAACATCAAATGAAGAAAACTTCTTGTAAAATTAATAGTTTCAGAGTTAAACATTAATATTCAAATCAAATATGGTGCTATTGTKGGACTTCAAGGACGAAAAAAAACTTTTATGCTGTGCACAATAAAGGATTGATAGGCATTTCTSTTATCTCATTCATTAGTCATTCTGGACAGTTCAGACAAGTTGTTACCTACAATAATGGAGAGCATTTTACTTTTAAAAGGTTAATTCAAAGTCTATTTTATAYTGAACTGAAGAAAACTGTTTATTTATGTATTTATTGATTGTGACAAAATAGATGTTTGTATTSTTTCTAAAAGAATAAGTAATATTCATAAAGCCAGGAGCTGACACAGGAGTGAAAAGCAGCATATTCCATGGSAGGCAGACCACTAGATTAAGTTGTACAATAGTCTAATGAATTTGCATTAGATTTCAGAAATTTATAAAGCAGGCAGGAAAGAGGAGAATTCATATGACTGTCTTTGCAAATCTTTTACTTTCAGTTCCTATCTTCATCACTTTTCTGCAGAATCCCCCTTCTGAATTTAAACCCACATCTTGTTTGTTCCTTCAGAGATGTCTTCCAAATTTCTTCATTGATAGTGTCAGCCTATAAAGTCAATCACTGGCATAGGAACTAGATCAATCTTACACATCCTTTTGCAAACTCTGAGCAGCCACATCCAAACTTTCACACTTCCATAGTGGAGCAACATGACAAAAATGTTAAGGCTTAACAATTATCARCTTGCTGACCACCTTCTGATTTTTCAGTGGAGTCTATATTTTTTTTTTCATAGAAAAACAACAAAACCCAAACTGTCAGTGAATATTCATTCCTTATGTTTTTTTTCTGTTTTCAGCATTTTTCTAGACTGTCCTATTGAGAACAGATGAAAACATAAAATGTTTGTTCAATGAATGTATGTATTAATCCAACTAAATATTAAAAAAAAACMAAWTYYTKKTWMMWTTWA
>CADDXX010000157.1:1258757-1316249 GCA_902810485.1 Alauda arvensis | reverse complement strand
AAAAAATTATGTTTGTTCTGCATAAAAATAGTTTATAAGAAAAAAAAACCCAGACTGTCAAGTTTCTAAATATTCATGTTCATCTAAATTACTGTAGCATCAGTAATGTCTTAACATTATTAATAATTTCCTGCTTGTAAAGCAACACCTAATTCAAGTGGTCATAAGTGAGTGAATCATCAGATTTAGATGGCAACATAAGTTTGGGGGTGCAATGAACAGGCTTGTAGAACACTGGCTGTATCTGACTCCTTGCCTTGCATATCTCTTCTACCTGGGTCTCCACCCTTTGCTACTAGATCCCATCCAAGCTGGCCCTCAAGCCAAAGCCATCTGTTTCATCTCCCAMATCTCACACTGCCTCCTGACTTTCTGAAGAATCCATAGGACCTTTGTTCTAAGACTAAGGTTTTCAAGAAACAGGCAGGCAGATGTGGAAGCTGATGCCCTTGCCACTGAGTATTCACCATCAAACTAAGCCATTCTGTTTGTGGGGAGGAGGCAGGATGAACATTTAATAATTAGCTGCTTTGCCTAAGCAGTCATGCCCCTGTGACTTTAAAAGCTTGAGCTGTGAACTCTGTTTTTTAAGATGAGGCCCCTTTTTATCACTGTTACAAACACACTTGGTATTATATTTAAAACCTTGGAGAAAATGTCCCTACAACTTTTGAGCATGCACAGACTTCCTTCAGTTCCTTTACCCTGGCTTGACTYTGTGGGTGCAGGTGTATGCATGCATGCACACACACTTATACACACTGATGAGAAATAAAAAGGAAGGCCACTGAGAATCAGAGGCTTTGTATGTGTTTGGATTCATACTCAGAACAACAGAGTCACTCTTCTGCTGGCTGCAGTCATTGCAGGACCTCACATTTTCCCTGGCACCAGCTTGAATGACTCAGCAGCATGAGTGGACCTCTGTAACAGTGGGTGTGGGGTAGGGATGGAGACATCTTCTCCAGGCAAGAATGCCTGAGGCAGTGCCCCCCTGCTCCTTGGGAAGACATTTTTCTACATAGGTGATCATTTCTTATGGGTGAGAGTTCATGTATTTTATATGTAACTAAAGCCTCTGAATCACTGCACTGAACCAAGCAATGGGATCCTTTCTGTGGTACTAGACTGCGGGCACCCAGAGTCCTGGCACTCTGGGCTCTGCTCTCCTGGCACGAGCAAGGAGTAAATGAGGATTTCTGTATGCATAGAAGCCTAAAAGTTATTGGTTGTCCCTATGTCACTCCCAGTTGTCTGTGCCTTATTGGACAGTTCCAAGTTCACACACACCGAGCCGGGGCCACGGGCGCGGGGGGAGAGAGAGGGTGTGGATTTTAACACTWGACAACAAATTGGCCACAGGGACCTGCTGTGTCCCCATTTCACTTCAGTCATTCTTGACCTCCGGAACTTCCTTTTGATGCTGCTAAGATTTTACCTCATCCAAGGCTTGTGTGTGATTTTTCTTAGAATAAAAACTGCAGAAGTGCTTGAATATTAAACTTCAATGGTTGTGCATCGGAGGGCTCCAGTGTAATTCATTGGACAGAAAGACCTTTTTATGATTCTCAGGCAGCCCTTGGGTAGTTTGTTGAATTGGTAGGAAATATCTAGTGTATCTGTGACACACTTGATCTTTCTGCAAAAATGAAAGAGAAGAGGTTAGATTATGCTGAGTGCCCCTTGAGGCAGATTTTAGCATGTGGAGTGGGTACGACTCTCACAATCATCCTTGGATCACGAGGGTGCAGTTCAACAGATTGAATCCTCAACAGCATTTCTAGAGATTTAGGATGTTTTGCCCAATTTATGTCTATTTCTAGTGGAAACTGAAGCCTRCTATTTTGATCTCCTCCATTTCCTGCATAATTTCTTCTGGTTTYAGTTTGCAGTTTTCTCATATTGAGTGTTGCTTTCAAAATACGGCTATGACGGCACAAGCACTCTGCTAATAATACATATTTCTGGCTTTTATTTTCTTATGAGTAGGATCTGTAATTATATTACCAGCACTGTAAATAACTAAAGCACTGATGCTTTTATGATGGAAATGAATTCAAAAGACTGAGTATTTATGAATTAGTATTTTTCCTGTAAGAGTATATGACAGCAAAGAAAACATGCCATTACCAGAAATATCTATRGTGATTAAAATGGTAATTAACGACAGCCCCTCTTATTAGCATAAAACAAAGCAAATTGCTGGTAAACCTACCTTATTTTAAAACAGGAAAAAAGTGCTTTTGACAGGTGGTGCAAAATACTGAGAAGAGCAGCAAATCACACATACCCTTATCTTTCACACAGGGGCGTAGATATATTTCCAAGGGGGGGGGAAAACAATCATCAAGGCAGCTCCAAAGTTTAAAATCTAAAAGAATTTCAAGTGGATAGCTAGTCATTTTGCCTTCCTCACAGACCCATTTCTGAAGTTTATGTTCTAATTCTGCTGACATCAACATCTGGAGGCAGAATTAGGGCCATATTTTTCACCAAATCAGAAATTTAATTTATATGAAAAATTACATGCTTTCATTTTAACTCAGTTTTGAGTTGCTTACTCCTGAAAACAGACACATAAATCACACATACAGACATCTATGGCAGGCATCCTCCCTTTGCTCAAAATATTTACTAATGAGAACAAGAAAGCCTTTCCTAAAAGGTGGAGACTTGTGCAAGAACACAGTAAATCAGAGGAACTTATTAAAGATTCCTGGAGAAACTGTGAGAAAAAATTTTACTTTTTAAATTCAGGTGTTCAAAAAATCTGTCAGCTTGCATCCAAAAGATTTCTGAAGCAATTTTCCTAAAGTTTTAAGTGCAATGGCTTCTAGGATGGCATTAAAAGTTTCAGAAAGCTGTGAGACTCAAAAAAGATGTAATCAAAGTAGCCAGTCAAAGTTTTTAACAGATTTTCTTACAATAAATGAAATTTTGTTTTCAGTGTGGTGTAAACATGGTTGCTTTGCTCAATCACAGCAGTTTTTGGGTGAATTAAAGCTGTTGAATGTGGCATATTTGGGGTTGAAATTCTTAAAGCTAGAAAGTATTAAATGTTCTGTATGCAATTTGATATTATTTTCCAGACACTCCAGTCTCTTCCAGCACAAGGGTTGGCAAGCAGTCCTGCACTTGACTTTTAGAAAGCCACAGAAAAGGAGTGACAAACAAGCCAGCACAAGTCAGCCAGGCCAGCAACTCTTCATCGTTGCAGAAGTTTCTTGGGAGAAATCAAAGACCAACCAAAGGTGTGATTTACACAATTCAGAAGAAATTTTCTGCAGTGAAGTGTTTACATGGAGCCCAATACATGGAATTTCTCTTTATGCTCTTAAGTAACATGTGGATGTTGTTATGCAAGATCATGCTTCCCACAAAAGACATACTAAGCCCAGTTTCTGCTGCCCATCTACTGTCACACCTAGAAATAATTGAAAGATACAGAAATTTGGAGAGTCAAATATTGGAGCTTTGTAATGTGTTTATCTCATCAAGCTCTTGAAAAGATATGGACATGCAGTGCCCTTGAAGTTTTTGTGTCACATGTGAAATGAGTAAATAAATACTCTGATCMAAATCTTACTTTTGGGTGTAAGTAACCAAAGAGTTAATCAGACAAAAATCCTCGAACACTGTGGGAATTAATTTTATTGAACTAATAAAATAGGATTTGTTCCTCCTAAAGCAGAATGCAGAGACCTGAATGAAATACTTGGTCTCTGTCCAAAGCCGTGAACAAAAACTTCACRGATTGTTCAGAAAAAGCAACATGAGTAGTGATCCCTAGAAGGCAAAAATTATGTCAAAGCTGGGTCCTGCAATGCTTTGACATAAGTATTGCCTACTTACCAGCCCTGGGTTCCAGATGGAAAATACGGATTTCAATTTCCTCCTCTTTTAAGCTGAAGCAAGCACYCAAACAATCCAGTGGCTGATTCAGAGAGGCTGAAAGGAWACTGGCAGTGATGCTTAGAGWGRCTACCTGGAACAGAGGCTAAACAGAGTTAAAGGAATAAAGTAGGTATTTATTAAAAGGCCTTCAAAGGACACACCTTGGGCAGTACAAGAGCCTGGCTGTACATGCAAGATGCACCCAAAACGGACCCAACGTAGACCCAAGATGGATGCATCATCCTCTGGGGCTTCAGTTTTATATCTGTGAGGCATACCAAGGATGAAACTAACCTGAAATAAACCCCTTTGTACAAAATTCTATARCAATAAATCTAAAACATTCGTAGAGATCTGAAAGGTTAATAGATTTATTTCCATTCCAGCTTTATRTAAACTTTGAGTAATGACACCATCTTAAGATATGACTCCCAGCATCTCCAAGCACCTGCATAACTCCAAATTATGATCAGCCTGTCAGGTATGTCAGATGCCAGAAGGTGCACTGAGTGCTGGGGCAAAATTAAACTCAAAGATCTTTTCAAAACACACACACAAATCTGAAACTTCTCTCAACCTATGTTGTGTGTATCCACGTGAAAATATCACATAATGATTCAAAATCCTCATTCTACACAGCTTTGTGGTCCTCATCCAGTAACTTGTTTTCTGGCCAGAAAAAGCAAACTTAAACAGTCTGGTTGACAAAATGATAGGAATATCATTTAATGAACCAAATCATGGAACTGACCTAAATTACATTTTGTAACAGGTTCAAAAAGCTTTGCTGGAGATTTCACTTTAGATAAAAGTGCTTATAATAATTTCCAGAGAAAATTAAAGGTGATAAGGGAAATTAGTGTCTTAAACTTTTTCTTGCTGCATTGCTTCTTTTTCAAACTAGTATTAAAYCACAGGTGGATAATAAATTTCCTACAAGTAAGTTGAAAAACTATGAAATATTTTCAGATAGCTGCAACGGATGGCATTTGAGAGATTATGCTACAAGGAATTAATTAAGTGTCTGAAATTTTCTGACAGTGTCTCAAATACTTTTGTAAATTACTTTAATCTGGACTTTTGTTTGTATAAAAATGTAATCTGTTTCTTCTTGGAAGACATTATTCTTTATAAACTGGGATAATGTGTATGTGAAGTGTGCTGCCACTGGCTGGATTCCAGGCACCCACCAAAGCCACTCTCTCACTCCCTGCTGCAGCTGGTCAGGGGAGAGAAAATATAACAATGGGTTCATGAGTTAAAGACTGGGAAAGATCACTCATCAAGCACCATCATGGGCAAAACAGCCTCTAATGAGAGATATGAAATTAATTTATAGCTAAATAAGAGCAGGATAATGACAAATAAAATAAAACCCTTAAAAACACCTTACCCCCTTCCCAAGTCTACCTCCTCCCCAGTGGTGCAGGGAGATAGGGAGTGGGGGTAATGGTCAATTCATCAAAGGTTGTTTCTCCTGCTGCTCAGGAGGAGAAGATGTTCCTCTGATGCACCATGGGATCCCTCCCACAGGAGAGAGTTCTCCATGAACTTCCCTAATGTGAGTCCATCCCACAGGTAACAGTGTCCCTCAAACTGCTGCAGCATGGGTCACTCTTCCAAGGGGTGCAGTCCTTCAAGGACAGGCTGCTCCAGTGGGGACTTGTCTTTCCACARGCCCCCCRTATGTTCACAGCCTCCTCTCAGGCATCCACCTGCTCCAGTGTGGGGCTTCTCCAGGTTCTGCAGGTGGATCTCTGTCTTCTCACCTGGGTCTTGTCTGTCTGCAAYTACAACAATTTTTTCTTAAATCTCTTAACACAGAGGCGTTATCACCATTGTTATACGGGCCCAGCCTTGGCCATTGGCACATCTCTTTGGAGCCCCCAGGGATTGGCTGTGCTGGGCATGGAGGAAGCTTCCAGCAACTTCTCACAGAGTCTACCTCTGTAGCCCCCCCACTTTTAAAGCTTGGCCATGTAAACCCAGTTCAAGATTTTATATTTCATTTTTGTTAGCTTTTCAGTATGAGTGATGCAGACCTTTAATGTGTTGATTCTATAACACAAATTCATATTCAAATRGATAGTTAAGAAACATGAACAGCATCAAATATACAACAGTGAGGATCTGAACTACCCCTACCACCCACCTCTCATCAAGAAAGAGTCCATTAGTGAAATTTTTAGTACTTTGGATTTTGGAATCTTTTCTAAGGAGTTATTTACAAGAAAACTGGAACCAGAACGAGAACTGAGAACTGAGAAAAACCGACTAAGAAAAATTCAATAGCYAATTAAAACAAATTGATAAACATCTGTGACAAATTTCCATCCCCTTTAAAGAAATTAAAACTGACTTATACYGTGTATCCACAAAAACCAAACATGCTCTGCTGAACAGATTGTACAGTGTTATACAGGTTTCAGAGTAATGTTGATATTTCCATTTTATAGGCATAAGACGTGCACAGCAGTGGAAGTTGTAACTAAACAGCATTTAGGCAGATACATCTTACACCTGAGACAAGGGCACACAAACAGGTACTTAAAATTCCATAGGTAGAACATGGATTGTGCCAACTCACTCCCCATCACTCCCAATCCCAACCGGTGCTCTTATAAGAGTTCCCACAATGTGTTAGACCAGCATGGACTGCATCTGACCAGGTGCACAAAAGTGTTTTCAGGGAGGCACAGAACTCCAGCAGGTYGAAGCAGCAGTTTGTAAGAGCTTGCCAGTAGTTGCCCACTAATAGCTGTGGTGCAATTAGTACATGTGAGCTATTGTGCACATCCTTGTCTCATCAGATCAGACAGCTACAGCATGCCTCCAGACAGGCACTGTGGAGAGTTCAAGCACWGCAAGGCATGTTCTGTGGAGCCCTGGAGACATCCATGCTGCAGGCAGGATGTGTATTCACAGCACCTGAGCTGGATTCCTGGAGGGCCTGTGAGACACAGCTGAAGAGCTCTATTCTCAGTGGGCACATGTCCATCTAAAGTCAGTKGAATGGGRCTTTAGCAGATGAGATGGGGATCTGAACAGGTGTCTTTGATGGGCAGTGAAAATGTGGTAAATAGGCTGGATTAAATGTATCTGTCCCTAATGAGTACTGTCTTGAAACTTCCTTGTTTTGCAACTGTCATACCTTTGTGTTGTGGCTTAAACCCAGCCAACAACTAAGCACCMCCCAGATGTTCATTCAGTCCCCTCCATGGAATGGGGAAGAGAATAAGAGAAAGGTAAAACTCATGGAATGAGATAAGAACAGCTTGAGAAGTAAAATAAACAATATTATTTCATTATTATTAATATTATTGTTATTAATATTGCTATTACTGGTATTATTAATATAATTTTTTTTTAAGAAAAAAAAAAAAAAGGAGAATGAGAGAGAGGAATAAAACCCAGGACAGACAAGTGATGCACAATATAATCTCTCCCCAGCCACTGATTGACGCTCAGCCCAGGCCTGGATTTCAGGCAGCCTGTCTGTTTTTTGTTCTGGGCATGATGCTCTATGGTATGGAATATCCCTTTGGCTAGTTCAGGTCAGCTTTAGAGCAGCATTCAATCAATATGAAACTTCCCAAAGCATTAATTTAGCATAATCACYTCTGCAAACTCTGAGCCTGTTCCGTTTTAAGTCTAAAATGCCAAGAAAAGGGAATTAGAAGAAGGAGAAAGGCAGAAAAGATGTAGAAAAGCACACATATAGCTACCAACTCCTGGTTGTGTTCAGCTGATAGAAATTCCAAGAGGAGGTAGTGTCAAGACATGTTCTTGCCTTGTTCTCAGCCCTAATTATGCTTTGGCCTTCCTGGGCCCATCCCCCAGGTGGGACTTCTGGTCATTTTGCCACTCAGGAGCTGGTTAGGGGCTCCAGAGGTGGGTGTGGAGCATTGCCTCTGCTGTGCCAGGGATGGGCAGCCACTGCCAGGCTGGGATACAGGCTCTGGAGCTGGGATTCACAGGACAGGGCACTGCTTCACATGGACAAGGCCCAACCTGTCCCTTCCCCCACACACGTGCACCCCAAAATGTCTTGAGACATCTGTCTTTCCAGTCTCACAGGTATCCCAAAGAAATGTTCTGTCAGGGTCAAGAACAGGCCTGTGTCAAGAACTGGCTCTATTCAGAATCCATGATAATTGCATTCCTGCCTTCATCATTTTTGCGCTAAGCATTCCATAATCCCACCCAAGAGCTCCACGGGATATCTTGCCAAGAGCAGAACATTGTTCCCACACCAGGATAAACCAGCAGGACTCTAGCTAATTATACCATTTATGAGGAGATACCCGGCAGTGTGAGGGGACCAAAAGAACTGAACCAAGTTCTGCTGAATATTCACCTTTCTCCCTSTCCCCACCCCATATTCACACATAAAACTACTCATTTGGAAATGTTTCTGAGAAACTTCTCCTTTACCACTTATGTTCCTTGACAATTTACTCTTAGCAGGAAGACTCAAATGTCCATCCTACCAAAATGTAGCATATTAAAAAGGTCAAAGTACTACARCAAAATAGCATAAATCACAAAAAGTATTAAGTATTATAAGTATTAAGAACTAAGGTGTCAAGTCTGACACCTCTTTGGTATCACCAAAGCTGTAACAAGAGTGAGAAATTATATGTAATTATCTCCTTGCTGATAGGGTCTGAAGACTRTAATTTCATGGTGCCTGGATGTCATTTTCAGAACCTTCTGCCTCTTTGCAGTACTGCAGGAACACTTCCAGGTATCATCTGGGGCACTTGAACTAAAAGTAGGAGTAAAGGAGAGACACATAAAAGTTTCATTTGGAGCAAGAAGCCATGACAGTCTTCAAAATTACAGTAATATTTTAGCATTGTTCCTAGTGAAGTCAGAAATCTTCAGGAGATGCCTAATCCCTTCCTGTGGGCTGTACATTATTGAATGCATTGAGTCTCTCACTTGAGACTCAATAATGAGAGATTATTATGCTCTAGGAAAAAAGGTAGCTCTCAAAGTTAGGGGTTGATTTGCCTCAGATTGCCTCCTTTCTGTTTAGGCCAAATGGGACAGAGTAGATCCAACTTATCAGATCTAAAGTCAGGATATGGATGACTCGTAAATCCTTTAACTGACAATATGAGAGCCAGAGTATTAAATGACCTGCAGTAAATATCAGTTTTTGTTATGGTGACATCACTTCTGGGGATCATTTGMTTTAATTAAAGCACACAAGGAGAATTACTCTGCTGAGCTCTTGTTGATTTAGTTGACCTCTGTTAATACAGTTAATGAGTTATAGTTCATTTGTTCACTTTTTTCCCTGTTTTATAACTGATTTTCACTTCCTTTTCCCCATGCTCCTTKTGCTAAAGAGGCCAGGAATTGACATCAACATGACTACCCCTGAATAAATGGTTAAAGGCTTGCAGCACTCCTTTACACTTTCACTTGGCAAGTAGAAAAGGATGGAGATGCGATTGAGGTGAAATCTGTAATTTCTAACCTCTCAGAAAAGCGGTTGGAACTTGAAGAAGCTGGATTTCTCCAGAAGCATAACAAAGAAATGAAGTGTTAGACAGGGTCTTGAAAAGCACAGAGTCTGAAAGACATCCAAACACAAAGAAAACAGGAGTAGGAGAGAAAAACATCAAGAGTAAGAGGCAGAATATATTAGTTTAGGTGTCCCATCCTTCTGGCACAGCTCTTCTGTGCTGGAGCTGGCTCACACACAAACTGCTGGGAGCAGAGGCGGAAGAGGTCATGGACTTCCTCTGTAGTAGACATAATCTCTCCTGTTGTTATGACAATAGGGTTACTGTGGTGGCAGAAAGTAGGGACTTTGTCAGTGCAAAAAGCAGAGGGAGAGAAAAGTAAGTGGACCAGACAGGGAAGAAGAGAGTGGCACAGTAGGTTCTGGGTTGTAGCAGAGAATTCCATTGTCTGTGCTGCCGTGGATRTGRGGTGGCACAATCTCTTCACTGTAGRGTGAGAACTTTGGCCATTCTGTMACATTAGAAAGAATGGAAAGAGAGCAGGGAAACAATTTTGGTTCAGGGAGAGTGCTGAATGAGGTGGTTAGGAAAGTTCTTGCTGTGAAAATGCTGAATGAAAGAATTTACTTTAGTTCATAGATTATTCAACCTATAAAGGAAATACCTTTCTCTAAAACAAAAAAGTTAGTCAAAACTGACTGCTTTTAAGCACAGCCATATTGCTTCCTCTGTGCATGTTAAATCAAAGCATGGTTTGGGATGGAAGACACCTTGAAGATTGTCTCATTCCAAACACCCTGTCATGGGTAGGGCCATCTAATGCTCAGTTATCTCAAGGTTTTCTTAAGAAATGTGCTTTTCTATGCCAAGATTTCCTTAGATTTGATAATGCTAGAGTACCTAATCTAAGAATGTAAGCCTCCAATGGAGGAATTATGCCAAAAAGTTTTAAAGGCACTGTATTGCTGTGCCTCTTCAGTAGATGGATGTATCACACTGCATAATAAACTGATGCAAACCTGGAATTTGTGCAGAGTCTGGAAAAGATAAAGCACAAAAAAATGCAAACCCCACATGAGCAGAGCACTACTGAGCAAAGATTTCCTTTGTGTTTCAAACTTGTAAGAAATGCGGTCATCTAATGGAAAAGCTGTCAGAAACTATTTACTTAAATAATTAGTTTGAAGTCATTTGTTTTGCATGTTGTCAGTAAAAGTAATGTCAGGAAAAATGCCAAAAACCAGAAGGGCATTTTCTCCGTTTTTTTTCCTGGTATCCATCTGTGTCTATTCTGCAGCAGTACAATTTATAAGAGGCCACATTCTATTACACTATTTCCCCCAGTTATTACACTCAGGCAGACTGCAAATCACTTGTTTAATTTCTGATTACAGTTGCTTTGTTCTAAGGAAACTTTTCAGAGCAAGCTCACTACCAAGTGTAAWGCTGTTCAATTGAACCTAAAGGTTATTTATCAAAACAACATGGAAGTGGTAAACCACAGTCATGAAAAGGATGAAGCAAAGCTTTGCAATCCGGTGTCCCAAAGGTATGATAATCATATCTCTTGATAATCATATCTCTCTCTACTGCCTTATTGCTAATTAAATTAATTAATTAGGGAAGTCTTTCCCAAGTGAACTTGATTTAATATGCTGTATGTAATTAGCAGCTCTTGGAAATGGAGATGAGATGATTTCTCCCCCTTTTTTGGTGTCACAGAGAGCTCTCAAAAGCTTTGCATAGAAAGCAAATCAGGCTTCWCTTTAGGTCCAGTGGCAGCTCTAACATAAGTCTCTAAAAACATTTTTTCACAGAAGAAGGAAAAAGAAAAAGGAAAAATAAAAAAGTCAGTATGATTAAGGACAATGAGGTTTTTAGTGATCCTGGCACACTTTGTGARCTGACCTGAACAGTCTTCCAAATTTAAATGAATAACAAAGAAAGTCCTATTAAGAGGAAGTAAATGCAATTACTGTGCAGATCTATACAGGGATTGTGTGGATGGTGGCCCTGTCTGGATGCTGAGTATCCACCAAATCCACTCTGTCAYTCCTCYCCTCAGCTGGATGRTGGGAAGAAAATATRAAAGACTCATGGGATGAGATAAGGATAGGGAAAGATCCATTACCRGTTCCCATCATGGGAAAAACAGACTCATTTGGGGGAAAATAGTTTAATTTATTAGCAACTAAACGAGAGTAGCATAGTGAGAATATTGAATCTTAMACCAGCTTTCTCCCATCCCTCCCTTCTTCCAGGGCTTTGCTTCACTCYTGAATTTTCTACTTACTCCTCTTAACTGCTTTGGGCATGAGGGAAGGTTCTGGCAGGATCTCACAGAACCACTCCTATGGCACTCACTCTGATCCCAAAACCTTGCCACACAAAGACAAGAGAACTGCTCACAGACCTGCTAAATTTTGTGAAAATAACCTTTAATATAAATGACAAGAATGTGAAAAAATACGTTTCATTATTGTGAAAGATATTCTAGATAACAGGGYCATCTCCTAATATCACAGAAAATACAAATGCTGTTTAATAATAATTAGAATATCTTTGAATTTGTAGCTATATCATTAAAGCAATCATTTTATTTATAAATTAAATTATTTTCAGAGGCACACACAGCACTCACACTTGGATAGAGCACAGAGGAGGAGGCAATGCCCAATCAGCTGGTMAGGCATGTTTTCCATTGCTCAGCCTGCCACCATTGCTTTATCATCTACTTCTGACCTCTTCCTCTACCTGCTAATATCTTCCTCAGATTTATTTTGGAATAAGCCTTAATATCTGCTAGTGGCTGGCAGTGATAAAACTTAAGTGCCAGAGGAAACTGCTTCTGCTTTTATTCAAACATGTTTCATTTTGTCTCCAAAAGTCCAGGATGGGGAAGGCTCAGTGTTAAAGCACAGATTATCCATGCCTAAAAAGGAAACTTTAAAAGAAGAATATTTTAAAGGATGTACCAAGATGAAAAGTTTTTTTTTTTTCTAGTACCATTTCAAAATAGCAATTTCATGCTTTTGATAGGCTACTGACTGCACAAGATAAACAATTCTCCTTTTCCCAGCATTAATGTAATGCCTGTTAGAGTTGGGAAAAAGACATTGATGTTGCCAAACAATATAAGAACAAAATATACTSTTTTCCTGTGTGTGGATGAAGCTTTTCCCTTTGAATTTTTTCATAGAAAAAAAAAAAAAAAGCCTAGTGGAAGACACACCTTTCTGCTTCCAAAATCATTAGTGATGGGCTGATGAGCAGCTTCAGTGCCTGCTCCCTTTCACTCTGTGTGAACAGCAGCCCCTCCAAACAGGCTGTMTATAATAAATGTAACAGTAATGTAAAAAATAAAAAAAAATCCRGAGACATTTACCTTCAGCAGCAAGGAAGTCTTCTCTAGTGAAATCCTTATTCATATTATTTATAAAATGTTCAGCATTGCCAGAGAAGTATTTCCACCTATGTTTTATAAATCAGAAAGATTCTGAACTGTTCTGAAGCTRTGCTGTAGCTGAAAAGAAATAAGGAAAACAATCAGTACTTACTTTTGTAGTATTTGCACTCCTCTGTAAGAAAATTAAATATTTGGGAGAGGGAAATGTTTATTATTTTAAACAAGAATAAATATTCCTGGACAAGAAGCCTTAAGAAAACCTAAACAACAAAAAGAGACACATATACATTARGAAAGGAAATCTCTTTGTGCTCTGTACTAGTGAACTTTCAGAAAAAAATATCCTTGAGGGAATTTCCTCCTGCACTATGGATTAATCTGATAGAGATAATGGGAAAATAAAAACCAATCGCTAAACCTTAAARCCACAAAGCAGAATACAAACAAGAAATTGTGCAGGGTTGAGAGCAGGAGGGTGGTAGGACTGACAAGAAGTTGTGGCTTGCAGATGCAATTACCACTGAGAACACAGAGTTCCTCTTTGAGAGGAATAATCTCTAAGATTATTCCTAACAACTCATGACTTGTAAACCATATATTGGGGAGTATAATGCTTTCCTTTTTAGTGTGTGGAAAGGTCCTGAGGCTGAGAGGCATTGGCATGCATCTGCTGAGACTGAAAACTTGTTGCCTTGGAACGTAATTTATGGATGTCATTAATTAATCACGTCAATAATTAAAAATATACCAGGATAGAATGAAAAGACTATGTCAACAAAAATTTCTYAATGTGTCTTCTAAGGACTTTAGGTACAGAGGCTGTCACTTTTATCACGCTTTTTGGTACTTAGGACTCAGTGGGAAATCCCATTCTATTTCCCAGTGGTTTTATCAACTTCTCCTTGAGCCGGGTGCTCTGAGCAGGTCCTCGCTGTTTAYTGACCCGCAGAGGGTTTCCTCCTGCCCAGAGCAGGCGCGGGGACCTGTGTTTGCAGCCTCCAGGGATGAGGAGCAGCCCCTAGGACACMGCACCTGGCTCRTTCCCCASCAGAGGGCTCTGCAGGCYGAGGCAACAGTCCCTGGGTGYAACTAAAGAAACCCACACATCGTAAGACAAAAAACAAAACCAAAACAAAACAAACAACAAACAAAACCCAAAAAAACCCCACCACCACTAACAAAAAACCCCGCCAAACCAACAAACAAGAAAACTACCAGAATAAAAACAAACAAACAAAAAAACCCCCAACAAATAAAAACATCAACCAACCAAAAAAAAAAAAAAAACTCAAAAAAACCCCAACAAGTAACCCCCCTTAAGCAACAAAGCCAAAACCCCTGCCAGCACACACAAAGCTAATCTCTGTCCAGACTGAAGATCAGGATTTCCAGGCCAGCCAAGAAAGGCGGTTGGTAAATAGCTCAGACATTTCCCAACACCAAAAACGCTTAACAGGGATTGTATTTATTTCTTTTCAAATGCATCAAATAAAAGAGAGAAGAGCTGAAGGATTCAGTGTTACAGCAACAGGATAATCTCACTTTGGTCTCAGCTGCTTGGGTCTGACTGGGGTCAATCTGATCACATGTAACTGGTCTCTGCTGACTGACCAGAAATCCACTCTGAAGTTTGTGTTCTCAGTGAGGTAATTTGACAAATGTGAGCAACACTGGAATAGCATGGCAATATCAATAAATACAGCAAGAACAAAATTGGTAAGGATCAAAAATCAAAACWGTGTCAATCAAGCTTCAAAAATTCTCCTGAGAGCTACTGAGCTCTTCCAGCAGTACACAGAGAGGGAGAGCTGATTTCTTTTAAAGCTCTCTGTGTCTGCACTCAGATCCTTGGCTGAAGACTCAAGCCAATCATTTAAATTTTAACAYCTCTTATATGCATGAAATTCAGGAGAAACATATAAAATATCAGAAAAATGGAGGATCAAAAGAATGAATTGAGTAACTAGAATATCAGTGTTTTTTTATATAAGGTGTGGGCTCAGGGAGCATTAACAGCCAGAAGCAGCAAGACCAAGCATATCTGCCTATCTGAGATAGGACAAGAGGGAATAGCTTCAACTTRAAAGAGGGAAGGTTTAGATTAGATAATAAGAAGAAATTCTTTCCAATGAGGGTGGTAAGACACTGGAACAGGTTGTACAGAGAAGCTGTGAATGCTCCATCTTTGGAAGTGTTCAAGGCCAGGCTGGATGGAGCTCWGAGCAACCYGGTCTAGTGGAAGATTTCCCTGCCCATGGCAAGGGAGTTGGAATGGTMCTTTYCAACCCAAACCATTCTATTACCCTRTCAGTATYACCAACAATTTGAGAGGGTGTGTGTGCATATGCTGCCATGCAATTAACATCACAGATTTCACATACATTCCAGGGGAATTGGAACYAGTGAAACAACACATCACTAAGTAATACTACATTCACTTTCCTCCAGCCTTATATTTTTTTCTCCAATTCCCAGCTCTAACTTCAGGGAGTTGCTGATCTTGCATCAGGCTCTGGAATGGCAAATCATCCAAGTGGAACCATGCTGAAATCACATAAACCATCTTCTGGARATATGTGTGACTGTGTCTCCACTCAGCTGAGGCCACAGGGAGAGACAGATTAGAGTMATTATAGAATCATTAATTAATTAGGTGGGTTTAAAGTTTGTTGAGTTGGCATTTCCCCCTGGAATGATCCTTTGTTGATATCTGTATATCTAAGAATAAGAACTTGGGTGAGTGTTGTAAGTGATAGAGGGAGAATAACCAGATTTTTACCTCTCTCTCTCTCACACTATCTTTCTCTATATATATACATTTACCTCTCTCTAGCATTACCAGAGAAAGGACAAGGAAATAAATGGTGTGGTTCTCTACTGTATTTTCCCTATAGTTATGTTTTCAAGCTAAATGTGTAAAACAAACTAGTTATTTTGTATTCATGCTTGCATACAGAATTTCCTCTCCAGAAGTGTTTTGTTTACGTTTGAGATGCAAAAAAATCCAGCTCTTTTGGGAAGATAGGAGTTACACTGGTGAAGTAAACTAAACATGTTTGAAAATACTCTTTGGGGGAGGGTGAGGACAGGAGGGAATTATTTTTTCCTAAGTACTGGTCATAAAAGGTATCCAGACCTTGAGTATTTAGTGAAGGGTATAATCAAGGCATGTGAGAGCAAAGGAAGACTCTTTCTGCAGAGAGCAGAAAGGTAAATTAAAGGAAGGCATCAAGGAGAAAATTGAATGCTGTAGAGTCTTTGGAAATTGCTTATGCATAGCTCTATTGTATGCATGTATTTTAACTTTCTTAATAACTTTCTTTGAGTTACTAAGCACCTGAGCTGCAAATAAAGCAGAAGAAGCTACTAAAATTGTACTTTTATACTTCTTTGTTTTCTTCAGTTTGAAAAGTTTCATTATGGTCACGGAGATTTTTATAAAAATCCAACTTATCTCTATGACACAGTGATTATTCCTCATGAATAAAATAATGATTCTGGCTCTCCAGCTTTTTCAGAACAGTAGTCTTTAGAGGAACTAATAACTTCATACAGTCAATKTTTTTTTGTRTTCTCTTGAAACAYTTAAAAACAAAACARAACAAAATACTTTACTACTTATTTTTAAGGAATYTCTCCCAGCATTACCCTTGTATATGTAGAGATGCAGCATTCATGCCTTAAAACATATAATGAGCAAAGTAATAAAAACATGAAATAAAAAAWAAACCAAAACAAAATGAAMYRTGTTCTTTATCTCATTTATATTTATATCTTATTATAAAATAKCCTGGGTTTGAATTCACCAGTCAAAGCTAAGTACATCTGGATAAAGCTGTAGCAAGCTTCCATCTTCTGTTTTAAGAGTCAACAATAACACCTGAGTAGAATGAAATCCTCATTCCCTCTAAGAACTATGGAAGACAGTTARGATTCACAAGGCTTTAAGATTTAAGAAGCGATTTTACTTTGCATTGTCAGCCTAGGAAAAGGTAAAGAACAAAAAGATCTCTTAGAACATTAAATCAGTGCTGCACTATTTGAATGTTAATAATTAAAAAGAAAAGTATGATATCATTCTCATCTGGTAATTATTAAATTCTCTCAAGAAGAGAAAAGGAATGTTTACCTAGCATATATGTATGCATATATAATAATATCATTTATAATCAAATAAATTTCATATTTTAAGTGTGTGACTACAATATTGCCAAAGGAACCACCAGCACAGAGATGAGTGATCTTGTCTGGCTTCCAAGCAGGCAGGTGATTTAAAAGGTGTAAAAAGGCACTACACAGCCAAATTTTGTGAGTTCTGTAAGACAGTAGMAAATGGTAAATCTTTATGGTAACAGCAAGATTTCTGTCTATGTCATGGAGCATTATTGATTGCTGTCCAGCACACAGCAAGACAAAACTCTCAGTAATAACTCACCAGGGCTGTTGCCCAATAAAGTCAATGCTGATTTCTGATAGCACCAGGCTGAGTCTGCCAAGCATTAGATTTCACAACTCCTGCTTCTAAGAATCAGCCAAATTATCAGCTGGCTTAAATCAGTTTGACTCCGCTGAAGTCAAGAAGCTGTGTTGATTTAAAAGGAGTTGGTGACATTTACATTATGTCCTTCAAGGGGTCTTGTGGGGAATGACAGTCAGTAATAATTTTTCAGCCTTTTGCTCCATGCTCCAGATGACAGGAGACACACCACAAATTGTTCTTTTTGACCAGCCATCAYTATAGGCATAAGCAAAATTACAACCAGCCTTCTCTCTGAACTTTCCTCTCTTCAGCACAGTTGTCTTTCTTGCATTCCATAATGTCAGATTTTGGTGCTGCATCACTGGAGGGATGCAAGGAAGAGAAAGCAGGAACCTCTTTGCCCACTTTGGAGCACTGCCTGGCCTRGGGGACAAGGTCCCTTGGTTCCACTCACGCTTTCTCTATAGTAGCACATGCCAGCAAACCCACTGCTCCAGACTTTTCCTTACCACTATGTCAGATTTTCCCAGGGCAAAGGAAGTTTATTTACCTGTTCTATGCACTTAGGAATTTGGGAGCCAACTGGACTCTTCACTTTTTGAGATGGTGTCCAATCCAAGTGCTTAYTGAAGGCAAAAATATATCCATTCAAGCCAGATGACATAAAATGGATTATCAAAACATTACCTCCAAACTTTCATACTAGTTTCACCTATAATTTGTTGGCACATTAAATTACCAGTCTTCCAACARAACAAATATAATTTCTGAACACAGCTTCTTGTACAGTGGAAAATAAAATTTTGCAACTCGTACAAAGCAGCAAGTCATACCTTTATGTTCCATATCAAGGGTCTTTTCTAAAAGTATATGCCTGAWTAATATCCCTGTCTAAGTGTACAACAYGAAATAATCATARAAAACCTTWTTTGTTTSACTTTAGTTGGTAATTCCAGCTACTRCTCTCTATGTACCACTTTCATAAGTCTTTCTGTCCATCMCAGCATTATTCATATATTTCCACGACCTTTATTTTTGTTTTATTATTGCAGCTGTAGTTGCAAAAACTTTGCAAGGTTATTGGCTTTGCCTTTCCTGAACCAATATTTATGAGTTGACTCTTTCCAGGAAACTTATAGTCCCTGTGTGTTTTAATTAATCAGTTGGATGGAAAATTTTGCAAGACTTTTGAACAGTGTTCAAGTTTTTGTAGTAGAGAGGTTTATGCTTTAGTCACCTGACATCATTGAAGTGCATGCTATTTGCTTTTCAGGAAATATTATTTGGACTTACAGAAATACTTTCTCATTGATCCCCTTTTCATTCAAGTATGACAAGTGCACAGACAAAAAGTTTTAAAATAATTTGTTTAATTGTGCTTGTATCAGTGTGTAGGACAAGGCTTTTGCAATTCTGCATGGAGCTATTATTTAAAGGTAAAAGTTATTTTAAATAATCTAAAAATAGTGTAAGAGAGGAAAAATAGGCCAAGACAGAATATTAATTTTACACTCCTGGCTTCTWTTGTCAACTGAACATGCTTTGCTATCACTTCTTTACCTCACCAATTACCTGCCTTTATTGAATCTCATTTTTATCTTGCTCTGAGAAGGAGAGAATGGAAACAGTCCACATTTCCTTTTCCATCCCTTGTCTTCAGCATCTGTATCATCCTAAATTCAGAGGAGCATAAGAAATGTCTGTATTAGTTACATGACTTGGGCTGTTGCAAACTTTTCAATCAATATGAAAATTTTWAAAAAACATAAGAATCTACTTATTAAAAATTTTATTACATTTTGTGGAGATACTTGTGGAAAATGTTTGCTAGATCTGTTTAGTTGATRTTTTATCTTTTTACTATGAATTTTGCATACATGTACTTACAGAAGGAGAGAGAAAGCAAATATGTACTCATTGGTATCTGTTTTACATTCCTTTGCTTTCTTTTTGGTGTTTCTGCATTTTTCCTCAGTCTAAGGTGATGAGCTATTAATTTGATAGCTTACCTACCATGAGTAAAACAAGGCAGAAATATTATGCTAAAAATTAAGTAATTTTTTCTCTCCCCCTCTTTTTTTTTCTTTTTCCCCCCACCTTAATTTGGTTTTCTTTTTCCTTTTATTTTTATTCTCAGAATTAGTAAGGTACTTTTCACTGTCATGCAATTTAAAACCTAGGCTGGGTAGAAAAGTGTTATTGTCTGGGACATCTTTGATTTCTCTCACAKTGAGTAACAGAGTTTGAGATCTCAATCCAAAAGCACAGCTCAGACTGAGAGGTGTCTGCACCACAGAAGTTTCCTGATGGCTTCATTAAACACTCAAAATAAATTCCCTTCCCATCCCAACAGCAGTTCTCCAGATGGCTGTTAAGAAATTATTTGCCAACAAGGASCAAATAAATAACACTGGATTTCTGAGAAGCCACAATAAATAATTCTGCCTGGTCCTTGCACTATACCTCTTCTGAAGATAAATAAAGGTCTGTGGGTGTCAGGAGCTGTCAATCCATCTTTTGTGATGTTATGAGTGCAATCTCAGAGCCACACTATGCTTGAAAAGCAGACTTCACAGAATACGTCTGTGCCTAAGACACATCTCTTTTCACCAAACTTCATTGGAGAACATGTTTCACCACACTTCCAAAAATTTGGAGGGACGTGCAACAGGAAACCAGTGCAGAGGAGCAGCAGGTTTGAATGCAAACATTATGTGCCACCACATGTACACATTATATTTTGCATTTTGAAGAAATACCCAGTGAGTAGGCTGAGTAACAGGAGCCTCAGTAAGGAAGTTTTATTTATTAAGCCACTGAGCTGAACATCTGGAATGTCTGTTCCTGTGTTACAAAGTGCTCAGCCCCATATCTGCTTTTCAAATATTGTAGAGAGCAGTGTCAAATTTCATAATGTAAAATTAACAGCTTTGTACCAYGCACAGCTGGATAACAAAGCTAAGATGAAACAAATCAATCTCAAATTATACTTATTTTGCTCATTTTTTCTCTCACTGCCTTTCATTTGTGTTGAATCAGGCCTTCACTAACATAAAGGTGTCTGTATGACTGAAAACTTCACAGTTAAAGCACAGGTAGGATATATACAAGCAAAATTATGTGCAGGCATCTTTTTCATTATTTTTCTACACAGCTACTTCTCAAAACTTTGTATCTAACAATGAAAGAGATTGTTTTCTCAGTCTGTTTTATCTGTTCTTATTTGCTGCTACTAAAGTAATCACAAACCCACACATCATTTTACTCTGAGAAACACCACTGAAAAAGGCAAACATGATGGTCAGAGCAGACAGTCTGTGTTGCTGTAGATAGATAGTATTAAATGTAAAAATAGTAGCACCACCTATTGGCAAAATGCATAAACTGAGCCATCAAATTTCATACTATCATTCATCCTGCTACTGGATGTTAGGGTTGAAAACTATTATTTTTAGTTTATTTCAATTATTCGGAATGAACATGTTTATTAATATGGCTTCTTTATTTTTTCTACAGTGTATCTGACATAGAATGCAATTGGACCTAGTTTTAAACTGGGAAAGAAACAAAAACKCAAGCCATGCATTCATAATGTTGAGGTCAAATTTGTTTGGCATATATCTAAAAGGTCTGAAACCTTTTTMTGTTTTGGATTTTGCATATTGACTAATGCTGTGATCCAGAATTTCAGGTCTCAAATTTTTGACAAGTCCCTTTTATTTAAATGGACTACAAATGGAGGCAAAGATAAGTGTGAAGGGAAAGTATTCTAACATTGGGTTGAAAAGATAAGATTTTCAAATATTTCAAGTATGCATATCAACATCTCTGTGTAAAATGYGACCTATGAACTGCTCTTGGCTTGTAGTTACCATGATTCTGCCTAATAAAAACAAATGGCTTCTAGCAAGTGATAGAATATGAAATAATAATTTTAAAAAATCTTTAACTGAAAATGAGAGGCTAATACTTGGGTRGGCAACTTCAACTTTTATCCACATGGTATTTAGACTGTTCATCCACACATTTTTTCACCATGCTACTATTTAATCTTGGTTACTTGTGTTGAGCTGCTCAGAACAACCCTAGATTAATTTTAATTTTATTGCACAACTTATTTTTGATGATTTCTTTTTCATTATTTCTCTAAGATTTATACTTATAGAGTCATTGCTATAATTATATTTTTAAGTGCTATTATTTTGCTTTAAAAATACCATTAAWATTTATTTTTAAARTATGTTTYATCCATGCATTACCATTGACACTACTATTTTTTTAAGTCTTCTTCTCTTTCCCTGCTTCTCCTGTTCATTGCTCCATTATTTCTTCTGAGAAAGAAAATGTTGCTGATCATGGTAGATCWGATTCCCACAGCAAAAAACTCTCTGCATGCTAAGACTGACCTTTCATTCTGCATACCTGGGCAATTCACTGTTTTCTCCTACAGTGCCCAATTCTTACCTTTTTTTAAATCTGGGTTTTCCTTAAAAGCAGTTTCCCTGTGCTCAGGAGTGTRKTCATTTTCCTTTTATTCTGGTSCTTTTGAAGAGTCCTAACTGYCCTTGTATCTGCAAACCATCATGAKCAGGACATGTTTCTTACAGAAAATCGTGCTAAACCCTGAAATGACTCATCAGAGCTCTGGGGTGAAGAGCTCTGCAGGAAAGGGGATATTTGCTGTACTTGTAGTCTCCTGAATCTCAGGATTCATGATTTCATGGCTTTATTTTAGAATCATGAGAGAATTAGTAGTGTTGGAAAARAACATCAAGCCAAACCCTCAACCAAGTACCACCATGCCCACTAAATCACCTCACAAAGAGCCACATCTACTCATTTTTGGGACACTTCCAGGGGTGGTGACTCCACCACTGCACTTAAAATCAAATTGGTCACATCTGCCATCGACACTCATAGCTCCAGCCTTTGCCTGTGATGAGTCCTTCCAGTTAGCAAATGACAGGGCAAGAGAAAATGGCATCAAGTTRCACCAGGGGAAATTTAGATTAGACATTGGGATTTTTTTTTTCCACAGAAAGGKTTTTTAAATATGGAAAAAGGCTGCCTGGGGATGTCTAGGGTCACCATCCCTGGAAGCGTTCAAAAAACTTGTGSATATGGCATTTAAGAATATAGTTTAATGGTGAACATAATGGCAGTGCAAGGTTGATAGCTGGACTTAATGATCTTAAAGGTCTTTTCCAACCTTATCAATTCTATGTTTCTATATTTTACTAGCAGAAAGGCCAGTAAGAGCAGTATTTCTCTTGGTCTCCTCTGCAAAATTTCTTTTCCAATCTGAGCTGCAATAAGCAGAGTGATTAAGACTGCATTCTCGTGGCTAAGTTTTATGTTTTCTTAGCAGCAGGCATTTCTTCATAGCGTTCTCTGTATGAAAGATTTTTTAATTCAATTGAAGGAACAATTCCACTTTTTTTTTTCATCTACAAGGGTGCATTAGCTTAATAATTTACGTGGGCTTCCTTGGCTTCATGACACTGTTTTCAACAATGCAAACAGAGCCAACCACACTGCAGACTCAGGCTTGTAAATACTTGCCCAACAAACCAGCTCTACTTCAGCTAATGAATCTTGGGGAGGCCAGCACTGCAGCCCGAGCTACAAATGGAATTCATGATATAAAATGAAAACTAGCCAAACARACTGCACCATTTCCTTGGGCCCTCTGAAGACATGTCACATGCTATATATCACCCCAGCCTGAGTCAGTGTGTTGTGTTGTTCTGTGATGTTATAGATGTGTTTGGTAGTGTTTCTCCGCATGAAACAYGGGAACAGTGTGTTGGGAATCTGTGAAGGACTCAGAGGTTTCTGTCTGAGGGACAGGCATACCCTTGTGGCAGAGGGCTGTGGTTAYTGTGGCTGCTCTCATGTCACAGGACAGAGGATGATGGCCTCACTGTCAGACCCCTCTCAACATTACATCCAAACTTCCCAGAAGCTCCCTTGCAGCAGGTGGAAGATATCACAGCTGGGGAAACAGAAAGAGGACAAGCATTTTGCCCAGGTACACAGAAATGACTTGGTGAAAAAGCCAAGCACAGAGTCAAGCAGTTTTGATCCTTGTAATTTGTTTTAATTAATAATCACAATATGTCTTGAATGTGTGATTATGACTGCATCCATAGCTCTCCAGCACCTGGTGTCTCAGACAAGCATTACAGGTTTAGTTCCTCTCACAATTAAGGCAGTTTTAAATGTGTCACAACTGTAATTACTCTTAACTTGCCCCTTTGTAGCTAAGGAGAAAAAACAAGATTTATATACCATCTAGGGAGATMTATATTTTGGTATTACAACTTTATTTAACTTCTGACTAATAAAAGCAGGTTGTGGATTGAAATGAATTATAGCAGGGGATGAATGATTTATCAGCATAGAGAAWATTTATCATGACAAGAAGTTGTATAGATAGTTCTTGTGTGAGTTTCAGGTAGCTGTTTTTTAAATCATTACTTAGCCATTCAAAATTARTAAGCCTAACATAAAAAGCCATCATATTACATTTCTAGGGCATAATATTTGTAGGGTAGACTCTTGGTATGCACCTCAAACCATAGTCTGATATAGTGAATTATACGTTTCTTGGACTCAAGTAGCTTGTTAGACTACATGTTGCAGTGTATCCAATACTCTGAAATGTGACAGCATCTGGATACCAATAGRTTGCATCCTCCACATTCACATTACTGAGTGATTATTGATCAGCGGAAGAAATGGAAATCTTTCACAAAAAAATTGGAGGCACCCCTTCCTGAAATACGCAAAAGGAAACCCTCAACCTGTAAATCCTAGGAGTTATRCTGGTTTCATATTTAAATGATAGCTAAAGTGATAAATTACTGTAATCACCCTACCTTTATAATTTCATTTTTTATTTGGCAGCTTACAGAGCTGGCTGGATAACTTTTTCTAACAATGTTTGCAGTGAGTTTTACTCACATTTTTCATTAATTTATGGGCTTCAAGGCTGTGTAAGTCTCTTCATATTGCATAGTCATTTTTCACATACCTGTTTTTCCATTGAAGAGAAGCAGCACATACTTCCTTAAGTGTTTCCTTGTAAACTCAAACTACCCTTAACAAAATATTTACTGTGCACACAGATAGCAAAAGGATGGCTTTTAAATAAACATATGAATATACATGGTTTGTTTACATGTGGCAGTCATTGCCATGACTGAGAGAAATAAAACAGAAGATAACTATAACAGAAATACCTAGCACATTTCTCCTTGGGACAAATAATGCTTGGGAGCAAAGAAAGCATTTTAAAACACCAAAACTTTGCTTTGCCTGAGGAAGACATTGATAACCTTGACAGCCACTTTTTGCTCATTTAMATCCTTCAAGCCAAGCACTGCAGAAACCAAAGCACAGAAGTGGGTAAAATTACTTAAGCAAGTAAGTAAGAGCAATATTTTAAACCATGTTACTCTAAAGAATGGAAATCCACTTTACATGCAGCAGGTACAGGATCAACAGGGAGACAGAAAGAAACAAGTGACTCATTTCCACCTTCTGGGCAGATCCACATGGCCAGAATGTTCTGTTGTAGGGAGGGAGACCTGTCTGTGCTGACATAGGTGGCATGGGCCACGCCCGTTGTGACACATGGGCACAGCACACTTCTGCTCCTCCCTCAGCTTCTAGCCTAAGGCACCCTTGGTTTGCACCAATTTTCCACTTCYGTGTCCCTCCACAGATTCCTAAGATGAGGATTGTGTCCAAGCAACTGTTTAAARCAGCCATTTGTGGGCTTTACTTCCATGAACTTATCTCAATGAAAGCACCTACCTTCCTGCCCTCCGTGGCACCTGGCAGCAAGGGATTCCCCCATTTTAGTCCCGGGTTCTCCAGAGATTCCCCAGACAACACCAAGTCTGAGACAGGCTGCCAGCTTTGTTCTGCCATCACACGTGACTATATCTCACCCTGATGGTGCCACAAACAAGCAACAATCTTCCCAGAATTTCAGGGGCCTGTCTTCACTCTAAAATGAGACAACCAGAGAGAGATCCAGAGCACCCACAGAGATGACTGCACAGCCCAATGTGCCACGGGTGCTTTGGGAACTGCTTATGGACTGCAGCCACTTGCTGATTAGAGATGTTGTGCCACTTCTCTCTGCATCCTGTTGATGGGGGTGATGAAGAAAATTAACATCATCCTCACATTTTAAGAGAAGACTGCTAAATTCCCTCTGATCAGATGTAGTGATTCTGCTTACTAGGCCAGGCGATATAAAGTTAAATTTTTCTTGATTTTGTAATAATTAAACATAAAAATTAAAAATTTTAAAAATAAATTTCTCTAAGGAAATATATTGGATGGCTGAGAGATCTGAATKCAGAGGTGAAAGATTATTTAAAACAGAGTTTAAAAGGGTTCTTTTCCTTCCCTGGAGCAAATTGAAATTAAAATAATCAAAGCCATGAACCAGGATAACCTGATTTTTMGTTAAAAGAAGATTTTAGGAACGCCTTTGTTTCTAATACAATTCTGTCAAAGTGCCTGTGCTCTTCACTCGAAGCAGTTTGGGTTTCTGAGCTCTATTCCTTTGTGGTCAGGATGGTGTTTTAAGTGTTTTCTGGACATTCTCTCTCTCCCTTCATTTTCATCTCTCCCATTCTGTCTCTTACATTTCATTGTAGGGGATGTCCTGTGTTCTCCTGTCATTTCTCRGGAATTCTGCACAAATTGATACAATTGGCAGCCATTACCTACATATTCCCCTTAACTGAAAACCATATGGAGCTCACAGGAAAGTAGTAATACCCACTTTTCTCTTGTCTAGTTAAGGCYTTTGCTTCTAAACTTGAAAAGCAGCTGCACAAGGCAGGCAAGGTCAGGAAGAAAACTGATCTAATTATCTCATAAATCTTCAAATAACAAGAACTATCAGGCTCTGTATATATAACACAGAACTGACCAAAAGAGTTTAACAGTATGGGATCTTGCTTGGCAAAGGACTTCAGGAGACTATGGTTGGAATTACTTTATTTAGGGCAAGGAAATGAATCACAAAATACAGCCAGTGCTGCCATACTGTGAAAATCCAGCACATAGGCACTACTTSTCCTGTCTTTTAGATCCCCTTGCTTTTATTTTAACTAGCTGGACAAACCTTCAGATGGAGACTTTCTAACAACGGAGGCTTTTTCAAGGTGAGGTGTGAGGRGAAACAAGTTAAATTACAGCAATTCAGGCAGCTCATTCTGAACATGAGACTGAAATCAGCACACCAAAGATAGTAATAGGCAGGTTAATTTCAATTRGATGTGTCACAGATTTAAGGCTGCAAAGGTAATTTGGAAGACACATCCAGGCTGAGGGGTTTGCAGAGCGAGGAATGCCTTCTGCTACTTCGAGTAAGGGCAGATCATAAAACTTCTGGTTTAAAATCTCTGTTCAGCTACAGCATACTGAAGTACAACAGCTAAATGATATTAAATATCTGTCTATGGTGAGCACACAAAAAGGTCTCCAGGAAAAAAAAGGCTATGAACAAATAGTGGGAAGAGACACAGGATGGTAGATTAGGGCAGGGGGAAGAAAGCAAATACATTTACAATGGCAGTGAAGGGCTTAAGGACATCAAGCACCATGAAAGCCTCATAGACATCAGGAGTGCTCATGGTAGCCCCAAACGTTCCAAGCAAAGAACTTTCCAAACCAAAAGCCCTTCTTAGTTAAAGAGCACTAGAGGCACTTAWTTTCAGAAGAGGAATCAGGGAAGGATTTCAATACCGCAATCTTTTCTCCAGAGTCTTCTATTGCCCCAGCTTTAAGGTTTACAATGATCGGGGTGAACAGTCACTGTCTTTGGGGGGGAATAATAATAATAATAATAATAGTAATAGTAGTAGTAATAGTAATAATAATAATAATAATAATAATAATAATAATAATAATAATAGGAAGCATATCCTTCCTTGAAAATTTGGTTTCCTTTGAGACAGCTGGCTTTCATATTTTGGCTGAAATGCATATGTATTGAGTTTTTTTCTCTAGCTGTGTTTCAGAACACAAGAAACTCTTCACATCAATGAACCTAATACAAAAGAAGTAGCCCACAGGGGGAGTGCCGTAGCATTCATGACTCTCCAGTACTTTATCTCGCATTCTCAGACATATTTTTCACTAAGTACCAAGTCCTTTTACTAAATAGAATACAATTTAATCAACAAAATATATTACAATCTTTTGCAAAGGCAATACTTAAACTTGAGATGAGGATACAGAAAAAACAACCTGAAACAAAACAGGATTCACCAGGCAGCATGGAGTTCACAATTTGTTCACAGCCATAGCTTCAATCTGCCACTTCATGTATCACAACTCCCACCACACTCTATTTTGAGAGCTGAGGTGGGATTAAATGCACACACAGATCATGAATCAGTTTTTTTTTTTTTGTATATGGGTGGATTTAACCTCCAGTGYTTCATATTTTGTATATTTTCACATAAAGAGAGAGTGACTATGCTTCTTCATTCTGTTGCCTCCTTTAGGTAAATTCTAATGTAAATGTTAGCACATAGGAAATAAGAATAATGCAGTTACTTTAGAGAAAATGAATAGCAAGTAGAAATAAAATATGCTGTCTGTATTGGAAGAGAGCAAGAATGCATCAGAATTCAGTTTGACTACAAGGAGCCTGTAAATATTAAATTATAATCTCTATGTAGCYTAGACAATAGYAATTAYAGCRATTTTTGTGAACAGTTTTTGTCRAGCTACATAAAATGAAACTGCACTAATGAGAGGTGATTGAAATCAGTGGGACAGCATTATGGGGCAAATATCCATTGTGCTCCCTTGTTTCAGCTGCATGTGAGACCAGTTCAGATGCTTGAATCGTATGAAGAAAAGAAGCAGCAAACCTTTGCTGTGTGCTACTTAGCACACACTGTGACAGTGATAAATTCCCTCAGTGATTCTCAGGTGCCCTGTTATTATCTTTAACTGCCTTCTAGCCTGCCAATCTTCTGCTTCCAGATGGTATCGGTCATTCACACAGGCAAAACCTTGCTTAGAGGGACTTACACTTTGTGCTGGTAATAGGTGCTTTATCTTCCAGTGGGTTATTTGCCCACCTTGTGGAATTCCACAAAAGGAGCATCTCTGATTATCTGRCAATTTATCTTTCATACGGATCTTGTTGGAAATTGAGTTACTAGAAGGAGTTTGTTCTTTCAAAATGGAATCTCTCCCTGAGGCTTTGAGTGCAGGATAATAAGATTTCATCTTCTGCGTCTCAGAAAGCAGGGGACAGGAAAATACCCACACCTCCAGAGTGCTTGATAGGGAACACCAGAATTTCTGTACACAGCAGATGCTTCTGAGGTGTCTAATACTACAGCTGGCCCATACAAAAAAAAAGTTATATACCTTTTTCCCTTTCTGCAAGGGAAAAATGCTTTTATACTATTTTCATAAGGAAAAAAAAAAACCACTTAAAAAAGCTAGAGGAAAAACAAGCAAAAACTTGACAAATGTAATTAGTAACACTGATAGGAATACTGGAAATTAATAGTAGAAGGTTGCYTTCATTATCCATCTTTTTTTTAATTATTATTTTAKTTAAAATGGRCAACTTAGAGCTAGCTTATCTGTGAGTTTTTTTGTTTCCTTTCTTGCCTCTTTTTCATAAAAACATGAGTACATATTTTTTACATTATAGGTAATGTTTAATTTTAGRTTTTTTTAATTTTAAGCCCCATGCCTTACTTGACTACAGAATAAAAGGCCCTGATGATCCAGTTTCCTGGCTCCTCTTCGTTGACAGTAACTTCATTATGCATATTGCACCCAAAAGCTTGACCTCTGATGATGTAAATCTTTGTACCTAGACAAAGTTATTACTAAGTTTATGAAAACACTGCCAAGTGTAGRCTACAACCTTTTTTTCCTGGCTGAGGGTCTGGTCACAGAAGGTTTTATTGCACAACCCTCCCACAGTTCATCACATAGAGGTATTTTGAACTAGCTGACACCATAAAATCTACAGGAGAAACAAAAACAAATATSAAATAACAAAAATAGCATGTTTTATGTAAAAAACCCCAAAACAACCTCTCTTCCATTAGCAATATTTCAACTGRAATGAGATCAAAATCACATCATAAATATTCATYATTTTAAGCATGACTATTACACCATCTTTAGAAGACTTTTTTCTATATATACTTTTAAAATCCTCAAACTGTTCAATATAGGACACTTGCAATTTTTTTTTTCAGAATATGAATAAAACTGAAGTGAAAACATACTAGAATTAAACCAGCTTTCCTGAATCCTAGAGTTCYTCTATCTGCCAGAGGTAATTTGGCTATACATTGATATCAAGCTTTCTTAAAAGCAGCAACAGAAATAGAAAATCAGAACGAATATGAGTGATTACACCCATCATTGTTCCAGAGGCAAAAAGAAAAAATTAAAAAAAAAAAACCAAAACACAACAAAACTGTATGAAAATATTTGCATCCTCTGTATGAAATCTGAATGATTTGGTTTCGTGATAGAGTTTGGGAGTCAAGCAAAAAAACTTTTAAGGTTTTGGGTGACAGCAAATAATGTGTGCATTTACACTCATATTAATCTTTATAAAAACACATTTTGTTTAGCAAGAAATACTCACACAGAAAATCCTTTCTGTCACATCTTAAAATATGTTGATTTTTCACTCACTGCCATTATTCTAAGGTTTTATATTGTTGGGTGTTTCTTTCCTTGTTCTTCATCATTCCATTTATTCCACTAAAACTCTTAGGAGGGGTTGCAGAAGTAATTTGTATCTGCACAACAGCTGGTTTAGATTTTGCCAGGATTTCTGTTACATTTCAGCGTGCTYTCAGATTATGTTGTCTTGTGCTTAATGTGTGTAATCCATGTCTGTATTAAGAGGATACTTGACCGCATTTAGTGTAAATAGCAGTGCCACCCAGTTGCCTGAAAACAACCACTAAATCAGCTTACAATTAGCGTGCTTCCCTTGATCCCRGGGACGAGGACTAATTCACAGTGCTAAGGATCACGACAGCAATGCTTTCAATTAAATGGAATGGCCCAAATGTGGGCCTTGSATTCTGACACAGTTAAATTGAAAGATGGATAATCCCAGCAGCCTTTGAATTTGTAGTGCTGTAACCAGGAATAGATTAGAAAAGCTTTTTATTTTTAATTTTAGAAATAATAACAATCATAATAATAATGATAAAAATTAATGCTGAGCTGGTGTATTTTATGGGGTGGTACCTACAATGCAGCTCCCTTAATCCCTTTCAGATGGTTACYGGTACATTAACAGCCACTATTAGAAAAAAAAATTCCTATGATTTTTTGTCACTTGCAGAGGCTTTCATAAGAAAYGCAGCTCTGAATCAATGTGCACTAACTAGTCCTATTTCTAAGTGCCTCGTGCCTCTTCCAAGCACAAAGAATAGGAAGGAGGGGGCAGACAAAAGTGACGTTAGTTACCTTGGCATCTCCAGTGCTCCCCAGAAATTTAGTCATCCACAGCTTGGCCCCAGTTCTATCCTGGGAGCTAAAGGCACAAAGTGCACGGCAGCTGAGATGAAATGCATTCAGCCAAACCMCCTCCCTCCCTCCCTGACCTGCTCTCTCCTCAGCTGGGATGTGACTGAACATGGGCAAATGCAAAAAGGCCAATGTACTGTGGTCCTTTATCTCTCACAGGCATAGATTTGGAATATAAGATGGAGCTACGTATAAATACTCCTACCTTGTCTTCCTTCTTTTTGGCTTATTAACATTTTTTATGGACCATAGCCATCCAAAGGCAATGCAAACAAAAGAGTTGATTTTCTGTCTCACAGATGATTATTTTTTTTCAGTTTTCTGCAGAAACCTTCTGTAAGATACAGGCACAGAAGTTCCCAGACTATTTCCTCAGAAGCTCCAGGAAAGCTCCCCAGGAATCGTGCTGCGGATGAAGGAAAGAACATAAAGCTGTTTTGAATGAAACAAATCAGGCTCAGTGATGTGATAACTTCTCACATGTTTTTSATTCCTTGTAACCCTCTCTGCTCTGGAAAGCTGCCTTGCACCAGAATTTCAAATTATTTTGAGTATTTCTTCAAATTTTTATCAAGTGAGGTGCCATGAAGGAAACTGCAAACAGCATAACAGAAGGCACAAGTTACTGCCAGTGAGAAACCAAGGGTTTTGAAAATGCAGTCAAGTTGTGAATTTTTGTATTTTCTACCACACAAGAGAGAGTGCCCAGTTTTCTAGGTTCATTGTGTGAAAATGTTGCCTGGAGAGAGTGGAGAATTCCTGCTGCCTGGCCCTGGGGGCTCAGGGGGTTCTCTGTACCAATCCCTTTGCTCAAGGGGCACATCAGCTCATACTGCCTGCAGTTTCTCTGGCTTGTGCCTCACCCCAGACACCCACTGGGGTGACCTGCCAGCACCACACACCCACTGATGTCACCTGTCACCATGGCACACCCACTGGCATCACTCAGCAGCATGGCACACATCAGAAGCATCACTGAGGAACAGAGGTGAGCAGTCATGGAGTGGCCCAAGACAAGGGATGTCCAACCATCCAATGTATGCCTGACACCAAAGACCACCCCAGATACCCCTAGGCCTTGTCCTGCCAAGTTCTAAGATCTAGAATAGTCACACTGCAAACCTGGAAACTTCATTTAGCAAGAAAGGCTGATTATTACTCTTTTTATGATAGCCTTCCAGTCCATAATACAAAAATTATTTTCTTTTCGGCTTTTTTCCTAGATAGGACTCATTATATTGAAATAACTACCCTGTGACTAGCCAAACTGGAATGATTGTGAGGATGAACAGTATAGTTTAGATTGTGACAAATGAGCTCCTTGTGGTGGTTACAATCAGTTATTAAAAAGTTTAGCTTCCTTACAAAAGTCTATTGTGATGCTCATGAAACTGGTTTTTTACCTAATGGCAAAAATTCACAAAGCATTAAACAACACCTGACTGTAAGTTTGTGTAATGTCTAAAAAAACTACCATTTGGTGCCATCTATAATTATATTATTTGTGCTTTGTTTCAGATGCTTGTGTTTGTAAATATCTTATTTACTACTTTTAATATKAATGTCTAACATTTCAATGCTGACAGACTACTCATGTCTCTGGAAAGTTAACATTACACAAATCAAGTAATCTTTACAGGAAATTCATTTTATAAGTGTAGGCAATTTCTATAAATGTAAAAAGATCTCATTTTATCATTCTGGGAACTGAATGTTTTTTAAAAAAAATTCTTTTAAAATTTATATTTTCAAGTTTTAAAGCATTAGGTAAGTTTTCCAGTAAAAAAAATGTTAAACTTCAAGAATTAAGATGTTTCAGTCAATAGTTATCTATTACTTTGACTTATGCAGACTATATGTTGTTTATTTTTTTCTTCCTTTGAGAAAAAAACTGAACTCCATGAGCCTGTCATGCCTTCACAGCCATGGTAATTTTATTTGCTTTAAAATAAAGCCCTGCAATATTGGAGATAGAGCTAGGGGCAAACAGGCTAGGAAGGAGTGGTTGATGGTTACAGTCAGATAAACTTTTAACACGTGGCAGGTTCTCCTGCTGGCTTTACACCTAATACTCCTGAGCATCTTACAGCTAAAATACAAAGTAGTCTGTGGTGTTGTTAGGCTTTAATACCTTTAAAGACCCATTGAATGGTAATGTAGTCCTCTGGACTTAAGGCTTTGTTGTTTATTATTCCCAGACTGCCTGGRTGTTCTCTGACATTCTCCTGTAAACCACCTAATTCCTGACCCGCTGTTAAAGTCAGAAACCCCCGGATTATCTCCACCCACCTCCCTGCCTGAGGCAGCCTCGCTTCGGCAGTGAGTCATATCCCTCCCTCCCAAAACCATGCTCCAGACCCCAAAATATGCTCACACACTGCATTTCATCAGCATCTCTGCAACACAGGAGCACGTAGGGAAATGATACCAAGCCGTCCATCCTCGTTGCCAAAGGCGCTTGCATTCCCCACTGCTGCACCAGTGAGATACCCAGGGCACGGCTCAGCAGGGCTGCCTTCCCACCCCTGAATTTGGRGCCTGCTAAGGATCCCAGTGCCCARAGRGCAGAAAGAAGGACCCTGAGGCACGGCACAGAGTGTAGGAAATTGCACAGGCAGCCAAAGAGCCCAAGGTGAAAACTGAGGACAAATGGAACTTCCATTAACAATTTTCACTTGTTATCAACACAAAATTCACTCCTGGAAGCTAACAGAGAGCAGGGCTTGGGGTCAGGAATTGGATCCTCGACTTTATAAGTGACTCTGGTGGCTGGCTTCATTGTGCAGCTGCCTGCCAGGAGCAGGGAAAGGTTATTTAACCAACAAACCAGCCAATCAAAAAACAACAGGAAAAAGACCAAAACAAACCAACCAACCAAACAAAAACCCTAAAAACAGGGAAAAAAAGGTTTTTTTACAGAGTAACAGAGTAACATTTACTCTGAAGCATATGCAAAACCATTCCTCATTTGGGTTCCTACCACTGRAACAATGCTGTCCTTATTTGGGTATACTAAAACTAAAACAGAAGTAGCATCAGAGAGTTAATGCCACTGCTCCTGACTCTTTCATGAGACAGATCTGTTCGGCTTCACAAGGGAATTGTTCAGGCTTCTGTCATCTAAATCAGCACCGAGTTTCCCACTACCTCTCATGCCATGGGACTGGGACACCATAGTACYGCAAAAAAGAGGTCAATCTCAGTTGCACATTCAAGGGTTCACAGGCATTTTAAAATTAAATTCATAATTGTGACTTTCTAAATATTTCTAATAGATTTGTCCCAGCTACAATACAAAAACATCCTAGTACCACCTCCCAGACCTGTATCAGATTTTATTTTCAGATGCTACATTCTGAGATTTTGAATAAACTTAAAGGTGTAAAAGTCTCATTGAAATTCAAAGATATGTGCCTAACCCAATTAGAGGACTTGGAAATTGTGACATAAATTCAAAAGGCACACACCTGTGTGGGGTTTTTTGTTGTTTGTTTGTTTGGATTTTTTTTTTTTTTTTAATACAAGCAGTAATAACCTCTTACAAATCTAGAGCTGGCTGATCTCAGAGGTATCAGAGGGAGTTYATCTCAGAGCTGCACAGGGACAATGAGAGGGAAGATCTTGTGGCTACAGCAGCAGCCCCAAGGGAACTCGATTTCCTGCCACACAGATGGCTTTCTGTAATGTACCAAAGAGAGRCATTTAGGCTCATACATTTCAAGGYTCTTCAGTACCTAACTCTCATTTWAACAGGTAACTAAATGCTTTTGAAGAACTGGACTATAAGCTCTCAGATTCCCATATGAAATAAGGTCCCTAACAGGGAGCTTAAGTAGAATTGGGGAAAGTAACTCCAGGAGTCCAATTTGCAAAACCCTGCAAAACCCATTTAAGTTTGTGTCTATTGATGCCTATATGCTCTAATTTAGGAATTTGTTCTTGAGCAGCARAAGTTTCCATCTGCATTGAGAATTGTCTCCACCTAGTAAAAGAAGGAAAATACTTGTGGTTRTTTTCTAAAAGGAGAAATGTTCCTGCCATCTCAGAGTTACTTAACAGTCAGGAGTGAATTACATCAGAAAAAGCAGTCATGGGTTATTTACACACAAAAATGTATCTGAAGGAGGAAGCTGTAAAAATGCCCTAGTTTTAAAATGGTAGCTCAGGTGCCAGCACGCCCAAGACAAACTCAATGGCTTCTTCAGCCTGAAAGAGTTCAATTCTGCACCTCAGAAGAATCCTACAGCTCTCCTGATGTAAGGGAAAGACATAATGGAGTGTCTCTAGTTTCCAAATTTTATTTTTTAAAAATCAGGTATTTTGCCCCAGAGGCAAAGCAAAATTATTGCATTGATTAGAGCATGTGGCACAAGACAAACTTCCGCTCCTTATCTTGCTTCCAGAGAAAAGATACTTAATTATTCTGCATTACAACATTATTTTACAAGCACTATTTAAGTAGCCCTCCAAGTTTTTAGTGCTGCAAAGGAGCAGCTCCCAGCTTTATTTTCTGATGAAAGACCCTGTAAACTAACCATTGCTGCTGATTAACAGAGCTGCCTCTCCCAGATACCTCCTATTCTTCTCCCTACTGTGGGTACAGTTTCTTCTAGTGAGTCAGATGTGTTYGTAGGGAAGAGTAATATGCAGCTCTCTATGATTAACACTCTCTTACGGAATTATTCAGATATTCTTTTTGTAGCCTGACTCCTGATATGCTGACAAGGCATGAGATATGCCCAACTGTTAATATATGACACAGTGTATGGTGACATGTTTACACTAGGTTCTTATTGTACTGAAAATCTTCAAATCCTTTCCAGGTTAAAAGTAACTAGMCTACATATCAAAGAAAAATAAAGAGCTTTTTTTTGGTCATTGTTTGATTTGATATTTTGATGGGTTTTTAGCCTATAGCAAAAATCTGTGGTTTCAAAAATCATTCTCATTTAAAATGTTTCCTTTAAGTACAAATTATGAACRTGTGGTTTGCTCAAATCCTCCAGCCAACTAAGAGACTCTCTCAAGAGGTAATTACAACACCTTAAGATGGTTGCTTATTTAATTTGTTCAAGGCTTTATATTRCAGTACTTCCTACTTCCCTCTTTACTATGAATCATTTTACATTTTTCTTTAGCATTTCTAGCTTAAGTACAGGATTGYACCATTTCAAGTGAATGAACATCTTTGTTCTGTAAGGTTTGATAAATGAGAACATTAGATATACCCAACAGCCTAATGAAATTCCCCACCTTGGTTTGGATGCTGCAGATTGTTTATTTGATTATTTGGAGAAAAACCTCATCTTTGATAATGGYGGTAAATAATGCATGGCTTCATTGATATTTAATAGATAACAGACTTGAAACCACACTGTGGGAGTTTATCTTTTGTACCCAACAGCTGTGYAGTTTAAAAAACAGAAGTACAATACTGTATTGTATACTTGAATTACACTCTTAGTTTAAGGGATAAGAATCCCAGCAGCAGATGGCATTCCAGACTGTCATAGCAGGGGAAAGAAAAAAAAAAAAAAATTGAAGCAGGCCAATAGTCTGCCTTGATTTATAAATCAACAGACTGGTTACTGCCGAACACATGAAGATTAATATATCAAAATCTGTGAGCTTTTTCTGATAAATGAAGGTAGGAGACACCTTGSTGTGGACAGCATCATGACAAAACTGTGCTTCAAACTCTAAAGTAAGTAGACAGAGAAGTCCTCATTAAGGGAAGTTTCCCTGGTATTTCTCGTTAAGTGCAGTTAGGTCCCTGAACTGCATTTTGGGGGAGAAACCTGAGGACAGATTCTCCACTCCCAGGAAAGTCCAGCTGTTGCAGTATGACAAGGTATGGGAATCACAACTCCCAGGCACATCACCCCAGAGATGATCTTCACAGCTTGACAGTGACATCGCTACAGTGGATCAGGGAACCATGAAAGTTCATATATCCCATGTAATCATATTTCATTCCAGGAGAGAGCCCCTCCCAGCCTAGCTGCAGCCTCACAACAGACTCAGATTAGCTGTGGGGTTTAAATCCCTGGTCAATAAATAAAGGCATATGGTATGAGAAATCTTCCTTAGGGCTGGAAGGATTAAATCAGCTGAAGCAAGTATAGGCAAGAATTCAGGGCTGTCAGTTTTGTGTTTGCCCTCTGTGAGAGATACTGTACTCCAGATTTGGACAGTGACTGCTAAAGTGTTGTRTGAAGACTACTTCAAACCTGAAGGCATCTCCAACATTGTAACCACCAACATGAGAATTTACACWGAAGGGTACAAACACACAACAMACAATAAACAAATTACTTACTTACCACAGTTTKTCTGCAGCCTTCATGCATGGGAATTTGATGAATAGGTCTCAACAAACCTTGCCTCAGTAACCAGGACACGGCTGCCAAGAATACAGTGCCCCAAAAATTAGCTGTTTGWCATCAATTGTATCATCAGACAAAAGAATTCACACTTGGACATGGCAGCAGTAAACATCATCAACAGGTCAGAACACATAAAACTCTTCAGTGATCAAAGAAAAAATAAATAATGGAGACACATAAAAGAATTGGTGGAAAAACAAAAAAATTTGTTAATAGCCTGAATCCCAGTCTTGAGCCTCATGCAGCACTGATATTTTAGAAAGCACCTATGAGTTCTCAGGATGATTCCCAACAACTTTTTGTTTTTTTACATTTGCTCATTTCTGTAGACTTTTAAATGCTGAAAAAAAAATCTCTCTTTTAGCTTGAAAAGACAATATATTACAATGGTTTCTTTGTTGGCATGAAATTATGTCCTTTTTCTGTTTCTTTTGGTTTTTACTTGCATTTATCAAATTGTCTTAAACTGGTTCTGCACTTCCATCGCCGTCCTCATTACAATAATTGCAACATAATTACATCTATAATTCACAGGTTGTAATTACAATATTTTAGTGTAAAAGGGTTATAAAATATCAAAGAAGATTTATAAAAAAAATGATAGAGTGCATTGTATAACACCTACAATATAATACACCTACATCTCTTGGGCTGCCCTTTTCAAAAACAGGTGCTTTTAATTCATTTGTCAAGGGAATATTAATCCGGTGAGGATTTTTTTGTTTGTTTGTTTTCCTTCTATGGAGTACCAACATCTAAAACTTAAATGATATCTGAATATCTTTAGGTGTTTTATTGTTGTATCTTAAGGAAAGCAAATTTATCCTTTTTTCAGAAAGCTTTGAAGCTTTCACAGATTATGGACGCTGTGAGTTCACACAACTATTAGGGCTCATCCAGAAAGACACAAATTTTCCCTATATATTATTATTGTACAATACTTGTACCATTCAGAGATATTCAGTAGACACCCACACTAATTTTCAACATTCTTCAGCTGTACTGGTCAGGCTGTCATTACTGATGTCAGCATAACTTTTCATAATTTTTCAAGAGGCTATCTCCTCTAAAATCGACATGTAATATTTTTTGGTCCTATTTATCATGATCTGAGGAGCAAAATGGGGCTACTTATCCATTCTATCTGAATGACTCTGTAATTCAGAAAAAAACCTCAAAAACAGAATCAAATGAAATGAACAGGTACAATAGGTCGGTCCTTAACTAGAAAAAATAAAAACATTTTGCAGTTCTCCAATTTGCAATATCATTTTCACAGGCCAACTAAACAGCATCATCTGCAGCTTTGAAATTTCACAGATTTTGATATATTTTAGCATCTTTTCAGATATTTTTGATTACTGAAAAGTAACAGAAAAAAGTTATCTCCACACTTACWAAAATATTTTAAATACACCATTTGCATTCAAAGAGACTTCAGAGGATCTAATATTTTTAGTTCTTTAGTTTTTCAACACAGGTCAGAATATGGAAGATATCCTCATGACTTCTGCATTCCTGTGATTATTTTAAAAATGTATATAGAGCACAGATGTGGCTGATTCTTCAGATGCATTGGAATTAGACACATCCATCAGGGAAATCACATCGCACTCCACGGTGGAGGTGAAGTAAAAACAATCTGTTTAGAAGAGTTGATTGAACTTGGGATCCTCTGCTCTAACAGAAAAATAACTGTTGGCAAAATAGGTGAGACTGTCCTGATAAAGAAAATTTACTAGAGCACACACAGAACCTATTTTAAGAGGAATCAAGGCTGAAATCATCCAACTGGAGGTTAATGGTAATTAACAAACAGAAGTCTTACAATGGTAATAAACATGCAGAACATCCACAAATGAAGTATCCCAAAGCCCACAAAATTCAAATATAGAGGTACATGAAAAATTACAGTGAGATATACACAGCTAATGATTCTAAACTTCATTTTATGACTAATAATATCAAAACTCATCAGATTAAATRTATCATTGAAGTTTATTTTACTGGGTTATGTAAATTTCCTGCTCTCTTTTTCTGTATTGTTTGCTAGATATCATATTATAAATAAGTCATATGAAGCAATCTTTTAAATAAGTACTTGAAAGTATCAGAATTAATTAACTAGGCACCTTAAAAACCTTTTATTAACAGAGAATATTGAATAAGAGCAYAGACAAAGCTCTTTTATATGTTTTATTTGTTATATGTTGGTGATCTTAACAATATATATTAAAAAACATTTCATGTTAATGATATAATCATTCTAATAGCCAGTTTTCATCTTTTAAAGTAAGTTCTTTTTAAAGGACTGAAAAACTAAAAAGACATGCTTCTTTGCTCTATGAAATCTGTTTTATAGTGAGAAACTTAAAGAAAAGGAGTGCATTTATTAAAAAAGTTATTCTGAATATATGCAAGAAAATACAATTTTAATAAAGGAATTTTGATGCAGACACTGGGACAGCGTGGCACTGCAGTGGCTTGCTACTGACAGTGCATATATTCAGAAAAGAAATCAGGTGAATATGTTTAAGAATAATTATATTGGAGCAACTTCTCTGTTTAAGCAGTCAATTCTCTGTTACAGAAAGTATTATAAAAAATATTAGGTATCTTGTTAAACAATRGCCTCTAGCACAACCAGGAGCTGTGGACTTGATTTGAAATCAGCTAATAAAGTTARCATGTTATCAGCTATGCCATGAACCATGACAATTATCATATTGGTTCCCCTTGGTCTTCAAAGTTTAAGGAAAAAGTGACAGCTCCAGTACCACTGGAACTTTAGCAAAATGAGGACCTCACTTTCATTAGTCTCTGGCCACTTCTATTGTGCCAGCTCTCAGTGAAGAAATTTTTTATTTCACTGTGTTTATTTTAGGAGGARTCATCCTTTATAACAGTCATTGAGTGCACATACAGATTCCTGTTGATTCCAGGGAATTATGGTCTGAAATATGCTACAGTGCTCATCCTGAGTGCTGTCCTCCTCTGAAAATCATCACCATTGATCACTGGGATAATTTAAAGATAAGATACCAATCAACAGGAGCTGGAATGGGAGAATAAAGCCCTCTATGATAGCTTTCCCTCAGATTTGACTTCAATTTCTTTCCTGCTCCTAAACATACAGGCATTTACTAAAAATGAAAAAGAGCATGCCTTGGAATTTRAATTTTCCTACCAGTATTGAAATGCTTATTTTCTAAAGTTTGAGAGGCACATTGCAATGCTGTTTGTAACCACTTYGTTACAAAAGAGACAATTTATTTGTATAATTAATCAGCTGAAATATCCCCAAGCATTTCTTTTCTTCCCCCACAAAGACACCTTTTGTTGTTTAGGAGTAATGAAAACTATCATCAAGGCTTTCTAATGGGACTAATAGTCTTTGCTGAAGTTTGTTGATGCCTTTCTGTCTGAATGGTTCTTTGAACTCTTACTCACTTTCATGGGACATGGAACAGTGTTTTTATACTCTGCTAGCAATAGGTGTTTTCCTATAGGATTCYRTTAGCTCCACATTTTTAAACAATACAAATCTAATTTTTATTTCAGGCTTGGAAGTTTTCTGGTTTCCTTTTTAGGATAGATCAAACCTTTAATAAGTCACAAATMAACTTYAGATCTTCATACAGACAGCTGAAGGAACACTGAAAGCTTCATTCATTAAGTAAGCTTCTAAGGATACTCCTAAACAAATTAACTTTCACAAAAATCTGCTTATTATTGATGTTTTTAGCATATCTCTGAAAATGCATATGGAAAGAAGTGAGGTTTTTTTCCTTGAATGCTCAAACTGAAGGAGAACACAGATGAACAGCTACTCTGGCTTCAACAACCAATCTGAAAGCATGGGAAGAAACTGAATAAGATGAAATTATTTTGTACTACATGGCTACTATTTGAAGGTACTCGCAGGCTAATCTTAACCTAGGAGTTACAAAAGACAGAAAAAAAAGAGACAAAAGTAATTGCTGTGATTACATGATATTAAATTCAGCACTGACTAGTGAGTAGTGATGCAAATACCGTTCTGAAACTTTACCCCTGTCATGATTCTAAGGGCATGCAGCTTGTGATAAAATCAATGGAGAAGGGGATTTAGCAAAAAAGTCACTTTTTGAAACCCCCAAAAACATCAAATAGACATTAGCATAACTCAGTAGGGAAAGAATAACTGAAATGCATATGGGAGAAAGAAATTTCAAATATATTTATTATAGGTAAAAATTCATATAAATATAGATAAACATAAATTTTGAGACCAGGTTGAATGGGGCCCTGAGCTACTTACTCTGGGGGGTGGCACCCCTGCCCATGGCAGGTGGGTTGGAATTAGGTGTTCTTTAAGGTCCCTTCCAACCCAACATTTTCTATGATGTTATGAAATAGATGTTTGTATGTGGATGTGTATTTATACATATGTATGTGTAGATTACTGAAAACTGACAGAAAAAAAAAATAGGATTTGTCATGTGATAGTATGTTTTCTGCTGGACATGTTATTGTCTAGATCATATGCAACACATTTAGTACTGAAAGTTGAGTTGGCTGTTGACATTTCTAAAAATTTTGGACTACCTTTGATTTTTTTACAGCATGTCTGTACATCAAAGGCTGATTTGGCCAGTGTGGCTGCCTCATTGACTCTACTGTATGAATTGCATCCCAAATGAAGCTATTTAATTGACAACAGAATGAAAATCCCCATGGCAGTCATGGGGTCATGTGCTTTTGCCATAAGTTAGGGCCTAAAGGTGGTTAAAAGAGACAAGCACCATTTAAGTTCTAGAATGTTYGCTTGATGAAGCACAAATAACCATTTAAACTGAGAATTCAGGTATGTACAAATATATTTATTATACWTTGAGTTCTCAAGATAAATGCTTTCCTTACTATATGGCAAGTAAAAACATTGGAAAAAATAGAAGAACAMGCCTTTAATCAATTTTTTATGTCTATTGCTGTATAGAGCCGTGAAAAAAAAAGGATTGAAAAGGCAAGAACAGAATTCTAAACACTCAATTAATAYAAATGACACTTTTAAATTTAAGGAGGTTTAAACAAACTAATTATTCCCAGCAGAGTGGATACTCTCTCATGCAATGTTGATGTTAGATAAAAGCCTAATCCCTTTCCTTCTACCTGTTAAATCTGCTCATTTAAGACTGTTTGTAAAAATAATGTACTGCTTTCTGTACAATCCATGAACCGAATTATCAAGTGCAATAGTAAGAATAGATACATCCATAAAATTTTGTAGTTTTTATAATCACAGTTTCATAGCATTGAAGCTTGGATTTTGCAGAGTGATAACTGGTCCTGGCAACAGTGGCATTGTTGATTTTTTCTTTGTGGTTCATCAAAGATGGAAAATTCTGTCGAACAATTATTCGGTTGCCGTATAAGTGATGTTTATGTGAGATCTTGCTCATATAATTAGAAAGAATGTAAATAAGTTGTCACTAAAAATGTACTAGTAGACAGCTGTGGGGAAGAAATATTATGCACATAACTAATTTATAAAGGCCTTGTATACAAACAAGTGTTTTCTCAGCCCTTTGACTGAATCATTTAACTAGAAATAACTTTATTTAGCTTTATACAAACAACTGATCTACTTTTTTTGGTTAAAAAATAATAAATGCAAAAATGTGAATCATCCTGAAAATTCCAAGCAACTTTGTTTCAGCTGTTTTGGAAAAATTTAGCAAATAAATTCTATTTTGTGTATTTTTATATGTAAGTATGTACTTATCAAAACTTTTGATCTGAAAATTATTTCATTTTCTGAAGAAGTTCTCTCTGCTTTCTTCTTGCTAAAAATGACATTGGGACAAGCAGAAGAGGGTTTGCTGAAGTTGGGAAAATGTTAATGATATCAAAGTAGGCTTTTAAATCAACTTTTTCCTTTTCTCTATTTTCAGAGGGACTTATTCCTACTACTTTTAATAATGTACTTTTGTCTCAGAGCTAATAGTAAAACAGCCTTCAGTCGCCCTTGGACCTGAAACAAAATATGGTATTTACTTGAATGATTCCTCAAATTCAGATGTAGAGGACCAGAGTTAGCTCCAGAGAGCTGGAGTGTCTTAGTTTACCAAGCTGCTGATACTGGGTTCACTCTGTAGCCATGGTTAAAAGAAGAAATCCCCACAGTTTACTTGTTTTCCTCTGCTAAACCTTCCTTGCCTTGCATCTCCTTGCATGCCTATGCCTTCCCACCCCACCATGCTTTCATACTTCCTTTCATGGCCTTGCATTGCCAGGCCCGCACCTCATTGGGATTCCCTTGACGTTCCTACCCAACCTTGCATTTCCTGGCCATTCTTGGTTATCCCATCTGTGGTGGTTTCAGGGTTTTTTTGCTGTGAGATAAGATTAAGAGAAAAGCAAAGCAGGCTCAAACTTAAAAGATATAGCTTATTCACACACACTAAAAGGAAACAAGGGAAAAAAACCTAAAGAATCAAAATGAAACTTCCAAAACACTTTCCCCTCTCCCACCAGCTTCTTTTCTTCCTTACAGACATTTATAAAGGCAAGAACTCAGAACTTAAGGTCTGTACTCCTTATAGAATAATCCTTTATCTATCTCTCTAGAGAGAGAAGTTTCTTCTGGTTATCTCTCCACAAGGACAGAAACAGTTTACTCATGGTTCTTAGCTCTCACAGAAGACAGCTGCCCAGAAACAAAATTCTGTCTCTGTGGTTCTCCATAAAGTGCAGTTTTTCCTATTTACTGCGCTTGGGTCATGGACTTTATGCATTCTGGGGTGTTATTTTAAAAAAAATAACAGTTCAGGTGTAAAGAATACTCTTCATCCCATCTTATGTAGGAATATCTCTCACTTCTACTCAAAGCACTGGTGCAGAGTACTTATATCACATCAAGCATCTTACTCAGATGCCTCAGGGGACCACAGGGTCACTGCTTCATCTATATCTACTTAGTCTATTACAAATACTTCTGCTCAAAAATTACCAATCTGAACAATTATTTCCCCAGTTCATATTCTCCATGGTTTAAAGATATATTCTAGCATAGTTTGTTACCATGATTCACAACAGATTTTCAGCCAAAGGGCATCTTCTCATCTCCCCATCCCTTAAGACACAACACCTCTTTCACAGACCTCAGTATCTTCTTGCGGCTCAAATAGAAATGTCCTCACCATGACTTTCYCTTCATTTTAGAGAAGATCAGTGTTCTGCAAAGTTCACCTTAGCAAAGAAAGAGTTAACTTTACCTAGGGTCGGCAGATGGTCATGTGCTCTTAGCCAGGCAGTGGCGGCAGCTCTTGAAAAACTCTAAGGCCACATGACGGAGGGGCCCCTTGRTCTCATTCGGGGCAGCTCAACTCGGGCTCGGAGCCGCTCCGAGTGGAAGGGGCGGGGGGGGGGGCGACGTTGGGAAGAACCGGCTGTAGTCTGTCTTTCTCCACTGGCAGCCGCTGAACTCGATCCGAGCAGAGCCAGACATCTTCCTCCCCGCACCCGGCCTGACAGTCACTGAGCTTGGCAGATATTTCGAGTTAAGCAGAGTTTAGCAGGCCCGGCAGGACCCAGCAGGCCCCCAGCTCCCCCCGGCCAGGGCGGAGCTGGAGCTGCTTCCTACCTTTTCTGAGGCAAGCAGCAGAACGGGCAAAGTTCCCAAAATCCCCAGCTTTTATAAACGTGCTCATTCACAAAAATGAACTCACTTTCTCACTAGCTGAATCAGGTGTCAATCTAAGGTCCTTGCAGATAACTATTTCATTTTTTTAAATAAAGCTATGCTAAACCATAACACCATCCTTTGCCTTCATGGCCCATCTGTGTCCTTCCCTTGCCTTTCCTACCACTCCAGTGCCTTGCTTTGACTTGCTCACTAATTCCCCACCTTGACTCCCCTAGCACTTTTGCGTGGCCTTGCCATGTGTTGCCTGCTCCTCTTAACAATACTTATTGCATGGATTACCCCTCCCTTGCCTTCCTATCCAACTCTGCATTCCCTTGTCATTCCTGACCATTCCTTTGCTTGGCCTTGATTCCACACACCTTGCATGGCCTTGCTGCCCCCTCTGTAGCCTTCCCTTGCCCCTCCTGCCCTCCACTGCCTTGTATTGACTTGCTCACCCAMCCTCCAACTTGGAATCCCTACCCATTTTTCCAGGTCTTGCCTTGCCTTTCCTTCTAGGACTCTCCTTGCCTTGCCTACCTCTCCCCTGCCTTGCCTTGCAGMGTGTTTTTATCTCTTCTTACAAAGAGATATGATATCCTTAGCATCTAGTCAGCTCAGTGCCTCACCTATACTGCCTGTGATGTGCTTCTGATCCTTCCCAAAAGGTATGCCATCCTGTTGTGGTTTAGGAATGCTGTTCCTCAGTTTAGTGTTYCCACTGAACCAAACCTTCAACCATTCCAACTGAACCAAATCATTTTCCAGGCGGGTATTTTGCACACTTGACACCTCATGAAAAATATTTCATGACTGAGCAAGAGTGTTAGATTTGTGCCCATATTTCCAAATTTTTTCCTTTGTCATTCTTTGCTAGAAAGAGTCTACAATCTATGGTGGTTGAGTATCATGACTATTTAATACAGACATTCTATCTTTCTGTGCACCACATAATCTTGAGGCTGTATTTTAACCACTGAACAAATAGAGAAAAGAGGATCTTCTMCCCTTCTTCTCAGTACAAGATCTCTATTTAGCTTCTTTTCAATTTTTTTTTTGTGATAACCAGCTCTGGAAACCAGACTAAATAATTGCCTGAATCAAGCCTTTTGTCAAGGCTTGTCTACTTCAACAAATCTTACCAGGCTTAACCCTCAGTTGAGTGCCAAGATGCGTATGGATGTTAAAAAGGAGGCACTTTGTCATCCATACAATCAGAAATAAAGGGAACTTGGGGGGCATTACCCTTAAAYAGTTACAGATATATGATTCATAAAAGTTACTACAGGGTGAATCAAGATCTTCACGGTCCCTGTTTCAGGCATAAGCATTTACTTTCCAACCTTTGCTTTCCACTGAGTCTCATCATTGTTGCAAAAGAGGCTGTTAAGCTCATTGGATCACATGTAATGTGAGTGGAATTTCCTCTRCTGAAGAGTAGCTGCATCTAACCAACCCAACATCACCTGGTTTTCATCTTCCTGTTTCGAGCAGGCTWAGGTTTATTTAAAAAGAAAAACAACAAACCAAGCAGATCTTCACTGATGGAAGGGGAGCTAAAAGACCAGTAGGTATTGCCAAGAACATTTGACACTATTGTTGGAACTGTTCCAAAATCCCTGGGACATTYATCTTGAACCAAGATTGGACAAACTTTCAGGGCACAGGAAATTGCCATATGAAAAATCAACTCCTCAGTCAAATAAGGAATATTTTATAGAGAGAATAGAGATATTTTTCAAAAGACAAATTTAAACAAAAYTTTTACCTTTTAATTTATTTTCTTTGTTATTTGAATTGTGATTTATCCTATTTTCCTCTGTAATAGAAGATACAAAGAAAATAAAACTTGAATTATTCTTGTTTTCAAGGAACAAAAATAACTAAGTAGTTTAGGAATGRTTACCCAAAAGTCTGATCAAGCTGTTCAGGCTCTATTAACGTCTTTGTTGCRAAGTAATGTAATTACTATCTTCTCCCTTGTTCTGCAACTCCTTATTTCAGCTATCTCTGTTTGATGATAAGTCTACATGAGAAGCCAGAGCCCACCTGCGGAATTGTAGGCAGAGTTAAATCTTGGATACCAAAACAAGGRAAGTCAGGGTGTTGCAGGCTATCCCAATATTTAGATACCAGGGGAAAGATGGGTTTGTTCTGATGCTCAGCAAAGTTCAGCACCTTGATTGGCTGGTTTAAAAGSCTCTGTCTATATGGAGTCCACATGTAAATCCACTAGCCTGCATTTTACTAAGTAAATTTCATTAACTATTTAAACTGTTTACACTAGCARTGATTCTGGCTTGATTAGGAGTGCTCTTCCATTAGCAGGGCTGCTTACAGAGAGACTGCTCAGCCTRACTGCTTCTATTTGCAGTACAAACCCACCCTGTTAAATAGGAATTCTAGTTCAAAAAGCAAACGTTGAGTTTTCAAAAAAAAAAAAGTTTCCATRAGGGAATAATCTCAAGATACATCATAATTTTCTATATATAAAACTGATCTTTGAAAAATCAAATGCCATGTCAACACACACACATTCATCAGTATGCAGCACTAATATAATATTAATGAAAGTAATTTCTCCCTGCTGAGGTCTTGTGGAAGTCAAAGTATCCACATAAGGGACAGGTTTGGCCTCCTATGTCTTATCAAGCCAATGAGCTAGGCAAAATCTGATATGGCTAAAGGAACTTAATGCCCCATTAAGAGCTCAGTAAGGATTAGAAAATTGAGTCATAATATAGCAGGTCTCTTATGGCTGGTAGCACCATGTGCTCTTTCCCCTCAGAACTACCTGCAGGCAGATCTCATAGAGACACATATTTGCATCAAAGTCCCATTTTTCAATTYATATTACTGCCACTACAAAACACGTCCTTTGGGCAGTAATTAAATAACTTCCTTTCATTTCTCTCTTTCACTTGTTTTCTTTTGCCTCTGAGCCTAAAGCATTTGCAGTTAGTTACATGTGCCAGCGGAAAAGGTAAATCTTATTTCTATTTCTATGTATTTTATTTCTTTATGACAGTGGAGAGGTGACAACGATGTAAAATATTCCTCAGGCTGCTTTAAAGAAWGTAACAACTTCCTGAAAAATATCTAGGAGCAATTATGCAAATTTGTGCATATTTTTGTACCATTCATTCAATACAGGCACAGGGAACTCTTTAAAAAGAGAAACCATAACAAGCAAAAGAAGGGAAGATGTTTGAAGATGTGCAGCCATGAAAGAGACAAGGTTTTAATGTGAAAGTTTCCACAAAATTACCAAAACTCCAGTGGGAAAGGTTTTCATATAAAGTCAAGRAGAAAGAATCACAAGATCAAACTGTCATTAGAAACATAGTTATGACGTCATGTCATGGAAAAAATAAGAGGGAAGCATTAAATTATATTTTTTAAATGGGTAACAAGATTCAGATTTTTAAAATGAACAGACATGAGGTAGGCTGCCCAATATATCTGATGGAAACTAAACACTAAAAGTGAGAGAGAAAGCACTTAGTGAGATCATAAAAATGGGAATTATATTAGCAAAGATGGAAAATTATTAATTCTATAATATTTATTTTTTACATTTCCAGACCATTGCAATGATAAGTGCTGATGCATGATGATGACACCACTCAAAATTCTGGTGAATTATTAGGTAAACATTACTTTACAGTTCCATAGCAAAATCCCAATCTATTAGTGCCAAACATTATCTTTGACAGAATCATCAGACGTGTTTCTCCTTTTTATTTTTAAAAGGGCATGAGCACAATGACCATACTACTGTCATATMCTCCTTCTGTGCTTTCTAATAAATATATTTCTAAAATTGACTGCTAGTTTAATTCAAAATAATATTATATTTCATCATGTTATTATTTTATCTGTCAATGCTATGCAATATGAAACATAAATAATTTTAATACATCCTTTAAGTCCAGATAATTTTACTTTACCTTTTATACATGTTGAAAGATCAAATTTTGTTGCAGTGCACTGCAAATAGTTACCTGCTGAAYAATGTGAACAAGTGCTATTTAACCTTTGTTTTCATTTGTACTCTAAACAAGATTTTCATCTTCCTGGTGAGTTTAAAAGTGATGACTAATATTTATTCAGAAATGGGATTTCTTTCAAGTTGCAGTGCTGCTGGACATTTCTTTTTGGCTTGACCATGCTTCAAATAATGTTCAAGATTTTGAATTAGTCATTGATATATCATACAAACGTGAAAGTAAACCAACAACACATCCTAGAAAAACATCCCTGTAGAATGTCAATTTTTGGAAAAGAAAAAAAGAGACAGAGAAAAAAAAAGAAAAGAGAAAGCTAAAAGAGACTTCCTCTCCCACATACTTTTGTCCAGCTTTGTAAAATGACCAAGAACTGAACTCCACCTCTTTGCTTTAATCCACCAAAGAATTAGTAGTGTTAGGCATCTTGCACTTAGGAAGACAAACCCTGGGGTTTGTTCAGCCTGGAGAAGAGATGRCTCTGGGRGGACTTTRAAGTACATTTCAGTAACTAAAGGGGTACAAGAGAGCTGGAGAGAGACTCCTCACAAAGATATTGGGTGATAAGACAGGTAGAACAAGGGGGAATAGATGAGGAATGTAACAGTTGTCATTCCTATGGAAGCTACTCTCCAAATTAATATAGCCTTCCTGTGCAACACTTTTCATCCATTTCACTTAAATAACACTGGCTACATTTATAGTATGTGCAGAACTATCTAATAGCTTCAGAAAACAAAATGTTTGCTTCTGTAAGGCAACCCTATCAATACAACATCTGATTTACTTTGTTTGATGGGGAGAGGAGGCTATTGGTAACTGTTTAAGAACAGTAGTTTGAAGAATTCAAGTGGGCTAAAGACACTRATTTGAGTTTACCAATAGCCAAATTAAAACAGCATTGCAGATTTTGTTAAGACAGTCATTGGGAGAAGTTAAAAATACAACAGAATAAAAGAGGAGGAGGAACATTTGGGTTGAGATAAAACAACTACTCAAGTCTGCGTGTGTGGGTATGGAAAATCAGAACAGCATCTTGGTAGGGCTGCCTCATTCAGCTTTCACTTTTCTGGTATAGTAACTTATYCTGACAATAATTTTAAATGGTTTTACATCTTTAATTTCCACMAACCTAGGAAGGATCACTAAAGAAATTGCAATCTAAAAAAAATGTAAGAAATGGAACACAGGCTGTGATATCAATCTACTATTCCAACATAAAAAACATATAGAGTCAGTTTCAAGAATATTAGATCTTTAGAGTCACAAACTCTCAAATKAAACAGAAAATTTTGCCTCCCAAACCTTATGCCCACTTGTATGGAAGAATTATTTATAAATAAAAATAAATTTAAAATAAAAAATGAAATATTTAATTAGAAATAAGAAAAGCAACTAAATTTTACACAAATGTTATTCTGTCTGATCCATAATATTGTTACTATGCAGGCTTTATGTACCCACAGTTTCTGCAGATGTGCAAACAATAGCCCAAGATGAAAGGCAACATCACACAGAATTTCTAGCCATTCTGGATATCAGTTGAAATGTTCTAAATATTTTAGCCATAGATCCCATATTACAGCAGTCTCACTAGATTTAAAAGTCCTGCCTACACCTACGTGTACACTTACATAAAAACATTATCACACTCAGTTATTWGACTTATCACACAGAGTTATGAGGGGGACACTGACTTAACTGTWAACTGAAGCACTCAACACCATTTTGGACTATGCTTATTGGTAGTTCTTTCTCTGCTAGATGTTTGAACCTGTTTTTTTCATATTTGTTTTTCTTTCTTAAGAACATCAATAKGAAGARCTTTAAAAATTGCTTTTAAAATATSAGAGAGTAAAATTACTCTCTAGACAGTATTGGCTCCCAGGACAGCATGATTTGTCGTTATATTTTACCATCAGTTTGGTAGGGAGAAAGATTGCTGCCTTTCTTCCTTTCAGAAATATGCAGCAGATGAATTAAGGCTTTTTTAAATGCAGAAAAGAAAAAATACTAAAGTAACAAAAGCATAAAGGGAAAATGTAGCTACTGATACTCTTAACAGCAACCAAAAGAAAAAAAAAAGTCTGTCAGCATTTCTTTATATCATATATTTCAAAGAATCTACTGGGCTGGAGGAAAGGCTGTATCCACATTCATATTCTCTGAGTGCCACCCTGCTGCTTCTTTGCACCTTTGCCAAATTAACCTTCTCTGACCACAGAGGAAACCCTGGAGTGTAGGCCCAGATAAATCAGCATTATTTATGTAAACTGCACATTTCACAGGTGCTCAGGTTTTCTCCTGTATTATGCATAAAGAGAAAAGCTGGATCTTCAACCCAGAGAGAGATTTGCACTTGATTTYGGGGTGCCAGAGAGAGTAGAAGTGCTTTGTTTACACCTTTTGCACTGAGCTAGAGAATCAAACTGCACTCCAATGTTACTTGCCATTACATGTGACTTGAAGCATTACTTGCTTACAGTGTTCTCTGCTGTGGCAGAAAAGCTACTTTTTTGTGACTCCTTGAGACATGAATAGTTTCTTACTGTGTTTCATTTTAGGTCTGCAAATGTGAACAAAAAAGAAACAAAGCCCACAAAAATATAGACCAGAAAAAAAATAAGGCCCAAATTCAAAATCATTATGTAATTAAAAAGACACAAAAACCAARCAAAACCTTACCGTCCATCTTATTGTACAATTGACAACAAAAAAATCTATTCCGATTCCATTTCAGAAAGTTTTTCATTAACTATAGAAACAGTGTTTCCAGAATGCTGTTTCACACACTRTTATCATCTTGCTTCCAGTATTATAATTCATAAAACAAAAGACAAAGCTGCAGAGAATTGAATGCTTTTTTTCTTTACATTACTCTTGACATAGTCTATTAATAGGATGCAAATTACAAAGAAAGAAAAAAAAATTTTGAAATGGAAATTATTCAAAGTATTCAAATCATTTGTGTTTGGACCTCTAAAARTAAGTTACAGTGAAGGAAAAAGAGAGTTCAGTTGAGTGATAAATATTTTGGGGCAAAATCTATTTTTCAAAGCATACTACAAATATGTGGAAAAAGTAAGCTCTAGAGATCCTGTGGCTGAGCAAGGAAATCATTAGTCTAGAAAGCTTGAAAATTACATTATTTCAATTTTCCTTACACTAGGATTGTATGACTTATAAGTTTCCAGAAGAAAGGTCTATAACCTCTTGGCAGTTAGGCTATAAATAACAAGAAGGCATGAAGTTAAAGAATGAGTAGCTGGCATGAGAGGGAGTGCAGGATGGATGGCATGGTAGATGGGTAACTGAGGCTTYTCTCCTTCAGGTTAAACCATCCTCCCTTCTAGGACCCATCASTCCTGAGAAAATGTTCTAGTGTTTATCTACCTTACCTGGAGGAGGTTTTCCCATCCAGGAATCTTAGTTCTTTCCATACAAAACAAAGCAAAGCAAAAAAAAACCCCAGCTTCACAGATTTCTTACACAGGACCCTTAATCAGAGAATGGGTCAATGCTCAGGACTGAGCACTTACCTATGACTGCACAGGAGAACCCTACTCCTGGGTTTGCAATTATTTTGGTAGGAGAACATGATGGAACTAAATTTTAAAGTGCAAACTGTTGATCCAGGTTGTTTGAAAAAGAGGTTTGGAACAGAAAGAGTTTACATTCTAAATATAAGATCTCAAAATGCATAACCTAAAACTCACTGTTAATTAAAATGGATTCTGTTGTAATTGCTGCAACTACATGAGTCACAAATGAGTTGTTATTTCCAACACATATCTGTTTACTGAGTTAAGAACTTAATACAGTTTTATAACAGGTCCACTGATTTGTATAAAGCCTTGATAGACAGCAGTAGTGACATGAGATTAGTTATAAACTTCTCCAGAGTGTGGCAACTTATGTAGGTGAAAGAAGCCTTAAGCTGCTTATATGATACCAATTACAAAGACCAAAACAAAAGGCTTTGTCTGTAAGATTATCTATATCATGCATATAAACAACACAGCTGGCCAWTCTGCAACACTAGGCTATCTTAAGGGCAGAGTTCAAGGAAAATCTTTAGATAGGATGTCCATTTTTAAACAGGTGTCGACCTTCCCCCTTAAAGTGTCAATAAATCACGTGTGGGAAACTACTTGTCCTCCTCAGCAAATAGTCAAGAGTGCTCACTCTAGAAAGGGTTATTCAGGAAAAGGGACATTAGCTCATCACCTTTTATGTCAAGCTAAGAAGCTTGTTTGTTCTCAATTTTCTTAATAAAATCATCCAGTTCAAGGCTGTTTACCTCTTCAGGAAATTCAGATGTCCGCTAATGTCAGACTCCAAAACCAGTGTTTCTTGATGATCAGTTGACTGTATGCTTGAAGTCAGAAATAGAGGATGGRTTTAGCTTGAATTATCTTAGGGTAGTAGAAGTTTTTCACATTTCTATTTAATATCTTAAAATCATCCAGATGTGAATCACCACTCTAGATGTAAAATGACATCATTATAAATTTATAAATACTTCTAGTTCCTGATAGTGAATATTGTTGTGTTTTCCTTTGTCCCTAATAGYTACTTCTGTCTATACAGCTACTAAGTTTGTAATTTTAGTGGTTGCAAATTTATTTTTAGGGCTTAAAGTGTCTGTATTCAAGTGGATGTTCACTTTACAGAGTGATGTCCTGTCAGGGAAGTCTTTCTTCTCTTCCAACATTTTTGCCATGGAARCCCTTCCTACCACTACCTGCCCTTTCTCCATACCTATACCTGAACATTGATATTAAAGATATTTTTCAGAATTTTCAGCATTTTGCCTTTGAATTTCAAGGGTCAGATATTTCAATTACTAGCACATCATAGCATGAAGTACAAAAGTGCTACCAGAAATTATGTTCGCAAGATGCTGCCRGTCTGTGATGTAGCCAAGTGCTTAGCTCACTATTCAGACTTCCCATCTAAGTGTCTGTTTTCCAACTACAGCAAAACCCAATATTTTTCAATGGAGCTCCTTTCCATATGCTGCATGGACCATGCCTATTTTGTTGCTGGGCACTTCACAACAAAATCCTGGATGAGATTRCTCAGTTTCCTGTGTTCTCCTAATCCGCACAACTGCTGTGTCACTCTARGCCAGTTCTAACCTTTGCAGTTCTGACTGACCTCAGTTTTCAGTTTCCATGGCAGAGAAGTRCCAAGGGAGAGTAGAAGAACCGATAAATTTATTCTCTATATAATGTGCTTTCTTAAATAACAATTTTTAGGCCTGTCCTGCAGCACTGAAAAATAGCKTTGCATAGGAAAAATTAAACCTTTATTCTCTCCTACTTCATCACCTCTCCACTCACATTTTCTTCCCTKTTACTGAAAATATTCAGTATTTTTAAAAATAATATATAAATCAAATGTACTCTACTATTAGGCCAAAAAAGAGAAATGTAATYTCTCATGCAAATGAGAAACTGGACTCACTGTAGCCTCAGTCCTCAAAAAGAAAATCATGAGCCTCTAATGCAAAGGAAGCTTATGACAACTTGCAATTTTTCTTGATCCAGAATTATTCCTACCAYACCTATTCATTTAATGCCTATTCACAATATAGCATTGCACAGACACAACAGCGATGTTTTTCTTGCACTCTTTTTTTCTCCTATGGCCAATTAATAACTCCAAGTATTCAGACTTGAACCAGTTTCAGATTAGCCATGCTACAACCACAATGAATTTTAGGACTTGATATTATTGAAAGATAATTTGAAAAATAAATGTTGTTAAACAATCAACTAAGCCTAAATAAAAGATATGTCTACATCCTGTAGGAGCCATGTGCCTCAAACCATTTACTATGTTCAYAGTAAGGAAAATATTTGTCAGTACAATAAAAGAAGTTGGGACTGTCAAGTCTCGTACAAATATATAATTAATTAGAGTCTTAAAAGGGATGAGGAGACATGTTTAGCAAAATGAAAATTTTATAAATTATTTGCAGCTGGGGAAGGAAAGCAAAGATGAATGAACAGAGATTTGTAAAGAACAAATCATGTTAAAATTGACTCATTTCCTTCAGCAACGCAGTATCCAGCTTTGTGGTTAGGGAGAAGCAATAAGCATCATGTATCTTTCCTTTAAAACATGACATTATTTCACGTTACAATCTTTTAAGCTAGGGAAACATGGCTTCGATTTAATTGCTATAAACTGGGTGCAAGAGTGGTTGGATAGTACCTCCCAGAAGACTTGCCAAATGTTCTCTGTCAGAATAGAAGTAAATATTAAATGCCTCCCCACAGGGCCTCAGCTCTGTTCAATCCTTAATTAATGAAAGAAAAGAGAGCAGGCTTCTGTGTAGCATTAGAGAAAACAYGAAGAGAGGAAGGACCATGCTGAAAATTGGGACTAGCCATCAAAGAGAGCACAAAAAAGCAGAGAAATGTTCTAGAAGCAGTTCAGGAGGGAGAGATGCAAGCTGCTATACTTAGGAACAACGAGGTGCAGATGCACCAATCAGGGAACAGCAAAGTAGACAGTACTCCTCCAGCAAAGGGACCGAAGGGAATGTGGTATTACATGCTCAAACAAAATTGACAGYGTCATCTTTTCATTAAAGAGGCAGATGTCACCACGGTATGCATAAATAAAAGTTCATTCTAAAAAATAGATGAAGCAATCCTCCTGCTCTGCCAAGTGCTTGCATGACCTCAGCAGGATATTGACCCTGCCTCCAGCACTTGGTTTTGGTAAAAGGAAACACCCAGCACAGCAAACTCCAAGGGAAATAAAGGGTGTAAGGGGTGTCAAGAAGGAGAACTGAAGAGCACTTCTGAAACAACTGGGGCTTCTTCCTCAGAGAAAGGTGGGTAGAAAGGAGTATCAAGGGAAATAGTGTTTTCTTTCATCTCGGGTGGGTGAAATGCTTTACTGAAAAGAAAGGAACAAATTTATTTTCTGTGCCTGTGCTGGATATGGAGAAAATAAAAGGGTTGCCTCASTTGCCCACCTGCACTCACTTTTGAAATAGGATCGTGAGCCATCAGTTTGGTCAAACTTCCATCACAAAATGATACTAATATAGAAGATCCCACTTTGATGAAGGAAGACTGATTTATGAAGGCCCCTCTCAGCTAGATGTTTTTATAACAGCATAAAGACACATACTGCCTAGGATTGTCTGTAACATATATAATTCATTGCTGAAAAATTAATTTTGAAAGAATTGGATCAGGCAATSCTTTGCAGTCAAATAGGATGGGCTCATATTATAGCCTTTGCTTATAACAGAAACCAAAAAAAGTATATGAAAAAACTTTGTATTRTAAGTATTTATGCAGAATTACATCCATTATTATTTTAATTTATTTGCTAATTGTTAAAATAGTCTGGTAAAAAGACACTAASAGTAAGCACAAGTATTAAGCTGGGTATTTAATCTCAAAGTGATACTGTGTAAAGAGGTGCATTGTAAATATTTAAAAATTCTATGACTAAGCCTCACATTAAAACTTATTAACAGACTTTGAGTGTGTAGAACAAGAATATTGCCCATAYGTCTTCCCTAAGCAATGTCCTGTGAGAAAAGATGTTGATAAAATCAACTTCAGGGAAAAAAAACGAGCATGTAATCTTTTCCAGTGAGTCACTGGGTTACATGCTCAAAGCTGAAATGGAATGAGTTTTTTTCTTTATGAATACTATGTACATATAATTTGTTTGCTGCAGTACGGAGAAACATGCAGGGTATTAAAGAAGTCTTTGTTCCAGATTTACAATGAGTATCTCAGGTGGCTGGAGAGGAGATTCCATAACAATCACCACAGAGGTTTGCAGGTGTGAGTTTTCCATGTCTTTTTTAAAATATGCAAATGGAGACACAAATATTTTATGATTCTTAAACTATATTCTGCCTGTACATGATAGATTTAACAGTTTCTAAAATGCTAAAATTTTACAAGATTCATTTTCCAGAAGGAAATTTGAATAATATAGTTTAATGCATAAAGTTATAACTTTTTTTTTGACAATGGCAAATATAGTGGTTAACTGGTTAGTTATTTTAGATAAATAATGGTCATGCAAACTTATTTCAGATACTGAGAAAAAACATAAGGCCTCATGCTCATTTTATTGCTGAGACACCAAAATAGCTTTTTAACCCAAGCCTTGGAAAAAGAAGTCCAAGTGCCACCCAAGCCTCTCTATGACTCCCACGGGAGAGAAGATAGGATGGAAAAAAATTAGTTTACTGAAGCAAAAACAAAAGAAAAGCAAAACTTTGTGCATGAATTAGCAAAGGGGGAAAAAATGAGTCTCCAGTTTGATGCCAATAGAGACCCACTGTCAGTGAAGGAAGAGAATAAGCACTGTTACAAGAGTCACCCCTACATGTCAATGGGCCCTGGAAATATCCACATGAGGGTGTCAAGATGGATATTTCCAGGGCCCATTGGGAGGCTGCTGTCCATTATGGKTGAGAAGTCATGGAGATCAGGGGAGGCCCTAGGAGACTGAAAGGCTAATGTCACTGCAATCAACAAGAAGGGCTTAAAGGAGGATCAAGGAAATTRCAGTCACTTCAGTTGTTTCCCAGAGAAAGCCATCCCTTTTCAGAGAAAGGGA
>CADDXX010000157.1:1175798-1258497 GCA_902810485.1 Alauda arvensis | reverse complement strand
GCAGTAAGACCTAGCTAGACTGGGTTAACAGGGACTTTATGAAATTCAACAAGGACGAGTGTAGTCTTACAACTGGGAAACTATAATACAGAAGAGCCACTCAGGCTGGGATATTCCAAACTACACAGTAGCTCTTTGGAGAGGGTCTTGGTTGCTCCTGATGGGCAAGCTCATTATGAATGAAAGCTGTGCTGCTGTGGCAAAAAAAATTACCCAAAAAACGACCATGGGTTTTATCAAGAAAACATCACTACCAGAGATAAAAGAGTCATTGGCCTGCTGTACTGAGGGGTTTACAGGCCATACCTGGAATACTGGTTGGCTTTGATCCATTAATGACAAAAATGGCATGGACAAGATGCTGAAGATTCAAAGAACATGTCAGAAATGAGTATTTTAAGGTCCCTTAAAAATCACTGCAGAAGTATCAACAAAAACAGGACCAGGAAATCTGCTGTGTGAAGAAAGGCTGTGACAGCAGGGATCTTCAGCCTTGGGAATGAAGGCTTGAGGAAGACCTTGTCACCAAGTTCTAGTATTTAAATGCTCATTACAAAATGGTGGAGAATCCCATTTTCAAAGASTAAATCAGCCACTACAATAATCTCAGGGAAGTGGTGGATTCCCCATTGCTGGACAGGGTGTTGAGCCTGCAACATTTTGACCATGTTTTTGCCAAAAAAGGCTGGACTAGGCAATCCTTCCCTTCAAAMCAGTTAATTTATGATTCTGTGGTTTTCCCACTCCCTCTGGTAAGTACTAAGGAAAAACATTAAAAACCCAGGCTAGTTCCACAGAAGAAAGCACTGTATGAGCTGATAATGCACAATTCTTGTTTACAGTGCATATAAGCACTATTTAGTGACTGACTTTTATTTAATCTGATAGATTTCCTATTAATGACAAATGTAGCTTTAAGGACTGAGAATGTCTAGATTTTTCAATACAATCCAACAGCTTTTAAGTGAGCAGGTGATTATGAACCCTCTGTTGTGCTCTGCTTCTGAACTTGGATTAAAAAATTCCTGGGTAATTTAGCTCATACTTCCTCCCACGTAGCATTAAAAGGTATCTGACAGCACACACCTTTTGTGCATTGTACATTATGCACAGTGCTCTTAACCCTCCATTAATGCATGGAACTGTATGAATTGCTTTTTTCTCTCAAGTGCCCGAAGGTTGGCCTCTCTGCTTTCTTGCTCATCTCTTCCAGTGACTGGTGCCTTTGCCAGGGCAATCCCAGGAGTAATCAACTCAATAAGTTATCAAAGGGGGTCTCAAGTAGGGAAAGAAGGCAAAGTTGATAGGTCTCCAAAGTTGATAAGTCTCTATCAAACATGAAGAAAAAATTTTACTGAGCAGCACTCCAGTGCTGCAAAACAATTACCATGCTTTTATTAGGAATATTTACAAGCGGACAACTATTTGATCGTCACTGATGAACATGTGTCACAGTCAGCAAGCAGAAAACTCTGGAGATAAATTATATTAACTGTTTTATCCACTAGGCCAATCCATTACCATGCACAAAGAMAGGTGATAATATTTGTGGAGAAAGTGAAAAATCCTGTTTGCTGRGTACAAAAACAGACCATGTTTTTGAGATGCTTTGTTTTCAATTCATGGGCAAAATTACTGCTCAATATTTCTTCAAAGATGCTTAATTGACATAAATTGATCCATGAGTCATAAGGGTTTCCWATAGAAAAATACCTACAATCTACTTTGAAATCAGTATATTTAGAATCCAACCTATTTTGTTGGGGTTTTTTAAATGATATGATTAAAAAGATATGTTTTTTGAGTGTTCAGTGCTTTCAAATTATGAAAGTGGGTTTCTACCAAATTCAAAAAGGCATATTTCCTGTACAAATCCTAGTGACTGCCTGCCAAAAAAAGACAAACTGTCAACAATTTTTTTTTTCTTTTCCACATTAGGACATAAAATAGACTTTGATGAACCTTGTGTGAAACACAAATACTGTGCTCACAGTCATGCTAAGTATTTGCACCATCTTGTTGTGCAATTTGGTTGACATCACATAAAATTCTCTATACCTAAATAACCATTTCATTCAAATCAAAGTGAAATCATCAAAAGTCTTTCTGCTATCTTCAATAATCCTTGGATTTGGCAGGTATAAGCCAGCTGAATGATATTAATTGATTCAAACAGGAAGAATGAAGGTAAGAACAAGTGCTGGCTTTTACACCACATCACTTAAACTGAGACTCAGATTACTAAGGCAACAGGAGAAATTGAGAAAGAAATATTAAAAATATCAGAAATCTGGATATTAGAATAGCATATACTCCGTACCAAAGTCTAAATGAGAGAATATCATAGTATGTTATTCATTACGCTTTATATCCCATAAAAAACCCTAAATTTATTATCAGGGACGATTTCACTATGATCTCCTTGTGACATATAATTCTTCCCATAATAAAAAAAATAATCTGTGAGTTTCTGAAACAATTGTCAGCAACTGGCAGCTACTTTAGGTGGTGTGGTGGTGGGCTCTGGCATGCTGGGCTCTACATTCTCAGTGAGAGAGTTGGATATCGCAGCTTTAAAGACTGCTTGCTCAAGTGCCATCCATGTAAGTCAGCTTTTTAACATGCACAAACTGGAGATTTAAACTGTTAAAGAAAAAGAATCAAGGCTGAAGAAATAAACCATTATCAAAAAAAGTAAATCCTTATCAAATAAACAATGAGGAAAACTAAGTAAGGGAAAAACATAGCCATGATAGTCACGGGAAGTTTTAGTCCCTGTATTAAAATTCGGCAGAACAAGAGACCAGGATAACACAAAGAAAAAAAAATCCAAGAATTCTTAAATTAAAACAACATGCATTAAAGGGGAAAGGGGAAAGAAGACAACAAACAATAATGGAAAAAAAGGGATTTAGCAAAATACCAAGGGAAACCAAAGGAAGGAAAGAGTATCTCAGCAAAGAAAACCCACTTCCAAACAGCTTTTACAGCCTATATTATGGTTAGAAAATATTTTCACATTTAACTGGTAGCTGGGGGTCTCCTTTAAGACAGCAAATTACATCATCAGTATGACATTGATTCCTAGAGTCAGATTGAGACAAAAAGAACAAAGAGCTGCATGTACAAAGGACACCACATAGGAATACAAAAAATGTTTTCCTACCAGGGGAATGACCTGTACTGTCATAATCTGTCTGAATCTACTACTTTTGATTTCACAAGAGTCTGTAAAATTGAAAAAGTAGAGATATTAGACTAACACGAGAAGTCACTTGTTATTTTTAAAAACCACTGTTAAATCAGAGTTTATTTATTCCATCTTTTCAAAGAATTTAAAACCTAAATTGAACTCTAAATAACTTGCCTGTGGAATATTAATTGTATTATAGATGTAAAATCTCCCGAAGATTCATGTGGCATATGCCAGATATGACAAATTCAGAGATGAAGGGAACTGTTATTCTAGACAAATACAGAATTTTTTAAAATGCAGATTTATGACTGAGGCTAATTAATAGTAGAGATCACACCTTTTGTGGCTTTTGTGAGTTAGAGAAAAAAAATACTTRTATTTGCAGCCAAGAGTACATTGTATTTTATGTGCCTATTCAATGACTTACTACCCCAGTTACAACAATACTGATGCTGACAGTTCAAAGGATATTATTATACAAAAAGCTTCATGAATAGCACRTTTAAAATTTTTATCCGTGCACTTTGTATATCTAGCCTTTCACTTGTGTTGTGCTACCCCTTCCCCTGCTTGTCCAGATTCTAAAGTCAGTAAAGAGATCTCTTGTAAGAGGAAAAGGTGGGCAAACTGTGATCAGAGGTCAGCTTTCTACACCACGAGGGGTATGATCCTGACAGTGGGTTTTCTTCTTCTCCCAGCTCTAAGGTCTACATCACTTTGAGTCTGAATGTTTTTAAAGCATGCTGTACCTTGATCTCCATTAAGTCTACACCTCCACATGATATCTTCATATACTGTGGCACACACTGTGTGTATTGCATATTCTAGACATTTGCTCTGCCTTTCGTTTTTCCCTGTAACTGCTTTCATGTGATTTCCAAGGCTACATTTATTGGCGATATTGGCAATTTGTTTATTGCATGTTTGTAACAGCTGCTGTTATCCCCAGGCTGTGCCTTTCAAGAAGGCCTTTGTTATTACCATCCTTTGTCTGTTTCTCCTCAACTCCATATTATTTTGGGGGGGGAGAAGTTATTTCATTCTACAAACAACATATTACTAACACTGGTTATTACGTACAGATATGGAAAAAAATTTTATAACACCGCACCACAAAATTGCAGGGAGCTAACCTAAAGAAAAACAGGTTAAGAAATATTCAACTGCTCACCAGACARAAAAAGTTAAACCACATCTTTAGGCAAGCCAAAGAAAGGCAKCCAAAGCAAAACTGACCAGGCTCATCTTGGGTGATTTGCAGGGGTAACGCAACATCTGTGTCTTTTGGCTTACAGTGGCAATACCAAACACACCACAGACCTACAAAACAACTGACTTACAACACAGTGAATTCTTCAAAACTTCATTTAAATCTCAAACTATAAATCAACTGGTTTAAATTGGAAGTAATTTGGAAACATATTGGCCACTTCCATATGTGTAGTAAGTTTAGGTGACTGCTATTTATGTTCCTCGACTGAAAGTTTAGTGTCCTGTGTGTTGAAGAGCTAATTAACTCCTCCCCAGGATTTTTATTTGTAAAACACAGCTGCTAGAACAAAGCATGCCTAATTATTTCTCTTCCAATATTTTGCTTTTGGATTGTATGCACTACTTGTAATACCATWAATTAACAACAATATAATTCTCTTGAACTTTGCATTCAAAGATCCACCTTTGTCCAGGAARAAAAAGGACCAGGGTTTTAAAAAATGTAACACAGCTTTGTAAGCAGAAGAGTAACTTCTTGGCTTTTTTTCAAATGGTCCAAGATAGTAAAAACCTGGAACAAAAGGTGATCTGATTTACAGATCATCTGTTCACACTTAAAGGTCAAACCAGGACCAGACAGACGGAAAAAAAGGTTTTGGGTCATTAACTTTCTGCAGAAGAACAACTTTTCTTGCATGTATGGGTTCTTTTTAYTGCATTTTATTTCTTTATTTATTCCACAAATGTTCCCCTATGCACTGGCTGCTGCATTGCAGCCTGCCCTTTAGCTGACAGGTGATACCTGCTGGGGTTTTTAAATGAAGTTCTAAACCAGGTGGCATTGCAGAAGAAATTCCACACCACAGACAGATTCCTCTTTCTTGTGTTCTCATTGGTATTTGCTGCTGCATGACCTGCCAACATCTGCTAAACATAAACATGGCTCTGAGCTATACTAGGCTTTTTCACCAGCCAGAAAASTTTGAGTCTCCTTACTAACAGATTAGTAAGATCAATGATGTGTTTAAAGTTAGCTTTATGTATACTAAGTTGTTCTCTTTTAGCACTGAACTTGGGGAAGAGACAGTGCAACATTTAGTTGGTCTGTAACACTAAGTCAATGCAAATAAGTGCATTACAAAGCCATCTTATTTACAAGAGCTGAATTAATCACTAGTCACATTACTATGAAATTTATTGAAGTACTGTTAGAAAAGGCTACAACATTTTTAGGGTGACTCTACTTCTGATGTACATCAATTACCAATACACAAGTARCTGCCTGGATATCACAAAAGGCTCMMAACTTGTTACTTAAGGAACAACAACAGTAAACCAATAAATATTATTTTCTTGATATACTCTTGGTGCTATTCATACTGTTCCAAAAGTATCTCTWCCAACATACCTTAATAATACTCTGCCAATTAATAGAAACACTGCTGCCTCCCAGTGTGCAGARGTTTCTTGGATATCTTTTTCTGAAGCACTTTTCTGCATGGCAGCAGCTTTCCCACCAGGAGTCCTTTTTACTATTTCTCTTGTCAGGGATCTTCTTTTCCCTTTGATGAGATCTCCCAGGCATGTCATGTGCTGTTACTTCAGGGCCCTTCTAGCTACTGAGTTATCAAGTACAGTGCCTTCACCCTATGATTGCCAGAGTTATCCCAGCTCCTCAGTGTGCCACGCAAGTTTGTTATTTTACCTTCCAGTGACTTTTACTCCCACAGGCTYCTTGCTAAAAAACTTTCCTTGGCCTACCAGGTATTACTTTTGTTATGTATACTAGTGTTAATAAAATCCATTAGTTATTCACAATGCTTTCCTCATTAATGAACTATTATGGGGTTGACGTTTCTGGTCTAATGTGCTCTTAAGCAATTTTCACGATTCTAATTAGTCTGATATTAAATTGAATACATGGAACATAAGAAGAGTTAAATTATTATCTGGAAACTTTGAAATTAAATCCAAAAATGAATTGCATTCACAATGSTTTTTGGCACATTTAACCATGTATGCAATTTGTCCTTCATGTTATTTTTCTTTAAAATGCTGCAAAAGAATTTATTACAAGTCTTGTACTTCTGCTGTGTTAATGATTTAAGGTTTCTTAACTTTGCTTGAAACAGATGCAATGGCCACTTGTAARCACAAAAGTAAATATTGTGGCAGGCTGAGAGCTAAACAAGCCTTAACTCTTCCTGTGCATAAAATATTCAAATAATTGTTGTCTAGTGAGTGAAGAATTCTTACTCTCTACTGTTTTACCCCTGTGCACAGACATACACACACACTGTATGCGCTAGAAAAGCAAACCAGCAATGCTGTGAAGACAGCACGAATTGCTGACATGGTGGAATCTGGTGATTCCTCTTTTTCAGACCCATTAGCCATGAAGTCACACACTTATTTGAAAAACTTTCCAAGTCCAGAATAGGTTTTTTGAAGAAATTGTGGAGAGAAGGATGGAAATTTTCACATWCCATATTTGTAGTATTCTTCAGTAATCTCTCTTCCCTGCACCAAGAATCTTGACCTTTTCAAAAAAAGCAGTGAGTACTGAAATTATGTAGGAGAACTGAGCAACAGTTAGGAGCCAACTGCAAGAAATGCTTTAGTCATTGGTGAAGGGAATGTGACCTTGCCACCCAAAATCCTGTGGATTACATGAAGGAAAGAATGGCTTTATATAGAAATTTTACTGAATATATCACAAGATAATACTGACTCATAGGATAATTTAGATTGGAAAATACCTCTAAGTCAGTAGACTCAACTGTTAGGCCAAGGCTGCCAAGACCACTGATAAACCATGTCCCCAAAGTCCACACAAACCCATCCTTTAAACACCTCCAGGGCTGGTGAYGCTACAACTTCCCATGGCAGATTGTTCCAGTGCCTGACAAGTCCTTCAGTGAAGAATTTTTTTCCTAATACCCGGCCTATACCTCCTCTGGCATACCYAGATTACTGAGAATGCACATTTATGTACCACCTAAAATATCTGTTGGGAATATGTCATACAACCTCTGTTTCACAGAAAAGTAAAATACAAGACCTGTCTGAATAAGTTTCTGAAGGCATGCATCCCTAGGCGTCCTTGGGGTTCATTTTCACATTTTGAAGATGTCTGCTGAAAATAAAGCCAGATTATGCTAAAGGCACCATGTGTATTTCCGTTTACCCAGCTTGCCTTCAAATTTTACTTTTCACCMTAATATAAAGTACTACACTAGCAATTACTGGTGGCATTCCATCTTAATGTCTCACATGACACCCAAGTATTTACTGCTTTCAGATGCTGTTTTCCTTAACAATACACTTTGAGATCTGTGTAAATGCTACCTTTGTGTGATAGGAGCTGAAGAATATAGCATGCCATTCTGAGTAGTCCTTTAACTGCTGTTGCAGTCTGTAGATGAAACCTGGTTTTGCCTTATCCACTTCAGAGTACTTTGTCCTTAACATTCATCTCTCAAAATTATTATTTTTTTTCCATTTAGTCTCACACCAACGACTGCAATAAAATGTTAAGATAAATGGTGCCAATGCCATTTGGTGAGGATAATCCTAACTGTTGTCTCATAATGTACTCCTGTATGTGCCCTGACAGTGTTGATAACACATAAAGCGAAATTTTCCTCTTCTCAGGTCACAAAACTTATTGCCAAAGCTTTCAGTTCATATGTGATGAACTTCTTACCTCTAGCTGGTGCCAAAGATAAGACCAGAATTCCTTTTGGTACAAGATRCCGTCACAGGAATGCCATGACTCCTTAGTGCAACAGATTACTCATATGTCTGCAGAAGTGATTATGGTTTTGGCTTAGTGGATGCCTAGGTGCAATGCTGATTCCAGTTCTATTTAACAGTGTTTGACAGCAACTAAGCCCGAGGATGAATCAAAGCTGACATATTTAGAACAAAGCAGTGGAGCACTTGACTAAGCCAATAAATGGTTCCAGCTGAGGCTTTTCCTGTTGTTTGTGATGAGGACATTGAGGCTAGTTTCTGTGGCAGTTATCTTTCACTAAGGATATTTGGGATTTGCAAGGAATAGCAAATACTTTTTATCAGGGCTTTTTTTTCTTTTTCAGCAATTATATTTTCCCTCCTCCTGCTCCCACAAATATGCATCAAACAGGACCAGCCTGTATCAATTACTATAATAAGGCCCAGCATAGATCTCACTGAGAGTCTTTCCATGCAAAATAAACTTAATTACCAATTTTAACTGAAAACAATTTGTGAAATATTTTTGTTTGGGAGACATGGATTTAAAGAAAGAGAATTATGCTCAGTCAACCTCCTCTACCTTGAGGGCATTTCCCTAGACACACACACAGAAAAAAAATATATTCCTTCTGGAACTCTGAACAGTCTATGAAAACTTAAACAACTGCCAATTGGTAACAAATATTTTAACATCATAAGAAATTTCTGTAATAAATATAACCTGCAAGCTAACCAGAGCTCTAGAATAGCCTGTTCTGCTAATACTCATTCCCTTCATGAAAATCTGACCACCTTTAAACCCTGGCAGACAACAAGAGACTGCACAGAATTCATGTTCTGTTTGGAAAATTGCATATTATCACCTCTTCTATATTATATAGACAAGTATTATAAGAAGTATAAATAAGTATATATAAGAAGTAAAAATTAAGGTTTACTAACAATTTACTTTTCAACTCACATTTTGTTGTGAAGAGGTAGTTTCCACTRGAAGTGCAGTTAGCTTGATGTGGGGGGAAGCCTACAGAAAATTTACCCTGCCACAGTTACAACCATGGGCAAGTCATTGCTGCCAAATGTCACGAAAATATCATTCCTCTGCCTTGGCTCTCTCTGTAGTTTATTACTCCACTTTTGAAAAGTAGAAATTTTGGGAGCTATGAGTTTAATGGCTTAATTTTCTCATCTAGATCCTGTACTTTATAGTATGATGCAGTCAACACAGTTTAACTTCTGAAAACAATGACTTTTATTGGGACAAAAAAAACTCTCTGTTTCAACATCTTGTGCTGATTATGAAATCTGTATTCAGACAGGCAGTGTYTTGCAAAAATATTTTCTTTTACCTAATTCATTCTAATCCGCATTCTACATGCAGTATCAGTACAATATCACCTAAATTTCCTTTTTCCGGTCTGCCATTGTGAGAGATTACTATTAAAATAACTTCTATTATTACTTCATTGTTTTGTCCCTTCTTCTCAAATTGCCAAATTAGAGAGAGCATGAAACACACATCTTTTAGATTTTAAGTTGCTGTGAAGAATAATGCAGCCTATAAAAAATCGTGTAGTTCATATTCTAAGCAGTCTTTGCCATGACTCTCCTCGGTGAGAGAGGAGTCTCTCACTCTTCCTTCATTCTTAGACTCACAGAATTATTAAAGTGGAAAAAGATCTCCAAGGTTGATTCCAACCTTCAACCATATACCACCATGCCCACTAAAACAGATCAAAAAGTRCCACACCCTGTTCATTTTTTGAACTTTTTTGGGAATGGTGACTCAASCACTTCCCTAGGGAGCTTGTTCCAATGTTCCTTATGTGAGCCCCAACAGAAATGTATGTTTTCCAGCTTTGACTTATATAATGTCGCCAGAAGAAATACRAAAGTCAAAAAAGAAGTGCTTTTTTCACCCTTCTTGAAGTGTCTGTCAAGCTTTATAAAGTCATGGAGTGGTTTGGGTTGGAATGGACCTTAAAGACCATCTAGTCCCAACCTCCTTCACCATGGACAGGGATATATTTCAGTAAACAAGTTTGCTCAGAGTTCCATCCATCCTGGCCTTGAATACTTCCAGGAATGGGGTATCCACAATATCACCAATGTSTTCTAGTGCCTCTCAATAAGCACAGTAAAGATTTCTTTCCTATTACCTAATCTCAGGCCTACTCTCTAGTACTGATTCTCACCAGTGAGRCAATAAGCTTTGTTACTAATTACCTTTATATGCAAGCTGTAGCAGAATGCAAACAGACTAAAAACACAGTTTGGAGAAGCACCYTGAAAAGAAATCTTGATCTAAGTCGCATGAATTTAGGACTATAGGTACACTGAGTGAGACTTAYACTARCTCACAGAAAGAGTCTTGAAAACTRCTGAATTAGATCCCTCTAAAACAGTAGTGTCAATTGATTATAAAACAACTATGTAGAATGCACAGAGTATGCTGATTCTTCCTAACCTTGTTTSTTGTTTTCATCTTCTCTACYACTACAACTGTAGCTACAACAGAAGTCTCATTTGAAGTACAGAATTTTCTAGTTTGTGAACACTGGAAAGACTAACATAAGGAAGGTCACATTATTTTCTACTGGCAGATGATTTCTCCTGAGAACAYAGACTTTGTTCAGTCTGGCTGAATCTTTTACTACTTCAAGCAAGGAATAGAGAAAACAAGGCTGCTGAAGGAAAAAATAATTATCCCTCATGTTTTAGTGTAGAATGCTAAAAATCGTCTTTTTCAATTTGACAAGTTTAATACAGTGGTATCTTTTTATCCAGATATTTTCTTACACTTGCTGAGCACATGTAACATACTACAGAGCCTGAGGTTTCTGCAGATGAGGGAATTTCAGTCAGGAGGAATCTGAAGAAAGTTCTTATGAGACCAGGGCCAAATMTGTTTTGATAGTAACAGTTTTAGTAAGATTTTGTTTGAACTTGACCTGACCTGATGGATTTTCTGTAGGGCCCCATCTGACATCTTTACAACATACTTTTACCTACCCAGAAGCATGCTTTAGTAATTAGAAATCTGAAGATGTTTCATCTTCAAATGAACACAAYTTTCCCATCTGAGCTGAATTTTTATCTCCACTAAACAAGTTTTCATCATCACAATACAATATTCTCCAAATTAAATTGAAATGTATTATATAGCATATATTAATTTGCTGACTAAAAGTATTAATACTTTTAAATGTGGCATATAATTTCCCAACGCAAGATAGTTTTCAAATATTATCTTACCACTGAAAGAGTTAATAGTATCAAAAAGTAGAAACCTGTCAATTATACCCATACATCCCATAAAATGTTTTCATTTCTTTCATGGTACGTTATGGTTCATCAGTTTCCTTAATCCTAGCTGCAGYTCACGTTGCCATGCTGAAGCAGCTCACTGAGCAGTAATTTATCTCTTGACTGTGGCATAACAACCACAAATACAGGTTATTCTGGGAGCGAGGATTTGCATTGCATAAACTGTATTTTTTAAATCATTTTCAAATGAGATTAATGCATGATAGGAAAATTTTTTCCTCTATTTTTGGATCTGGTTTCCAAGACACTAGAGGCTGAGTCTTGAGTGTTTTGTTGGGTATCAGGCAGAATCTTCATTTAGGGATTAGGGATTTCTGGAAAAACGAAATTATTCTGCAAGATAAATGAGAAGATGTTTCTCCCATTTACTTTAATACCTATTTAAAATTGGCATTGGAATGATAATGAYAGATTGCATTTTAGCTGAATTTTTYAGCTGTGAGCTAGATTACTTGTATTTCTTTTCAATTAGGTTGACTGCTTTAGCATGGTGGGAGACTACTTCTCCTGCATGCTGAAAAGTTATTAACAATTAAAATGGAAGGGGGAGCAAGTAGCAGAAGATTGTTGCAGTCTTCTTTGCCAAATGACTGGGGTGTCTCTTTTTAAGGATCTTGTTTTAATGTTTGCTGCTAAGCGACTATGGTATGCATTGAATGGATATAATTATTGAGAGGAAAAATATTTTTTTACAAATGTAAACATTTACATAACAGTGATACTTAAATAGCTTGGCCTCACACATGAGAAGGAATCAAAGTTTTCTTCAAGCATAACACTGTGTGAAATGCATTTCTCAGGCTTTCAAGGCCAAYATATATTAAACAGCACTTTCCTTCCTACTTCTTTTCCCAAAGTAGGGATGAATCCAAGGGATGCTCAAGTGTCTCCTCTCCAGCACTGGAGAAACAGGATGTTGTAGGGGTACATGGGTGAYCCTACAGCCTCAGCCATTTGCTTGGAGGCACTCTTCTAGTCCTCTCCTTTGGGCAAACCTCACCTAASTTCCCTTGGCTACGTCTCTGCATCACTGAGATACTCCTGGCAGCCTTCTTACAAATTATTATTGATTTTGTTAATGGTAATGAAACTCAGAATAATATTAGCAAACTGTACTTAGGCACCATGCAGCTAACCAAACTCTCGTCTCCAAACTGSCCTCCAGACTGTCATATTCACAACTGTTTTGATTAATTCATCTTTTAAAATAATCTATAAGATCCAGGTCTTCAATTKCAGTAAAGTTGCATAGTACAATTGATCTTATATATACTCATCAATTTACAGTTCTAAAAATGAAACTGTGCTGAATTAACATCTCTGGCAAATTTTTGTTTATATAGTCTACAGATAGGCAAGTACAATTACATATGAAATCTAAGTAGTGAAGTCCAAATGACAACAGATTAAAAAAAACATGATCCAAGGTGTTTTACCTAAGCAAAACCTTCAAATAATTCAGAAACAAATATTTTATGTTCTAGAATTAACTTCTTTTCTTCTATTAGCAAATAGAATTTTCTTCTATTTGCTAATAGAAGAAAAGAAGTTAATTCTAGAATAGAATTCTAGAATTCTTCTATTAGCAGAGATAATTATGAAATTAAAAATATATTGATATCTATGCATATACAAATAAAGACTTTTATTATATTTCTAACTTTTACTTCTTTAATGATTAAAATATTCCTTTATGCCAGTTCTATATAATTATGTTTGTTGGAGTCCTAGAGAAAGAATAATAATTTGTCTTAAAGGACTGAGCCTCTACTGCATTCTGTTTAAAGAATAAAAGTTAAAATGGTATAAATTCAGGAACTATATTAGGATCTGAGATATCAACAAATAGACCATTTCTGTGCAGGAAATCACCAATCATCCATAGTAATGTTCCAAATATCTATTATATAAAATATAGTCCAAGTATCTTATATAAAATATCTAAAGTATGTTTGGGGTCAGTTACATTTTCTTATTTTTTACTCATTAATAGCTCTTTTCCAATCCTCAGTTCATCTTTCTTAGCTTTTTTTTTAATAAAAAAGATTATTGTAAAGGTATTTACAGTGAGGATCAATGGTGCAGGAGAATTTTAAATGTCAAGTTCCCACAGACAGTGAATATTTTTTGATGTGAAATGCCACTGGRCTGTAGCAACAGATACCTAGGAACATCCAAACCTTTTAACTTGGACATTAAAATAAAACCAACAGTAGGTGAGCTGTCTTAATAATCTGAGGTCTATGATAAAGAAGAATAGGATTTTTTTTTTCATATAAATACTTACGAATATAAGTGTGTGTACCTTTCTTCAAATGAGAACAGAAYTGAAATTATTTTGATACTGGATATTTTGGAATTTTTATTTCCTGGAGTGAAAAAAAGCAAAAACATATCTTCATGTTAGAAATCTGCAGCCATCATGAAAAATTCTAAACAAGGATTTCTGCAGACCAAATAACTTCATATAGATTTCTTTAAATTCTTTATAAACATTCTCTAAATTCAGTAGAGGAGAATAATTTATTTCCAATGACTCAGCAATTAGTTTATTGACTTCTAAGAAATTATGTAAACTATAAGATATTACAGGGAAGTAGAGAATTCTTACCCACCTTTAGAACACAGAATAAAGTAAAAAAATAAATTTTAAAAAAACAACTATTTTTGCCTTTACAGGACTGGTTCAGTTTATACTGTTCGTAGTTCAGGCATCAGCTATTCAGTGAAGAGTGCCCAGCTCTTATCACCTATGTACCACTCAGCAGGGGTAAGCAGTAGAGATATGATAATTATGGATAGATGGAGTTTAAATTACACAGATCACTAACTGGGGACATGATACACTATGCACATTTATGGTTAAATACATAAATAGAGAAATAATAGSAASAMCRGTAACATTATATTGAGAAAAAATGAAGTCATTGAACTCCAATGSTACTTTCTAGCCCTCACAAATGTATTTTTAATGYATTTTTAATTCCTTACATTTAAAACCTTTAAGGCTTTACAAAATTGCTWAACAGTTTAAATAGTAGATATTACAGCTCTTGCTGCTTCACTTTTCCATGCCTAATGTTTTTCATGGCACTCATTTTCAGTAAAAATGTAGTACTCAATAGTAGAAAGTCTCAATAAAGGGCTTCTTAAAGACAAAGGATTTTGGTAGTAAGATATTCCAGGTGTAGTTTTAAGTTCTTCACCTACAGATCTAGTAGCACCATCTTGGCCAGTGCTAAATGTTTGTGCCAAACTCCTCCAGGTGACAAACAGACAAACAGCTGGCTTTCTTTCTTCTGCCAAAGCCGATACTGCATTGGCTGTAAAAAAAAAGCTCTCTATTACTTTATAGCACCTGCAGATCAAAATGTTCAGTGATCTTACTGAAAAAAAAGCCCCACAAACAGAGGTATTTGATAAATCTTTGACTGTAATTGCTGTCCTCTATCTTGAGCATTTCAGAAATAGAATAGCTGCAAACATACAGGATGTTTACACATATATATACACAGTCATACACTTCTCAAGGAAGTCAGTGTAAATTCTAAAGGATAAGAGTTATCCATGGAGACAGATGTATGGCAAAACTTAAGAAAAAAGAATTCAGTTCTATTGCAAACAAATTCAAGGTACTGGACTTTATGCCAAAAGAAACTTMAATAGATTATGCATTTTGTTGAGCTGCCCCTCAAAAATAGCATTGCAATTTTYCTGACTGCAGCTGAATTGAGACATTTATTATGTAATTTTTTACTGCAGAAACCCAGTGATGCTCTTTGATCACTCAGTTTCTGCAGGCCACACAGTTTCCACCATATACAGATCAGAGGAGATGCACCTGAAGGATTCTGTCAGCTGCTCCTGAAGAACTGGAGGCTCAGGCTGAAGTGCTTGAGATTTCAACTTGTTGGAATTGAGGTGCCTCAATTCCAACAAGTCCTAGCCACCACAAACTCATACAAGCTGCTCTGAGGCCAAGTGCAGTCCATGTCCAGGTGAAGACTCCAAGATCAGGGCCTTACACAAACTGTATGCCAAACCATGGAGGAGAAAGTTTTGTTGAGAACAAAACCAAGGCAATCATGCAAAACCCTTTTCTTAATCCAACATTATTTTCCATTTATTTTAACAATATAGAACAGGTAGATTGGAGCTTTTTATCTTTTCACTGATAATATCAATCTGTATTTTGTATGCACTTCATTATCCTCAGTAATAAATGAGTTGTAGTAAATTTTTTTTTAAAAAGTCAGGAAATATTTTCTGACTCATGCCTGCTATTAAGCACAACTAAAATTAAATATGTTATTTCAGTTGGGATACAACATTTAGTGCTGATATATTACCTGAGATATTAACTGCTAATAAGATGCTACTGAAAAATATGTCAGCTTGTAAACACTCAAGTGTTTTGTTGGGCTGTGCCTTGGTTTTTTACTGCACAATAGAAAATGTAATTGAATAACTAGATTTTCTGTACTCTAACATGTTTTTTAAATTCATTCAACCAAGAAACTGCAGATACAAGAAATTAGTTATTTCCTATCAAAGACTATGTCAGAGTAATATGATGAGTGTTTCCCACTCAATACAGAAGAAAAAAGAGTTTTCACTTTTACAAGCTTTCTTTGTTGCAAGAATTACATTTTCTTTGCAGCTTACACAGGCTATTGAATCAGATTGGCTTGGGTATAAAATACCTGGAAATACTGGGCACATCATCATCTACAGAAAATTACTTGTATGAAATAGAGATAATTATAATGAACATATATAACTTGTTCTTATTGGATAATTCTGTAATACACAATACATTTCATTAATCATGATCTAGTAGTCCATGTAGATTATTAATAAAAARATTATTTCAATTTTTATAAGCCAATTTTCTAGGCCACACAATTTGATTTCATCATTCTCACTGAATTTTGGCCACAGTCTTGCCACTTTGCTCTTGATTTATGAACATACTCTCTTTGTCTACCATGTCCCTTGAAGAGATAACTTGCAGCAGTTTTTTGACAAGTGCCAGGGGAAAGCCATTTCCTCTCTCTTTGCTGAGATGTTCAGGCAGTGAGAGTTAAGAGACCCTCTAAACCATTTTACCTTCCCYAAAGTCCACAGAGATCAATAGATATTGCTCCTTTACTCAATTCCTCAGTCCCATATCTRGGTCATATTTTTACACCAAAGTTCAGAGGTTGCAGTCATAACAAAATTTCATGGCTTTTTCAGCACCAAAACTTAGTCACCTTTTTTGTTACCTAAGACCATTTGTAACAGCCCCAAAGACCAAAATTCAGACCATGAAACAAGTTCAGTGGGGGTAAAATGGCCAGTGAAAAATGGACACATTCAGAAGTCTCTTTGTAGCAGATAGAAAGTGGTTTTTCTCACTTAATGTCCACAGAGCTCAACTGGGGACAATGAGAATGCAWTATTTTAGATTTGCTCTTGAGAATCCTGAGAATTTGCTAAATCCCTGTTTTCAAATGTTTTTCCTCTTTGTAAATGCCACAGCTCACTTGTCATTGAATGTTTAGCTATTGGAATGGTACACYGAAACAAAAACCATATTTAAAATTTTGTCCTTTCATGTGTAGAGAAAAATCATATGCAACTAAGGCACTGAAGCCTTTTCCTCATAATCATCCTTGCTAAATAATGATTTAATTTTCCTGTTGTGGCTAAGGGTGAAAGACTCATGGTAGCAACATGGTGCATTTAAGTATTCTTTTATTTTCTTGCTGGAGTTCAAAAAGAGAGCAAAAACAAAAAGCGAAATACCACTGAACAAAAGAGGATGGAGACCTTATCATGTACAGCCTGAACCAAGACAATGGATAATTGGATTTAAGCCTGTTTTAGCCYTTGAAATAAGCTAGTTGTGCGAAAATGCTAGGATTTTATATATAGCCCTCTGTCTAAGCACTTCAATTTACCGCTGCTCTAAAATAGGAAGTGATAACTTCACATATTGAAAGAGTCTATTTAAAGTCACCTAAAGAATTTTAAAATACATCTCTAGCTGATGAGATGCCAGAGCCTGGAAGCTCCTGCAGTAAGCTTGGAGAGAATACAAARCTTGTAATTCCTCTCTTCTCTGTGAGGCAGTGGGAACATTGGACACTAACTATCAGAGGGCATGTCACCTGTTCTTTGGCTCTGTGTGCTCCCAGTGCTTCTCTTCACATGTCCAAAACTTTCACCACAAATGTGTTTCCAACATATTTGCTAGAACTACAAAAACCCAAAAGTGTTAARTAACAGTCATTCTAAATAAGGTCAATGATAATATTTAATTCTTAAAGGAGGAACTAATCCTCCCCAAATTGCAAGAAGTGCATTCTTATTAATTTAACAAGCTGAGAATATCTTTCACAGCTTAAACTATGTTGTGGCTCTCCGTGCATCAGTTCATGGAACTCAAATACAGATAAGTCACCCTAGGAGGGACCCACAAGTCTATTTGTTTCTAGAGGAGCAACTAGAAGAATCAATATGCTTTCTTTCATTTAGRATTTAACCCTGAGTTTTAAGGGAAAAAACAAAGGAAAAAAGGAAATTTGCTCTTATAAATATACTTGTTGCTCTTGGAAAAACAGTGAGAATAGGAGGGCTGGGCAGTGGCATTTTTAGCTGTTCTCAGTCATGTGACAGGATGAGTTTTGACAATGAAAAAATATTCCTTGCCTTGGCAACCAAATTCCTTGCTTAAAGAAGTGGCATCTTAGGACATCTGAATCTCAAACTGCTGACCTCTCAGTACGCTGTTTCTCTCTCTTCAGTACCAAACTCCAACTCAAGTAGACGGCAGTTCCTCTGCAAGGAGGGATTCAGCAAGGAAGACCCATGCCTGGCCACTTGGCACAGACTCAGCTGCTGCAATGAAGAGGATGGGAATACCATTATGGAGAAGAAGTTTCAGGGAAGCAGCATGGGACAATCTCTACATGCTTCTGGTCAGCCACAGTGGAGTGGCTGCTGTGGGCAAAAGCCACAAAACTACTTTGGASAGTGCTTCTTTGAAAAAGCAAGGTTGTGTATTAACCCACCTTCTCTGGAGGCAATGCACGTCTCTAAAAGCAAGATCTTTATTGAGAGGTCACTGACAAATTCAGGTTATTACCCAGTGGGGTTGCTTTCGGTGTTGTTGGCCTCCAGCATGTGAATTTTTGTAAATACAGCCTCTGCCTAAGGGCAGTAAGGGGTGAAGCCTCTTAACCTAAGAGTAGAGAAGAAAGACTAAAGAGGTAGTTGTATATAACTTAGCTCGAGAACAATTTTACCTGAACATAAGTATATTTGACTGCCTTCAAAACTTAAACTGTATTACACTTATTTCCCCACTTTTTCCTCTGAAAAGAAAAAGTCACTACATTTAGTCAACAAGAAGTACCATAAACATTTCTTTCTRTATAAAGTTGATTGGATTTTAAAAGCTTAGGTAAAACATTCATATAAATTCTGATTCAGATATTGGTGTTAAACAGGATTTSTTTAATGTGTTTTAATAGAAAACAGTGTTGCATCTATGGACAGTTCCATTCAAGAGTGCTGCAACATAGAAATATTTTACAATGTCTTGTAAAATTAGTGTTTACAATATATTATCATTAAAGAGATCTGTGTTACAGAAGCTGCTTTTAAAAGCAAACAGTAAACATTTTTCAGTATAGAGTGTGTTTCTATTAACACTCTCTGAACAAGGAAAACACATTTAGAAAAGATATTCTAGTGATTTTTACACATAAAAGGTGCATTAGCATGGAAAATTCCAACAAAAAATATTATCTGTTTTTGACAGCATTTACCCACTGCATTAGTGGTGGAAGTGCATACTACTCTCATTCAGGTGAATTCTTTTGGGGAAGATAAATAGCCTTCATAATTGCTGCTAATGCAGTATTTTCTCCCTAATGAATTTCCCATGGTAAAAATGCTGGATTAGAGAATGGTTTGGGTCACAGCAGCACTCAGAGTTTCATCTCAGATCAGGGCAAGGTGTTAAACTGGCACATAATTTCTTCCCTGAAGAATTTCAAAAATTTTTGATGAAAAAGTGGGTAAATAATGATGTGGGGGGGAGGGGGAACTGTAATATTTGAAGCTATAGGCTTTCTTTATGATTGTACCCACATCCCTACCACAACGTGGAAGACAAGCCAAGTGACCACAGTTAAAATTGAGGTCTAGTAAAGCCATATATGATATTTGGCATATGAAGTTTTTGGCTGCCTKATTTTCTGCTTTGTTTGATTTTTCACTGGTGCTGGCACTGCTACATTTTCTGTCCTTTTATGGACCTAAGCACAAAGACCAAAAATTTACAGAGCAGCAACAGGGAATGCCTTCCAAGGAACTCTCAGTTAATTTATGCTCCTACTGATCACTCAGATGATATACTTTTGGTAAATATCTAATTGTGTTAGAACTACTCTCTTTTTTCTAAGCTTAAGATCTGGGACTKTTTTTATCATAGCTCACAAGACCACACCAGTCCTCTTCTGAATCATTCATCATTTCAATACGTTTGCCTGAAGGAGCTATTTTGTAAGTTGTTTTATAAGGGTACACTCACTGCACTCAAAAATCATAAACATATTGTTATACTAAAAGCTCCAGCAGTAGAGTTTACATTCATTACACTCATTTACACTTTTATAAATTAAAGATTTCCTTTCAAAAAGATTTTCTTTTTGGTATATTGATTATAAATGATCAGGAGTTAAAGCACAAAGCTAATATTGTATCAAGAATGTGAATAATATTATCCAATTTGCATTTTGCTATTGCATTAAGATATCTACCTGCTAAAGACTGCATATTTTATATAATATTAGTACCTTTGAACCAATTTATTTTTCTATGCAACTACATTTATGTAATGTTATGGTTAAAATTTTAAATGCAAAAATGACAAGAAATTCTAAGCTGTTTCTCACAGCAGACATAACTCATTTGTATATAAATTTCAATACAACTGGAGTAATAAAAATATGAAGATGTATTCTTTAAAAGGGCTTTTTAGGAATTTATCACATCAGTGATTTTCAATGACTTATAAGCATTTTGCTCTTCAATAGCCACTCAGAGCCAAGCAAGCCCAAATGGCTCCTGCTTCATTCATATTTTAGACATCTCCTACAGCCTGCTCAGAACTGTTTCTGACTTAATTTGTGAGGATGCAATCAATTTGAAGGCACTAATTTTTCACTGTCCTCAGAAACAGACATGGGAGAAACAGTAACACTGAGGACAGCTGGTAGGTAGTTCAACCACTGGCTTCAGCTATGTCTTCCCTTCATTAAGGTTTTCCTGCAAACTAGTTTTTCCCAGTATCTGTTCAAACTAGGGCAGACAGCAATTTGTGTGTGGTGTCCTCTACTTCCATTTGGCATGTTAGACGAAAGAGGTTTCTTCCAATCAACTACCAAGTAAAACAAGGCATGGTTACTTATGTGAAACTCTCTGGAAGGGCACAAAAAATGCTTTTGACAACATAAAAGGTCTTACATTGTTCACGTAGCCTTAGTTAGATGCATGGGATAAATATTGGCAAGATATTCTCAACAAAGTATCAAAAAAGTCTTTACTGGCCACTTTAGAGAATCAGGGAACTTTTGTAAAAGCTTTAAGGAAGCGTTCAGTCAACATGAAACAATTTCCAAAACATTAACTTAAGTCCATTCAACTTCACTACGTATCTGAGGCCAAATTATTTGTGTCTGCACAGGAACTCACCCCAAGACCTTCTCTCCCTACTGTTTGCTAAAATCTCTAAGGAACAAATGCTTTGAATCCATAAACAAGGGTAATTGATCAGACATGAGAAACAGGAATCTGCTCACCCATGAAAGCGCATGAAGGGGTACATGAAGGACATCACAGGAAAACTTGACTTTCAAGCTAATGGGGTCAATCCATCGGACCATAAGCAGCTTTTTGGATGGCAGCACCATCCCACAGCATCTTCCACGTTCAAGGGAAGCCACAAACCTCATGCCTAGGCTCAAAATCCCTAGGAATTAACCACATAATACTTGTAGGTAGTCTAAGGGAGCAAATCCGTACCCTAGCTGAGGAGTCTGTGTGTCCAAACCTACAACTGGGAAAAAGATCACCCCTGCAAATCTAGAGTGTAAACCTTATGAGGAGCAGCTGAGGTGATTTGGTCTGTTCAGCCTGAAGGAGGCTGAGGTGAGACTTTATTGCATCCTACAGCATCCTTGTGAGGGGAAGAGGAGGAACAGCATCCAATCTCATCTCTCTGATGATCAGTTCCAGCACATGAGAACACAGTCTGAAGCAGTGTCAGGGGAGCTTTAGGTTGGGTATCAGGAAAAGGGTCTTTACCCAGAGGGTGGCTGGGCACTGGAACAGCCTCCCCAGGCCCGTGGTTGTGCCCCCAAACCTGCCAGAGTGCAAAAGGTTTTTGGAAAATGCNCCTGCCAGAGTGCAAAAGGTTTTTGGAAAATGCTCTCAATTATATTATATTATTCTTGGGGCTCTCCTGTGTATGGCTAGGTGTTGGAYCCAGTATCAGTGGGTCTCTCCCAACTCAGGAAAATCAAAATTTCTATGCATTTTATTGGCAGGATTTCTACAAGAATTGTTTATGTGCACTCTTACACCCTCTGGAGCTCTTCTGTACTTGTATAGAAATTTTTTTCATCCCTTTCTCAAACAAAAGCCTGTATATGTAAATATATATAAGCAAATACCTTAAAAATTAAATAAGAAAGTATAATTGAGAAGTAGGTACTAATAAAAATCTAGTATGCATGGTTTTTGCCATTTTTCCTAAGCACATTGCAAGGAGAATACCTCTTTCTAAAACAGCTTCCATGCCCTCTTGCGTAAGTTGAAGATTAATGGAAGAAAACTATGCTGCTGGAACATTCAATTATTTGTTTACAGTTGAGATCCAGAGCCCAGGGAAGACCTAAAGTACCCAAGGGAATACACAGGTCGACCCTCAGAGGCAAAGTAAACTTTGTACCAAAAACATTTTCAATATATTTTGTTGATTTCAAATTTTATTATATCCCTTGAGGAATGTAAGTGAACACAAAACCAGATTGAATGCTCATAGAAGCACTTATCTTGTGGTCAGCCACATTCCAAAAGCCTTTTTTTCACATATTTTAKTACCAACCTGAAAATATCTTTAGAACTACTGCAGCTTCAGAGAGTTACTATAGTTCTTCTAAAAGCTATTTCTTTTACCTTGGAAAGGTCTTGACAAGGGGGAAATCCTTTTGGGAGGGTCAGGAATTAATTAGAATTACTTTATGAATAGGGATTTTATTTAGCGAAACCTCGCAGGAYTGGAAATTAATGCCCCCAAAGAAGGCACAAAGTTGAAGAATTATAGAAATTGGCACAATTTCTAAGCAAAATCTCAAGYACTAAAAGATCMTTCYTATAATTATAATTTTGGAAACATATGGTGGTTATATTAACATCTGAAAGAATGYACTTAAAAATAGGCTCTTTTTACACAAATTGTAAGTCAATACTTTTCATATATGACTGACAACATTCGTGTAGTGTTTCTTCCTCTTATGCATGTAGAGCTTCTTATTCTTGTCTTTTTGTAATTTTTTACACATTGTCATAATAGTGTTCAATATTGTTGGGATCTATCATGTTTAGTCTCCAGATTCTATGTTCTAGGGCAATTTTTTCTGGTTTAAAGGTGTTACAGGCATAAGAGAGTTGTTTTTTTCTTTCGTTACCCTATATTTGTGTCAACTAAGGATATCTGTGTCAACAGGTAAAAGTCACCATGGATACTATAATATGACATTGATTCATTGTCAGTGCTGGGCTGATCTATTTTTCTTTATAATTATTGAAATAAATAAATAGTCAGAGGAGTTTACTCATCACCATGCAGAAACCAGCTTAATCATTTAGTTTAGAAAGTGTCCTAACTTAATACTTGAAGGGAAAAGTCAAGAAGACCAAAAATGGCCAAGACTGAGGAYAACAGACATCAAAAAGCCTTGGCAGCAAGCACCCTTTGAGGATCCAGTTCTTTGTCAAACACTCCAGCCAGAAATCTGACTGGTCAGTTTTGTTTTGTTCCTTCTTAARAGAAAATCAGTGACTGTCCAGCACTTTTTTACCTTGCAATTCCCACACACTGGCACACACACCAGAGAGTGCAGCTGTGGTAAGAACTTTACACCAAGAAAAATATGCAGTTATTTCTAAGGCAAAAAAAAAAAAAAAATGGAAATTCAATCTGCCAGCAACTCATCAGCTTGAAAAAACCTATTATTTATACTTTCACACCCAGCAATGGGCACGGTCATTTGTTGCTGCAGAGAGGTGGAAAAAGCAGAGATAGCACAGAAGCAGGGAAAATAAAACAGCCTCACCCAAAAATTTCCCCAAGCATGAAAGTCTCTGGAGATTGAATCCTGCACTGCACCAGGGGAGGAACTGCTCCTACTCAGTCCACTGTCTATTGGCAAATCATTACACYACTTTCTTTCTCATGTATGCAAATTTGTGAATTAAACTGACTGTATAAAAGCCAGTGATTTATATGACAGATAAATCCTTTTGGAGATTTTGTCCAAAAGAGGAAACAAAGACAATAGATAGTTTTGCTCAGGTTATGCTGCCCACAATAACAGCACTAGCAGTTTGATCGGACTATAAAAAAAGATTACAAGCTCATCTATCATTTACCACACAGCACACAGAACACAAAATGAAAATTTTTCATTTTGTCCTGTACGACCCAGATTAGTTGTCACAGGCCAACATCTGTAGGCCACAAAACCAGGCTACAATTCTGTGCTTGGGATGTAATTCTACACCACGTTGATGCAGGCTGGCCATAAACAAACCTGCATGATCAGTCAGAGGAAGCTGAACAACCAGAYCCCAGCATTGCTATATACTGAGATACCAACTTCTGCACATGGGGAAACTTTTATTATAAACAGAGCATTTGTTCCATGATAAGAGACAGAGATGGACATCCTGAGTAGGCAAAGGTGTCCATGAAATCAGCTAGCAGAAGCTAAGCCCCACCTTGTCATCTCACACTCTGTATATCTTGTTGCCTATCAAAATACTTCCATTATGTGTTATTTTTATGTTTTGAAACATTTTGTAAATAGATACTAAAGAAAGAAATTGTCCCTCTAGTTCTAGCAACTGAACCACAAAACCTCAGTTAAAAATGGAAGGGAGAGCCTACTYTTCTCCTCCAACATACAAACAAGTGGCAGAATTAAATTTCCTGGCTGAAATAAATTTTCTTCTGATTTTTTTGTCTTATTGACAGTAATGCATTTTCTAGCATATGAACTTACTGTCACTCCAGAGACTGTATGTTTTATCTACGAAAAGAAGAGAAAATCATTAGTAGTAAGTTGGTGAAGGTGCCCATCTTGGCAAGAAAAGAATGGAAAATACAAATAGACTATTAAATGGAATGTCTACCAGGAACAGGAAAGTTGTTAAGTGCAAAGGCACAAGACAAACCACTCAAGAAAAAGAGTAATACAGTTGAACCATTTGCAAGCTGTCCAGACCTGCTAGCTACAGTTAACTCTGTCATATTAGGGGACTGAAATAGCCAGGGTAATGAGAACTCTAAGACTATAGATCTGACTGACTCTGTAGACTCAGGTAGAATCAAGCTGGGCTTGCAAGCCATGGCTCAGATCTGTCCTCAGCTGAGCCGAGCTGGTCCTTTGCACAGCCTGAACAGCCTCAGTGTCTCTTGGAACTCTCCTCCTTYAGGATCCTAGTGTCCTGAGGCCCACAGTGCTCTCGAGCCAAAGCTCTGAACTCCCATGGAGYGGCACTTCCCAACAAGAAAGTTTTGAGCTGTGTAGGATGAAACTCAGCCTGGCCGGGCTGTGGCTGAGCTGCCCCTGAGCTGGCCACTGTCTGCAGGGCCATCTGGTGCTTCTCTTKCCTGGCTCCCTGGCCATGGCAAAGGGATGTGCCACCATTCTGGAAGCACCTGGAGCTGGGGATTAGCTGCTCGTTGCTCTGCTGTTATCCTGCCATGCGTTTGTTATATAAGGGCAATCAATATCTCAGGAGAGGTGGGCAAGGCATGAGTTTTGAAATTATGTGTTTGTCTGTAGTCAGAGCAGGAGCACTTTATTCCTGGAATATCTGGCGTGTCYGACAAGCACAGTATTTAAGGACAGGTGTAATTTGAAGCATGCAACTAATSTCCTGATGTTTTGTGCTTTTGTTAAGCATTTGTTAAGCATACAAAAAACCCAACAGAAAATTAGAATAAATTTTGTTTAAAAAAATGCTTTTCATTGCTAAAAAAAAGGCTTGGTAAATAAGTAAAGAGACATATGAATTACTCTCTATTGTAATCCCATTACAGGAAAAAACCCTGAGCATTTGAACAGACCTTTTGCCCACTGCCTATAGCTTAAAGGAAAAGTTTTTCTTTGATACTTAATATCAAATTAAAGTAAAACCAGAACTGAGACCAGAAACCTTAGTGGACTGCTCTGCTGGAGCTAATTAGTGCGTCCTGAAGTTGCTTCCCAGCCGGAAAAGGCTCAGGACACGGGAAGCTGCCTCTGCACCCAGGCTTGTCTGAGGCTTCACAAGTGCTGCTTGTGCCTTCCAGGAAACTGCTGTGAATAGTGTTGAGCAAACATTAGAGCTGGACAGGAATTTTCTGCTGAGATCTATTCTCTGCAGAAAGACCCCACAGTCTTGCAACAGCTACTGACTCTCTCCCTGTCACGAAGTAAAAGTTAGGAATTTCACTGGCACAGTCTCCGTTAAACATATCCACATGGGAGGATATGATGGTAATTGATGCTGGAACAAGGGTATTGTGGAAAAATTGAAGAAAGTATTTTACAATATTACATTTCAAAAGTACATCCATTTATTTTTCATATATGAATTTAAAGCTATAAAGCATTTGTTTTACACTGAATTTTAATGTATTTACTTGACTATAACTCATTTGTGTGTATAACATCCCTGCATTAATAACATCATTTTGAGTTATAGTGATCTTATAAATATATTGTTATACTTGCAGAGGTCAGRAATATCCAGAATCATAACTACTCAATCAATACACCCAKARCCATTCAGTATAAGCATACTCATGTGTCAGCATATCACAGTGACCAGAAAAATTACATTCACAAACAAAAGACAAACACCTGCAATGCCATCATTGTTCCTATATTCTGCCTTTTTTTTTTATCACTGGCAGAAATGAGTTGGTTTGGGTTTTTCCCAGCAAATTCTACTTCTTTATATTGGAATGATTTTTGCTTCCTTCCCTGTTATTTCATTTAAACCACAAGTCACTCCAAGGCWTTCTACTATCCATGTCCTGAAGAAAACTCCTTTATTTTTTTATTGCATTTTGTCCCCCATGGCCCTGTCAGTCAGAGTTACCTTGGAGAATTATCTACTCTAGTTCACACAGGTTGCACCAAGGAGATGCTTTCAGTTCAGGGATCCATGCAAGGAGGATGATACCATGAGATTTTTGAACAGCAACTCATTAAGGCAAATCAATAGCATGGAAAATGTTGATGTTGAAATCGTCATGTTGAAACAAAATAATGTTGAAATCACAGAGAAAATATGCTTTACTGTTTCCACTTTTTTTCCCCCCTTAGTGGCTTGATAACAAAATGTGACATTTCAGTCTTTCAAGTTTGACCAGGTTTCAGAAAAAACCAAGTGCTGGAATAAAAAAATTGCCACTAAATAGAAATTGTGATTTTTTGGCAAGTTCTAATCAAAATAATTTTGTCTGGAATGAAGCAAACAAAAGCACATCAATCTCAGGCTATTCAAAACAATCCTTGCTCAAGGAAAATATCAATACAACATGGACTACAGTAAATTATATTGAATAATGTTGCTATTTATATGGGTTTTTTAATAAATGTGTTTTAAGACTCAGGTCAGTCCTAATTCGAATGGACACAAGTTCAATTGGCTGACCATATGCTTCTTGCTGCCATAACTCAAGATTTTTAAACACAAAGAATACACAACTTTTTAATTACTATGCAAAAATCACAGGAATTGGAAACCAGTAACCTGGATAAATGGTAAACCACTGATTTACTGAGAAACTACCTGAACTGAGGMATAAATTAACAATGAAAAATATTCTTTTAATAATTGCTCCCAGTGTCTAGCCCTGTAGATATAGACTGCTTTGAATGCTCTTAATTCCCATGGATTATCAGAGACAGAAAAAAAAGCTCTCCTAAATAATTCTGAAATTYAAAAAGTCAAACAAAAAAGAATTTTCCATCCCATCAGAGAAAGAAACTTTAGGAATGTAAGTGTCTGGAAATTATTTTGGTTCATGACCKTTTTTTCTTCCAAATTTAAACTCACAAATTTGTTATAGCATTAGCCAGTGTTTTGGCCAAGATAGATGTGCACAGTGCACTATATTGAATTTATGGCCAGATTTGTCATTCTAAAGTTGGCACAGAGCTGATTTCAGGTGTTTATGAAAGAGAAATTCTCCACTTTCACCTAAATTTACTACCTGTAGGTACTTATACATAGACAACTGAAGCACCCAACTCCTGTCCAGTTAGCTAAGTTTGTTATTAAGAGCAACTCACATTTATTTCTGTCCAGAAAAAAAAAATAAAAAAAGAGAGAGAGAGAGAAAATAATTCTATATTTCTGTGCAGAGGATATGGCATGATGAGAGATAARTTTATCTGGTCTGGGGACTGAGGTGTGCATTATATTTTGTGGCATTTGCTGAAAGAGAAACAGGTGTAGAAATTGGTGATTTAAAGTCCTTTACTGGGAAACTTTCAGGCTCAGAGCAAACACCTGTAAGCCTTGCAGCAGTGCTTGAGACCAGAGTATCCATGAGCATCRTATCTCATGTTGTAATGTCAGGGGAGGTTCTGCGGTCAATGTCTAGAAAAAAGGGTGCTTAACAATGTCAGAATACATCCTGGCCTTTAAAAAGAACAAAAACATAAAAACAGGTGCTGTCTCATGGTGCTTTCTAGCTGGCTGACAGAGAGGCTTAGGCTTAGGCTTAGGCTTAAATTTAGGACAGCTATGCCTAAAGTTTATGGGTCTGGGGAGATTAACAGCATCACTCTTTCCCTGACTTATCCTGAGGGATACCTAGGATATCCATGTTTAGATCTGAAGGCATGAGGGCAACTCAAGACAAACTGTAGATTAAAGGGGGGTAAGACTGGGGAGGAAGAAGCAAAGATAAATCAACTTCTTGAATTACAGACCAGCAGCAGGATACAACAGATTTGAAACTAGGTGCTGATTAAACACTGAAAAACTGCTGCCATCATTACCCATTTGTTAGTACAAGATATTGGTACATTGCCTGGCATGAGGAATTGCTGATAAAAGGCATACTTGCAAATTTGAGGGCTAAGTAAACACACCTGGGTGCATGATTCCTTCAGGATGAAGTCTGATCCAGCTGTCTCCRCAGGATTCATTATTGTCATTGCACACTTCTGTACAAATGCTGTAATAAGACAAGGGGAATTTCTGGGTAGTGAAAGGGAAAATCAATACAGCTGGACAAAAAAACTTCCTGCAAAACATTTATCAATAATCAGGAGATCTCATTTTTACCCCTATGCTCAACTAATATAATACTAGGTTTATATACTCTGAGRTTTTTTTTATTAAAATGCTTTTTCTATTCCATTTATTTTTCACTTTAAAAAATATTTTGAAATATCTGATAAGAAAAGTCTGGAAATTAAGTGAACATTTTTGTTTTGCTGTCATCATAATAGTTGATATTTTCAGCATTTTTAATTGCATTCTAGTGTAAAAAGATACTTCTTCCTCTCAGTTCCTACACTGTTATTTAACTCATCCCTTCTTTTTCCATTTTATAGGCATTGACTCTAATGACATGATCCGAAAATGGCAGCTACTGGGTTCTATGCAATGCGGATTAAAGGAAAAAAAATTATAAGAAAGTAACTCAGACTGATTTCCAGTAAAAAAATACCACATTAGACTAATTATGAAAAAACTCAAAAGACAGCCACAGCTGACATTCATTGAAATGTTGGACAAGCCATAAGAAATTCTCTCATCCCATTTTTTGAGAGTAAGTTCCAGAATTTGTGTAACAGGTACCTTTAAAAACACTTTGAGTGCTAAAAGTACACTGACCTCTTGCTCAAGGGAAGGTTTTATCATTTAAACATCTCCACGACGTTTTCTACTTACACAAACGATCACAGACTCGTAAAAATTCAGCACATGAGATACCCTGTATGCCATAAAAAAAAAAAAGTGTTGCAACTTTAAATGAGTTATCTGTGTGTCCAGAGGAATAGACTGAAGCTGGAGCTATGAATACGGCCAGTCCAACATAGGGCACAATAGTGCAACTTTASCACAAAAACTCATAGCATTGAGGTGGGTTTTTTTATCTCTTTCTTTGAAATACAAGGAAAGGCTTTACCAGAATCATAAAGAGGCAYAAACCTCCTTCCATACTACCTTTTTTTGGTCACATCTGAATATTTCGGCCATTCATCATATATTTGTTGAAAAAGAGATACTTCTTCTTTTCCATCCTAATTCCAGTTTGCACTTATTTAATGATAAGAGCTATAGTAAGTTAAAAATCTAACCAAATATGGCTTTAGTTTCTACATTGATATTTTAGAAGTGATTATGCACAAATGCAAAATTTCACATCTGGCTCTCCATGTTCAGTTCATGAGTAGGATCTCTCCAATGTGATTTCTAGGTGTTTATATTGTTCATCAAAGCTGAACAATAAAAAATAACCTTTTACAAAGGCTTTCCCTGCTGATTTAACCTCAAGAACTRAGGTTAAATCACTTAACAGAGAACAGACACAACCCAAGCAACCCTCCTGAGATTAGCAAATTGATATAAATAGACAGCAATATTTGTCCCCACTCTCTCAGGTAAGGYTGTAACTATGGATCTTGCAAAATAATTTCAGCTGTGATTCAGTAATATATCATATTTATCTAATATAAAATTCACAGAAAGTACAATCGTAAGATTGTAAGGACTTACTTCCCATATTCACATCTTCCTTAACCTAAGGAATCTTCATCTTTTCAATTTTAGGGAAAAACTTAATTCATCAATGAAACACCTTCCATTATTGTTTCTTTTCTCAATTTGTCAATTTTTTTTCCCCCATATAGACCTTTGAGAGTTCATGTTGTGGTTTTGATATATTTGGCTTAGTGWTTTAAGCTATATTGAATTTCATCAGAAGGTCACCTGAACAAAGTGGCTTTCCTTTTTCTAATCTACTAACTGCACGATTTTGCTGAGATTGGAAAGGAGAACTCCTATTAGTACTCTGACACCACAGGTCAAAATCTCTTTATTTCTCCTATAATATTATTTGTCATTGTGCCTTGCTTTTCAGTTTTCCAAGTTTATACTGAGAAATTGAAATCAACCATTACCACATGTTGTTTGTTTTTCTATTTTCCTCATGATGTGCTGAGGACTGCTGTACTCTTTCACTTACACTGATGGCTTGTTCCAGGAGTACCCAGCATTYTTTTACTTTGCCTACCCCACTGCTAAGAGGTGTATGTACCAAATATAAAGAGCTATTTTAGAAGGAAAAATTTTCAGGTAAAAAAGTAACAGAGTGTTTTTAATCATGTATTTTAAATCTAATTCTTTGTATTTAATTCAGTTTAAACTCCCCAACAAACTGTTCAAGGACACCACAGGAACAGTTTAAGGGCATCATCTGCAGGCTGCAACTGAATTCTCCATCCATCCCAACACCAATTTTAGAAAAATGATCAATGCTGTCGCTTACTAATATAAGGAGCTTTTAGGTTAGATCTATGCAAAACAAACCCCCAATCAAAGAAAGGATGAAAGGCCTCTCCTGTGACTTTCAGGCTGCCATCCCAGGATGATTTAAAGCCCACGGCCACTGGCAGAGCAAGTCTTGTCCCTCCTACCCCACAACTGCCCCACTGTCAGTCATGCAGTCCCACAGGGAGCCAGCCCAAGAAACACAGTGCATGGAAAACAAGAGAGGGCACCATGAGCTGCTGGGAGGCACTTGCAGGTTGTACCCTGTTAAGGCACTGAACTGCAGGCAGCTGTGGGCTCTCAGTCCTTGCTTTTCGTTGTTGTGCATGCTGCTGAGCCCACGCTCAACAGAGCACACGCACACACACCGACTGCAGGTGAAAACAGACAGCAAAGTACTGTAGCTGTACAAACACAGAATTAAGTCACCAATTAGTAGTCAAATGCTCTTAACCTAAGCAAAATATTTTTTAAAACCTCCTGTATTTGCCTTTGTAAAAAAACAGAAAAAAAAAAACCCAGAGCAGAGGGTGATAKTGTACTTGGCCACAGCTTAGTTTGTCCTTAAGTGGTTTTGCTGCGCTTGTAGATACTGCAAATGCAGCCCCAACTACAGTTTTATTGCTACTCTGACTATATGCTATAAAGCAGCCAGTCTTTAGGAGCAGGAGGGTCTGTATTCACATTTTGAGAATAACTGCTCTTGATAAAACACAGAAAAAGTGTTTTCTGTATAAAATGCATTAAGTAAATAGCAGAATGTAACTAATAAAGTTGCAATAATACATTTTCCTTATGAAGAGTAATCAGTTTCCTCTTTATGACAGCAATTGTTTCTGACAGTGATGATTAAATAATAAAATGTTTTTCTACAAGTTCAATCGAAACTAAATCAAAATGTACAGTCTCTGTGGTGCAATGAAGTTTTCTGTTGGTAGTTCCTGCCTTTGTACAGCCTGCTTAGGTGTTGCACACTTCTTATATCGTGCAGCTTATATTCAAAGTCATCATCCTTTTTAGCAAGAAAGCAATGATCATTTAATGACTACGTCCTCAGACACATATCTGTTTTTATGGTTCCGGTACTATTAAGTTCTTTGATGATATAAAAGCTGCTGATTACTGTTCTGGTGTTGTAGGAGAACAGTAAAAATGAAAAAACCTCAGGTAAGACCTCCAGAGAGAAGAGCAAATATTTTCATTTTCATTTATTGTTATAGAAAAAAAAAATCTATTAAAATAAGTTTTAAAAATTTCTTTTCTTTATATCGTCTTCTTTTCAGATCACATGTTTGATAATTGCCAGGGTATAAAGATTGAGAATGCCCATTAAAAGAAAKTACATTTCATTTCTTTCTTACTCACAGGGCATATATTAACCTCACTTCTCCCATATCACATACAGGCTAAGTTTATCATTATAGGGCCTTGAAATTTAAAAGAAAACACACTATAGCTTCTGTCATATTACAAGTAATAAAACTTAAGTTACTCAGATGGAGACATATCTTTGTATATTTTGTGTTCTGTCTGAGTCAGAACACATACCTGATTTATTTTGATTTACTCACTAAATATAGTAAAACTCATTGGTAGAATGTTAGAGCTAATTCCAAACACACAACACTCAAAAGAAACAGATTCCCACTTAAACCTGACTTTTCTTCTGTTCTCTCTCTCCCAGTCAATATGCACCTATTAGCTATTTTTCTGTATTTTTTTCTTACRTATGATGGTGCATATCTTTATAAATATTTGTACATGTATATATACATATATATACTATATACATTTATAGCAGTCATATATATACACACKCTATGCATATATAGATCTAACTCTCCATATATATATTTGTGAAGAGGAAAAGCAAGTTATCAGAGCTTTATATAAATGYATTGAGTTAAGTGGGAAAAGGGGGACTAAAATTAGCTTGGTATCACTGTGTGAGATGAGACACTAAAATTATTCTCCTGCAGTCATATTTAGTTCCCTAAACAGCTTTAACTCATTTGCTTAAGCATGGTACTTTTTAGTGAAAAAATATGTAGCYTCTGTGTTCATTTTTGCTAATAAAACCCCTAAATTTATTAAGCTGTTTTTTCTAACCTTTTTTTTTTTTCTCTAATCAATTCATATCTATAAAACTCCTTTTGCTTAATCAAGCTGCCATTTTAGGTATTACCTTGTACTGGACATGCTCACATTCCCTAAATTTATAAATTTAATGAGCAAAAAAAAAAATTACGTGAGCACAGCAACCCGTGGAATTGAAAAAAATTGTCAATATCAGAAAATACTTTATCTTGAGTAAAAAAAGAACACAAAACAAAACCACAACAAAAAGGAAAGGAAAAAAAAAAAGAAAAAAAAGCAGGTAGCGTTTGTTGACATATTGGACCACAGGAAAAAAAAAAAACAATAGCCAGATACCTAAATTATTACAGGTGTGTTTTTCCAGTTTTGTTTTCATTCTGTTCCAGGCATTGAAAGAGTTAGAAAGACTATTAGCACTAATTTGATTACAAAGCTTTCCTCATGTTATGCGTTTCTGAAAATTTAGTTATTTTACCCAGAACTACGGAGTGAATACCTGAGAACAGCAGACCTCGCATTACTACTGAGAACAGAGCAGATTCTACCCYTGTCTTGTATTTTTTCACTATCAAAATACTTAACCACATGCAAATCAAAGGAAAAAGCTGTTACTTAATCAGTCAAAGAATCACATACAACTCCTGGTGGCCTTCACTTGTGAATTCTTTKCTTTGTCCCATCCCATCATCTTCTCTTCCCAATGGAGATCCACCAGCAGAAGTGCCAGTACAGATTAGGTGGGCTTGCTTTCCAGGTAGGCCAAGTGCTGTACTTTATTGTTTGCTCCCTAAGGAGTAATACAAAAGGTCTGCAGCTAATGGCTTTCCCTCTGGTCACTGATGGAAATCCAGCCCAACTCCAGTCTGAATAATTGCAGGCATTCTGGCTAAGTAAAAGAGTGCTAAATAATKGGGGAGGTTAGATTTAAATAGACAGGTATTTCCCCAAAAGGGTTTCAGTGTGTTGTAAATTTGTGTGTAATGGTTTCATTTAGCTAGAAAATACTTTTCTGTTTCGTGGTATAACTGGTCTTCCARTGTGGTTGCTACAGAAAAAAACAATAACACCTTATATTCTTGTTACCTACTGCTGTGCCAACTGAGCTGTCACTGCCATTGTAGACAACAATTCTGTCACCAATTGTTTTTTATATTTTATTTAAATAAATGATGGAAAGCTAGACTGTACCTTGTGAGATGGATTAGATGAGCAGTACATACATGGCATAGCAGGTAAATAATTCAGGCTCACCAAGCATTTTTGGTTATTACCAATAATAATTTTCTGGTACCTTCAGGGCACTATCTGTTATGTAATTGCTTCTTCTCCATCCCTACTCATCCCATAATTCTTAGTCTGTACATGTACCTACAGGCCCAAATCACAAGTAAGTTAATATTTGCTTTGATAAAGGCAATATTAAAAAAAAATTCCTTCATTCATTTAACTAGAAATCATCTTCCTGTTTTACTCACTAGCTGTTACTTTGTATAGACTAAATACACATTGCTTACAGAGGACTCTTAAGAGCAGGTCTGCAATTATCTCTGTCAAACTCCTGGAGAGATTAGCTATTTTGTCTGAAAATTGCATGTGGAAAAAGCAAGTGCAGCCAGTGGAACATTTGTAGTATATTAATACAGATTTTTTTTTTTTTTTTTGGTGTGCAGTTGCCCAAAATTCAAGTATTTCAAAGGCGTACTGTAATTTAGTGTTGTACAATATCTATGCTGGCCTCTACTGTCATTAAAATCAACCCAAATTTAGCAAAATGTTATTAAACTGCTGTAATGCCATTCTAAATGCAAAAAAATCTASACCAAATATTTCATGCTGCTTTTAACACTGCCAGACCCTGAACACTAATGAGGTGATTATTAGGAACTGCCATTTTAAGTCTATAATGCTTTTGCTTGTGAATTTACCATATGTTTTAGATCAGATTTCCTATTCTGAAAAAGCTGAGATGGTTCAAGSGTATGATGTGCAATAAACACTGCTTTTCAGTGTCCTCCTCTATAAAMTGTCTTTCATCTGCTGATAGTAAGTGTGGTTTTTGAGTAGACCCCCATATGCTCTTTCATATTTTTTSGTTTATTTTTTCTGCTCAAGAAACCTACTTTGGAAAATCATGGTATAATGCTGGAGTACTTTCCCCAGTTAATGCCAAGAGACTGCATTATTCGGACATTTAACAGGGTCTATTTATTAAAATTAGAGGTTTGCAAGAAAATGGATCACATAATCAATGCTGTTGTTGTTGTAACATGTTTAGATTATTTTTAAATTACACTTCAGTTTTTTTGGTGTCTAGATATCAGATATAGAAGAAATAGCTGAGATTACAGAGTAGCCACCTCTCCCACGTGGCTTGCACTTTTACCTTTTTAGTCCTAAGTTTAATCATAGTAAATAGGAACAATCCTTTTCTTGTCACAATACATAGACTTTCCAAACTATGTGTTTCTCAAAACACAGGTATTGTATGCAGAACTGAAAATAAGAAGATAGCTTTAATTTGTAAAGAACCACAAACCCCACAAAGTTAAGTTTGACATTCGATTACATGACAGTCAATAATTCATCTTGTTGTAGAACTAAGCCATTATGTCATAAYGAAGCCTAAAGGTGTTGAAAATTGAGTGCCTTTTGGATGGTTGCAAGGCAAAAAATTGCATGTTCTGGGCAACAACAAGAGTGCAACTAATTCACATCTGACTCTGCTCAGATTTGTYKACTCACTGTGAAAATTCAATGCTCATTATAAAMCAAGATTTTCCCTTTCTTACATGTGCTSTTAWGTGCTRCTGGTAACAAAGAAAAAAATTGTAGCCTGCAGCTCTTTATCATGTATGTTTTCCCTGGACAATGTTCCACATGTGYCCTTTAGGAAAAAAAAAAAAAAAAACTGGACAAAGGAACACAAGGTCAGACCCCTAGGAAATCTATAAAATCTTCTRAGAGTATCTGAAATTCAGCCTGTTTTTCTCTAGTTGTCAACAGCTTCTCATAGAGTATGTACACAAGGTTTTCGTCTCCCATCTTTGGAAAGACAGACTTGATCTTCACCTTTGTGATACAGAGGGRAAAAATCTCGATGTATACATTTTAGGAGGCATTAGGTATTTTATAGTGTCATTAGTGCTGGAAAAGATCTCTAAKGTCATCCAGGCGAGCCATCAACCTAAGAGTGCCACCACTAAGCCATGTCCCTAAGCACCACATTCACACATTATTTCAACACTTCCCAGGATGGCGATTTCACCACCTGAAATGTCAGCCTGCTTCAATGTTTGACCGCCCTTTCACTGAAGAAAYTTTCCCTAACAGCAATGTAAACCTACCCTGTCTGCATTMCAGAAATTTGAGCAGAGTAGCSTCAGCCACAGGGTCTCACAGACTCSAYTCCAGCAGAGGTGAAGCTGATGGAGCAGCACAGGACAGGCAAGACACAGGACTAATCTGGTTATGGTAATTCTTAGCTGTTCACCTCTCTAGCTGGAGGAAAGACTGCCAGTTTGAAATCAAGCCCACATAAAAGGGTATTATTGCTTTGCCCCCAAAGCAACTTGGCAGAGAGCTAGCGACTTAAAAAGTCATRATATCCCTCACACATTCTCCCTTGTGCTGGATGGAGATGAAATACAGCTCCACATGGAGTGATGTGTGAGCAAAGAAACATCAGTTTCATTGTACCATCAGGCATGCTGGCAAATTCATTCTTCTGTTCATTCTTTATCTTCATTCATCTCTTTCCTCTGCAAAAATTGTTTTTTATTGGTTCATCAGATCTCACTGATAASTTGCAAATAAAGGGATGATAACTCCTGAGCTTAAAAAAAGAATAAGGTGACCTGCTCATCACACTTTTAACCTGGGAGGAAAAATGTATTTGTTTTGCGAATAGGAGTGCACCTTTTTCAAAAGCAGTTTATATGTTTCTTAGCATATTTAATTAAGAAATTATTGACACACAAGAGAAAATGAGGAAAACTACCATCTTGGAAGAGAAGCTTTCAAAAAAAAAGATTTACAAAAAGTAGTAAGTTTAAATTGATATTATCRTACATTCCAAGTTAAAATCTTTCTWTTTYTATATGACATAGTGAAAGTGGGAATGTTAATATTAAGTTCATTCTATGTAATCTAGCAGGAAAAAATGACAGCATGGAATTTAGAAATTAACAGGTTTAGTAATATTTAAATCAATACTACMAATCATGATATCACAGCTGGCTACTTATTTCTTGGGAAAAAAAATTCATCAAAACAATAGAACCATTAGRTGCAACAAAGAATATCCCAGCTTTTTCTGGCTGGTTTAGTTACATCCCTTTTTGTTTGCCTGGAGACATAAAAGACCCCCACAGAGTGAAATACCATCACCTCTTAAGAGAAATAGCTGAGATACGAAATTGCTATTATTAATGGAAAACTAACAAGCTGTTGAAACCAATGGTATTTTAAATCATGTTACACAGTAAGAGCCTATGGCATAGAAGAAAAGTGGAAGACAACCCTAAGAGGATTTAGTAATAATTTCCAAACCCTTGTTAACGGCATGAGCATCCTCCCTGAGTAAGTGACTAGAGTTCAAAAACTCGAAMCCTGAGGGTAGCTCTGCTGATCTTTTAATTGGTGCTTCCCTCAATTAAAGTAAAACACCAATCTTGGAAATACTGTGCTCCTTCTGGCACTGCACTGCTGCCATTTGCTGAGCAGCAGCCTCAAACACAGAGCTGAGGGAGGAGCCCTGCTGATGCTGGGCAGTTGGTGGTCCCCAGAATCCCTGAGACTGGGAAGCCGTCTGGTCCATGCCCGTGCTGCTCCATCCCTGAAAAGCATCCTCCTTTCAGTTCACCAAAATACCTCTCTGCAGCTGACAAATTTGTGCTAGTGGACAAAAATAACTCTGCAGGGGAAGTTTACAAGTACTTCTCGGCATGTGTATAAATAAATGTTGCTCTTTCCAAATTTACCCAGGGTATGCACCTTTCATCTACCCTAGAGCCCACCCACAACAGCAGAGTCCCAAAACACCACACTGTACTTTAGAGATTAAATTTAACTGTCTTAGAAAAATGCCTGGATTTGGCATAAGGAAAGAGTGGTGATTTTAGGCATAAGACRCTGGATGAGGTAAGAGAAGGGTAAGGTTTGGCTCAGCAGCAGCAGAGATCTGTGCTGGCCTTGAACAGATGTTTGCATCTCAAGTCCTCCCCTTTGTAGAACAGTTCTCCTCATCTGCCTGTCCCCCTGTGTTGCTGTTCAGACTACAGCTTCTTCAGACTAATTCTAATTTTGTGCTGTACCTAAAAAGACTCAATCTGTGCTCAATATGTGTTATGTGATGGCAATAGGTACTTATTGCATGGAGCAAAAATGAGGCTGATTTTCTTCTCTGTAAGCAGGATGACAAGAATCAGAATGGATGGAAAAGACCTCCAAGTCCAGCCATCAAGTACTTCCTAATCTGGGCCTGTTCACTGAATTCCAGACTTTCTTAAACCCTCTTTGTCATGAACCTTCCTGCTTGGATCGTTTTCAACTTCAAATGAAGGGCCTTGTGTCCCTCACCTTTTTTTGAGAAAATAACTTAATRTGAGGCCTGTCATAGCTTTCCATTGGCCATGGAAAGAAAGCATCAGAAAATCAGAATTTTGGATGATGGAAAAACTGTCAGAGAGGGTTTAATATTTTAGAGCAACAAAAAAAAGCAAAAAAACTATCAAAGTAATAGCATAGTRGAGATGCAATTCAGGCAGCATACCAAGAGAAGTGAAGGCAAAAAGAGAGAGATGTTGCCATCTGAATGCCTCATACACTGAAAAACAAAGTGCTTTCTTTCATTTGCAGTTAGAATTCACCCAGTGTCAAAGGAAACAAGCAAAAATTACCTTCATCCACACCCACCTTAAGTGTTTTGTACCCCAGGACAGCCTTGAGATGTCTGCAGGAAAAAGAGAAGGAAAGGGGAAAACAGAGAAGAGTGTGGGTCTGACCTATCATTCCTTCAGATTGAGAGCCCCAGTATTTTTTTCCTCTCTTGTTATCACCACACATCTCAGCTGCTGCCATGAGGACAGCATTCTTGTTTTCTGCAGTCAGTCAGATGTTTATGGAGAACAACTTGCTTCCCAATTTACAGCAGTTTCTCATGTAGTACCTAACTAGAATTCTGCTTACTCTTGCTCATATAATTTTATTTTTATAAAYGCTTGTGTTAAATGTAAACAGACCAACCCTATAATCTTTCATACCAATTTAAATGTTTAATTCCAGGACAAGTAAAAGAGAAGGAGTGACAGATYTGTGTTACTGAGCTCAAGAGCAAGTATGTAATCTTTTTCTTGGAGTTCATACAAGCTATGTCAGAAGAGATCAATTARTCCACAGGCATTTGATTCACAGGACATTTAGTTTAGCTTCAGAAAAGACAGCAAAAATAAGTGTGTAATGCGTTAACCTTCTATTTCCCAATCCCTTTCTGTCCATCAGAGGCACAGTAGATGTGGTTTTAGTTTTATATTGTTTTCATTAGTGGCATGGTTGCTGAACTCTTCAGTCTTAAGTAAACACTCYTCAGAGTAGGTCCATTTATTCCTGTAGGGCCATTTGTAAAACAAAGTACTGTGCATGCAAGGTAGCACCAATGACAAATGCTCTCTGCAAATAATACTACCAGAATGCTAAGAAACCTGGTGGAAGCATTGCTTACTTGAATAAAGAACAAAGCTTGTGTTTAAACTGGGAATATATTTCTTTATTCAAGCAGCATTTAAYCCAAGCATGGCAACAATCAAACTTTTTACCTCTGTTTTCCCCTCACTCCAGAGCCATGGTTGGCAAAATGAAATGTGAGCTCTTGCTTYTGCAGTTATCCCCATTTTATCTTGTGATGGCTGGTTAGTGTCCATGGACATCTGTCTGGTGAATCTTGCATGGGGTAACAGTGAATAATCATTCATTTGTTTTCTCTTTTTGAGAAAACAGTTTCTTAACCTGCTCCTTGTTTTAAAATGTTAACAAAATGTCATGAAGCCTCAGAGAACAACTTAGCACCAGATGATCATATTCTGTTACAATGCAACAAGACTCATGTCACTGCTTCAAATCCTATTTTTAAAAAATCAAAGGTTTGCATGCCATGGAATCAATGGGAAAATGGGTAATGTTCACTCACTAGAAATTAATTTGGTATTCATCATAACAGCATTTATCATAATGTATCCATTTGGCATTCCTGTGGCTGTCACAAGTAAATATAATGCACACAGAATTTCAAATATAGTGGACACAGCACATAAAGTGTTACTGAATTAACAACAATACGCAATATTTTCTTATTTGCAGTAYTAACATGCTTCACCTGCTAATACAAACTAGGAGAAGAATAAAAGAGAAGCTTTGMAAGCAAAACAAAAATTCCATGCACATGTGKTTTTTCACTATCTACTGTGYAATACCACATCTTTCTAGGCACCTGCTGTTTCCCACCTAGCTTGTGTGCATTTCYTCATACAARACTTCCAACTCATTGCTCTCTATGTATTTGGGGWTTTTTCTAAGTTACATKCAATTACTTACCTCCTTCCTTCAGTGTTCCTGCAACACTYTAATTTCTGCATTTTCAGAAAACTGGATTCACACTTTCCTTYTCTTGGTGGGATGAGAATGTTGGTAACATTTCTTTACAGAATAGTTYTTTTTGCAGGTAGCTTTCCAACTCTGTTGTTCATAGTAAGTTTACAGTTTGGCTCCATGTCATTACAGAATTTGTGCAGATATCCTGAAAAATCAGCAAATTCCCATCAATGATATAAAGCATTTCAAAGTATATTGTGCATTTTCTTAAATCCTTTTACTATATCCACCCTTTCCACTAAACTCTGCAGTTTGAATGAAATTGTTTGAATTTAGAGCAAGATTTTGCTCCAGTTATTTAGAAAGATTGTTTAGCTTTATGTCTATTTAAGCCACTACCTAAGAAATTAATTTACTTGGTGTCTGCATTGACATAACTGTAAACTGACATAACATAACTGTAAACAATGAAAAATTTATAAAAACTTTTTATGACTAGGAGTGTGCCAAATGGCTGTAAAACGTGTGATATTTTAAGAGTAACTAACTCTTATGTAGTAATTAAAAGTGAGTGCAAGAAACATGGCTTTGTTTRTATTGGACTTGKTTTTTTTCTCTATTACAGTTATCATGCTCCCAGATGTGTTTGCTTAAGCACTGAAACATATTTGTTCCTGGTGAGCAGCTAAGTAACAGTATTTCTTGTTTGTTAGAATTCAGAAGCAGCAATAATGAGAAGAGGAAATCTTTATCAGACAGAAATATYGAAGCCCTGCCTTCACTGAGGTGACACAAATATTTGCGTGCCCTTGAAGATAAAGAAATCAGAGAAGAGAGTGCAAACACAGATTTTAAAGAGAGACTAAAAYGAAGATACAGTAGTAAGAAATACAGAAATTTAAAAGCCTAAGACCTYTTTTTATCAAAATGAGAGTCATACATTGAGAGCCAAAACTACATCCATAATCCCTGTTCAGTTTCCAGCAGGTAAGGGATATATACTGCAATTTTAAAACAAGCACTGGATATAAAAAATGCCCATAAAAGACACTACTTTGGGTGTATCTAAACTAATTTGAGGCTTGTTTCTTTTACTGCTTTTTTTTACTGTTTCCCCTGTAAAATCATCAGCATACAAAACCTGAGAGATCTCTGAATGCCTGATGTCTGGCAACGTCTAAGATGAGAAAGAGCTAGAAGCACCAAAGCTGAATCTATGCAGTAGATGAAATGTTGATAACAAGTCAGATCTACCAGCTAAACATCACACATTATGTGCTAATATAAAGTGAGCCTTCAATGAAATAATCTTTCCTGTGTCTACTTAATCCCTTCCCTGTCCCAAATGTATTGCTCTCCTGGAAAACATTTCCCCTTTCACATCAGTGGTTCTATTGCTCAGTTTTATCTGCTAATCATTTGCAATTAAATTTTGGGAAATATGTTGTCGTGCTTAACTTCTCTGCTCAGCATATATGGACTGGGTTTTGTTTTCTACCAAAAATTAGAAAAAAGTATTTCAAAGGTACTGAACAAGAATGGAAATATAGCTGTTAGTACTTTTAAATATTTTCCTCTAATCACATAACTGGAARAGCATCCATTTAACCAAATGCTACTCCCAAGTCAGCAGTCATACTTGTGCTCCTTATGACTCTCCTATTATTTACAGATTGTTATTTGCTCTAAATAACAATCCAAATAATAACTGCAGGTCTCTTTTATTATTATATATAGTATATCTTTTATATATATATAATATATATATATATTATATATTTTCAATTTCGACCTTTTATTTCTCTTGTGTTTCCCTTTTTAGTATAGGATAAATTTGATAAGAGTTAAAAACAGGAAGGCAAAAGCAGGTCATATTATCCTGCCAGAAATGTGTATAGCACATGACATAAGCTTCAACACAGCAGGGGTTTAGGCTTTACTGACAAGCCTGAAAACATTATCTCATAAATTCATTGAAGATAATTCCCAGAGTAATCAAGGATTTTGAGTATTTTTATGTGTTTTTAAAAAGTGATATATGCATATAAGAAAATTTTTTTAAAAGGAATATTATGATTGGGAGAAATGTATAATCTATATGTAGTCAAAGCCTTCAACCAAATGCTTTCAATAAAGAATAATAATTTCAAACTACATTTTAAAGAYGTTAGAGTCTCCTTAAGGCAGAAATCTCCAGTTTGTACTTCCTAGTAGCAAAAAACTTACACTGCCATTTGTTTTAATAGTAAATGCTTTTAAACAGAACATAAAAGCAGAATGAAAACATCCTGAGACCACAGCAACTCAGTGTAAGGATGTACAGTGCTAGACACAAGGCTGTAGAGCCATATACCCATGTTCACCATTTGCTCAWAAAATTTTGTGAAGTTCAATTATGCAAAGAGAAGAGGGCATAGCCCAGCCCCCATCTGACCCCCTGGACCCAAGGCACCCCATGGACACAGCACTGCTTCTGGAATAACCTTGTCCAACCCACCTTGAGTCTTCTGAAATTCCATCTTACAGCACCAGACATTTTCAAGAGCAAATTGCCTTTTCCATGTCTTCCCCTTGCTGACATCACTGGAAGTTCTCCCTGAAAAGGACAGCACAAGGATGCTGAGCATGCACAGATACACTGAATACTTGCCCAYCCACCACCCCTCAGGGAAGAGTAACCTGGGGCATTTGCTAAGACACAGCAGAAGCTCAGCTTTTCCTGTTTTCCATATTTCAGAGCTGTCCCAAAAGTGGTGATCTTGGACCTCTGCTCAATTAATTTTGATTACAGCAGATATTGCATCTGCCAATTATTGAACTGAGGAATGTAGGCATGTACATTCAAACTACTTGGCTGTATGCCCTCTATAGTAACCTTAATTTGTCTTATGCTAAATTAGGACATCTAAGCCACTGCCACCAAACTACCAAACAGCTCAGAGCACAGTGAAGCAAAGAACATATATAATTTTTCAATAAGCTCTACTATTTACCTGAATTGCTATGTGTTTCCTTATAACATGATTTCTTGTTCACTAATTTAGTGTCCCCTTAMGTCTTTATTCTCTGTCCCCYATGGAAATCTTTCAGTAAGATTCTTCAGATGATATTAGCAAAGTATGAACACTGTCCACTCTCATTTTCATTAAATGATCTATGCCTTTTTATATATCCTATTCTTCTCATGTCATTGTGTAATGCTGAGCAACAGGTTTCCTAAYTTTTCATGCAATGTAGATTCCATTTATATTTTATTCATTTAAACTGTCCTTTTCCACAGGSATCATGCTATATCGATAAAATASATCTTAAGGGTCTATTGTTTCTGCRCTGAGCATCAGGATAAAGGMCTGGAAAAGACAGTTATAGTAAGGATGAAATGACTAGAATAAAACAGCTATATTTGAAAAATTTACTGTACACACTTATACATCTATTTGAGAGCCTCTTTTCCTCCATAGCCTGGATGCACTCTTGGAAGGTCCCTGGGTTCATCTGGCAGCTAAGTATATTTGATTGCCTGTACATCTGATACAATTTTCCTGTCTTAATTTGTCAGATAAAAATAACAACATTTCAATCACTATTAAATAATTTGAAATGTGTTCTCTCAGCTGAAAAGAAACCCCATATATTTCAACTCTCTGGTTCCAAGARGAGGTGAAATTGAACGTCAAAACACAACCAGCCCAACATGTGAAAGGTCTGTGAAGAAGGTCAAATGCAACTCAAATTTTATTGGGCTGTYTTTGTCCTGATGAAAACTGGTCCATGTCACCAAGGGTAACTCATGTAGAATGTATCTCCCTGATGGAAGTGTCCAAAATTATCATGAAGAATTTCCAAGCAGATTCTGCTGAGCAAGAACTTAGTTCAAAAAGCATTAAACACATAGCACAGCTCTGTTCAGACTGCAACTCTGAGGGACATAATGCCTGAATCAGTAATTCAACCAATTTAGTCATGGCTCCCTTCTATGGAATGAARTAAAGACTGGATGCAGTCAATACCATACAGTGCTAGAAACATTGCGTTCAACTCAAACTAGAGATTTTCTGCATTTCTGTTGTTTGTCAGCCTTCAAGTTCTTCAGTATTGAAAGCAGCTACTTCTGCTTGGTTTTCTTTTTATTTGTCCAGTGGAGTAATATGTGATGACCCATAAAAYTCTGCAAAATATCATTGATATCATCGGTTAAAATGAGAGCAAATATTAACCATAATAAAAAGGCAATCCACAAAATGTCCATTTTAATTAGTACATCTGACATATCAAAAATCAATAGTTAAGTAGTAAAAGATTCTGCAGTTTATGCTACACTCCACATAAATGGTCATTTCAAAATTAAGAGACGTAAAATTAATTAATAGGTTTAAAACTTTACATCAGTTGAGATACTTGAATTACTTCTAATCACTAGACTTTTACTAAGCCTAGTAAATTGAACATAAATTTAACTTTGGTTTCTCCCCCCTCTTTAAAAGGCAAGCCCACCTTCAGACCAGATTTTGCTCAGAATAAATTAGAGTATCTACAATGTTAGTTCTTTSTTGTTATGCTTGATAATTAAAGGTATATTACAATGTCAGGAAAACAAACAGYTTAAAATCCCAGACATAACTTAATCTTTTAAGAAAYCTGAGCTGAAYCAATGGATTTTAAAAAATAATATTKGTAAAGTTTYATTTTCTCATGGTAGTACTTTTAAWAAAGCAGAAGTATTTTTGTTGCTAATAAGAGATTAGCCTTCATGTTTAGATCAATTTCTAATCTATACACTTATTTTCCAGAATTATTTTTAAAAATGCTGTTTTTGTGAAAGAGGCTCTCTAAAGCTCTCATGTTCTGGTAACTTACACTATGAACCAAAATTTGYTAAAAACCAAATTTTCTCTTTTTTTCAYCCCMAATTTTAATTTTACMATCTTCATGTTAACAATGTTTTCACAGTCATCTGTTAAAATATCTGCAAGACACCTTAAATTGAATTCATACTGAATTTTAGCCCAGAAACACATTGTATTTTCAAAGAATGCTCATCAACAATTTGTTGAATGTACTTCTGAAGAAGGACAAGGAAGACTGAAGAATCAGTTTTACAATTTTACATGAAGAGGTGCATTGATATTGATAGGACTACTCTCATAAATGAGGATTATTTACATCTGGTACTAGTTTGATTTTTTCAATCTGTTTTTTACATTTATATCTGCGCTTTAATAATTACACATGCATTTGAAAGTATCTTAAAAGTTATTCAGCTCAATATATAGCCTGAAGGTTTTCAGGTTGAATCTTTTAACAGAATACATAAAGCCTAAATTTCCTTTGAAATGGACACATGGAATTATATTATGGAGAAGAAGATGACCAATTTATTCTTTTTTTCATAAAGTTGTCTCAGGTATGTGCTGTGTGGGTAAGCCCCACTTCTTCAAATGGCACAGAATTAATTCTTTTTAAATTCTGGTATGCCACTACCCAGCTATTTAGCCTGCAACAGTATTGTATTTATATAAATAAACCTGGTGACCATATACTTGAATTTGAAATTCATCCAGTTTTCCCATAAGCCACACAAGTTGCATAAATAATTATAGTCTGGAGTTACCAGCAGCTTGTCTTTAGTAAAAAGTCAACTTCTGAGTCATGGACAATGGGATACCCGGACTTTGATGTGATGTGAACTGGGTCAGCAGTCCTTTCTTTCCACAAGGACAAAAATCATATGACTTAATGAAAAACCCTGGGCACCAAGACAGAAAGAGTCTTGTATTCTCTGATACARAKGAGTAACTCCAGCAGGACTTCCCAAGGCAAAATATTTTTGGACAGAGGAGGAAAGCAGAGAGTATGTGTAATCGCTGACTTGTACACAGGCTGTTGCATGGTCTCAACATAGGGACTTCCTAGAAGGTGTGAGCTGAAAACAGCCACGGAATTGCCACAGTGCAAAGCAAATCTGTGCAAAGCAAATCCGTGCATCAAGCAAACATCATTAGTTACTTCGTGGTGTTGTGGGTAACATGCTCAGTAACATATTCAAAACTACCAAGACCTCAGTGTAGGATCACCTATCAGTATAAACTCAGAGGTTGGTGTGAAGGTAATGTCCTTTTCATACATGCAAATGCAGGGGTGATTCTGACTTAAAAATGAGGTTATTCCCTCAAACCTACATGYCATGGCTGTCAGATGTTCGTCAGAAAAAAACTAAAGCCTGTAGCAAAGTATAAGGTCTTTACCATGCATCACCAAGCTGTCATTTAATAAATGGTGTTTGCATGGCTACAGAAAGAGCTAGCAAGCAGCTTTTGAACGAGAGGCTGGGCCAACAGCTACAGAGTGGGCAGCAGCTATTTTTTCATATGAAGCAAACTCAGATTTTTCTTATTTTGCTAATTGGAGTGATGTCTCATACCATACCTTAATGTCCGGGTGACAAAGCACTGCTCAAGGTGTGACAACCTCCCCCTTCTCTCCTCCAATCACAGATGTTATGTAGAGTGCTTGAACACACAGGTCTTGTCAGCTATGTTCTTAGACCATCATGGGAGGAAAAAATCCAAAGTAAATGGAAAGAAAAGCACAGAAATAGCTTTCAATTTGATTTGAGTACATTTTGTCAAGAGGTTATTTTTCACCAATGATTGTAACCTGCTCCTTGAAACTTCAAGTCACAGCTCAGGCATTGGAACATTTGGTATGACYTGAGGTACAGACTGTAATTGTTTAAAGATTGGAAATGGTCATCTAGCTAGCATACATTTYCTTTTGTTCTCCATCTGAATAGAGTGCTGTAAAACATTTTTACCCAAGTTTCRTAGGCATTCTGTCAGAAATAAGAAAATTCCAAACTGTCATGCAATTCAAAAGGACCACTCTTCTTTCCAGAAATGTATTATTTGCTGTGTAATAATCTCTACTGCTTGTATTTTCTCATAGTTTTCAATTTGTATGCAATAGTTAAAATTTGGCAGCATTCAGTATTTTTTTTCCTAATACAAAGACGATGTAATGCAATCTTTGAACAGTTGTGTTCAGGAATCCTTTTATTGTCCAAAACAGCCAAGTTACGGACTTYTCACTGATTTTTCAGAAACTGAAGTATTTATTTATTTTACCAGATAATGTATGAGCAATCAGTTGTTTTCTGACCTCAGACTCCCCCAGGCACTTCCTCAGTGTCAGACATTTCTGTGACTACATGTGCTTTCCCAACATCAGACTAATGCACTAGGCTTCTACACATAAATGAAAAATGAAATGAATTAAAATGAAAAAACAAAAACAAGAAAGGTGCCACATYCAAACAACCTAACCTTTGTTTTCCCTGTTCCTCTGCAAAACTCTAAGGAATTATTGTTTTTATTATGTGTTTGAACTTCATAATAATATACATCTGTAAGATCTTAATTCTTTTTTTAAATTTGGTGAGACTGAAAGCTTGAACACAGTTCACAACCACAAAAAAAAATCTTTCAATGAGATAGGAGCTCAAGGGACTCTCTGTGATTCTGTGGCAGACACATCACAAACATGAGCCCTAAGGGTTGTTTATTTTCCTCTCATTAATTCTTTGGTAAGGTAATTTTAATGAAATACAGAGTAATCGGATGTCTTTTAATGGTTACATGCTGGCCTTCCTGGAAATGTTTTCCCTGGGTATTTACACAGGAACATCTAAAGTGTTAAYACAGTCCCTGGGTAGTTATCTCACATTGTAATGGATTTAATACAGTGGATTAGATTCAGAGTTGACATAAGTATTTTGCAAGYATAGTGCCATTAAAGTCAATGAGGCTAAGTCAATTTACACCAGTTAAGGGGACAACAGTGTGTACAGAAGATTTTTTTTTTTACATAATCATCCTGGGTTTGACAGCTTCATGGAGCTGAGGGAGCCTTTAATAAAATTGTGGGGCTTCCCATAAAAAGGATTTCTTCTAACATACAGAGGAAATACACGGGGGAAAGGAGAGGAAGAATTAAAAACTCTGGTTATGACACAAAAATGTTGATAACATCTACAGGAAGGTATTTGCCTTCTTTTTCCAGATGTGTGGGTAATTAATAATGACTTGGACTGCTTCAGCTGTAAGAGATGTACAGTTGTCTGTTTTGTATTTCTATTTTGCCACAACCCACAGCCATTAAAAGAAGAGTGTATCTCATTCAAGCCCACAGAYCTAAAGGTGTTATAAAGCAACAGCACGAGTGCCCTGGGAAGAAATCACTATGATAGCCACCTGAGGGCATGCTAGGAAAAGAAGAAATTTGAGTATTGAGTACAAGAGTCGCTTTGACTCAAGCCAACAAAAAATTCTGGGAATTCTGTCTTTCATTTGTATTCATATGGTTCATTGTGGTCCCACAGGTTATTTACCTCTCATTTTTGTGATTAGTGGGTGGGGAGCTAAGAGAATCAGAGGCAAGGGCCTAAAAGGAGAAGTGCTGGGCTGTACAAACAAGTTTGCTGCTCTTCTGTGCAATACATCCTTCCACTTTGGGAAGTATTTCTCTGTAAGCAGGAAATAATAACAGAAATTTGAAATCATCGCTTTTCCAATTATTCTAAACAGTTTAAAGTCTTATTATTTGTTTTTCAATACTCCCCTCTAACTTTGTCCTCTAATCCCCATCTATGCAGAATATTTGCCCTGATCACAAGGGCCCAACACCCAAAAGGCTATTTTTAAATATATACAGGTAACATATTCAGCCTCATTTTTTGATTMATTTCCTCATTATATTCACTTATCACCTGGGTTTTATTATGAAAATATTGAAATAATACAGCATTTGAAAATAATGTCACATATTAAAAAAATTTATCCTGTTACTGAAACAAATACTTTATTCGTTAAAGGTGTTTTTGCTGTTTTAAAAAAACTTAAAATATTTTGRGAAATTCAGGTTACCTTTTTTTGTGTGTAATTAGTTATAAAAGAAATAAGCCTACAAAATATTTCTATGTGGTTGTGAACCTATTTTGTCAAATTGTTCTGGGAAAGGTGGTTGCACATATTCGGTGCAAAGTGTAGCACTATGTACTCATTCTTTCAGAATAATTTTTGTACATTTTCTGAATTTTACARCAACCTAGGAAGACTTCATGGAGGCATTTGCATTTTTCTTTTGGGAGAATGAAAAATATTTTCAGTGTTAAACACAAAAAGAAGGAAACCAAACCCCTACTTGCAGCGTTRATTAAAAAAGAGGATCATCCAATTTTTGTTCATTTCCTTTGGAAGACTCAAATTACAGTGTTACAAACAGATTTTGAAAGTGTGGTGYTTTGACTTGAAAAAATAACAACACACAGTAGGCTTATCTGATGTGAGGAAGAGATGTAAACTCAATGAGAAGGGAGCACCCCCGTAAGTAAAAAATACCAGAAAAGGATCTGTGAAATGGTTCTAATGTAGGGAAATAATGGACCTGATTGCAGAGAGAATATTAAGAGTCGAGATATATATATATATATATATATACACTTTCAAGTTTACCAGTGAAAAAGTTATGTCAAACACATTCTTGAGCTTCAGGGTCTATTTTTTCACACACTTTAAAGCACAGGCTGGTACATACCTACTCTGGTTTTGCTCATTGCTCCAGGATGCAACTACCTTTCTCTTAATATGCTTGGTTAATAAAATCGTGATAATCATCCCAATGATTTCAACATGAACATTAGTAACACTTGTAATTTTTGACCTTGATAGTATAAATGAATTTACAAGAGCTCAAAGTACTTCTTAAACTGCAAAAGTAGCACAGATATTTTCAGCAAACAAATTAACCTCTGAGTTTAGAACAATACCTTTTAGCAATACTTTTTTTTAGAGAAATGATGCTTCTCTATTTCTTGAATAGGAAGCATTAGTAATTGWAGTACTAGCTGGGAAAAGACCTTGGATTTTAAGCACTTTTTCTAGAAGGAAGGAGGAAATGCAACCTTTCAAAATAAAATTCAGATACAAATGATCCAAGAAGAAAAAAAAACCCAGCCTCATTTTCCTTTGTTTTTGCAGAGTTTTCATACACTGGAATTATCATCATTACTGTAGCAATACATGYAGCAATACATCCTATATATTTTATAAAGACAACATAAAACCCGCTATATATACATGATCAAAGTCAGTGAAGATCYTCAATTTAATGACACCAAGGGTAACTGGTGTACTTCTTATCTGTCTGTAAAAAATTCCATTAAGGAATTGTTTTCCTTTCTATGATCAGTGAAAGAAAACACATGCATATTTGTACAGATTAAGATAGCAAAGATTGTCAAAGATTGTTTTTAAAAGAGTGGCAGATACATATTTGCCCAGTAATTCAATTTGCTGTTGAACCTGTGTGCCTTTTAATTACATACCAATAATTCATGSATCTCTCTTAGCTGGAAAATCCTTTGATTAAATATGAAAACCTTGTTCTAATCTATGATTTTGCAGTAAGGATCAGAGAGCAGCCTAACAAGAATTTTCTAACTGGAAAGAAAAGAGAAATGGACATTCAGAATTTCATCCACAATCAGATGCAAGGCYGATAGCTGCTTATCTGACAAGTTTACTTATCTTTCCCTTACCTTGCCTCTGSATCCAAGGCACACTTGATTTGACAGAAACAAGGACATTATTTCATTTCATAAAAGATTAATTTTCATTCCAATATATAAAAGATGAGACTATCAATCRACAAATATTATTTTTGTTATTCCAATTGCTTTGTTGTTTTCAGTCCTATCAACATTGACTATTAAAAGTCTTGGAGAAAGTGAATAAACTTGTCTACAAATCACTTTTCTGTAACTTTSCCTTTTTTCTTTTTAATTTCTTGCTTTATTTTTTACTATTTTCCATTTGTCTATAATATACCTATTATTCACAATTCATAACATAGAAACAAAATGGAGGAACACCTCTTATTTCTTTCTACATTCTCTATTTCCATGTGCAGTTTTTACAACCACCTGTTTACAGTTCACCTCACCTCCTTCTCCCATTCATCCCTGTCATAATTAATGTATTGACAGAAACTAATCCTGCAGGAAAATAGGTCAATAGGTAAGGGAAAGCTTGACTTATTTCTTTCATTAAATTCCTAGTGTACTCTCACAATTTGTGTTGTTATTTCTTTATGTGTTCACACGAATTTCTTAAAAAAATTAAGTCAAAGCTACACCCCAAAGACTGGATTTCACAAAAAAATTCAGGCTATACCTAATCTTTACAAATTACTGTAGGAGTTTTGGAAATGGCAAGTAGCATGTCAGATGAAAATCTCAGWGTGCAATACGTGCAGTGTAAGAGCAGGCTCTTTAGCAACCATTAATGGGGAGAAATGACAGCAGGCTTATGTRAAAGAGAACAAATTCAGAATGGAAACACCTACAGCAGCAGCACAATGAGGGGTAAAAGATGCTGCATATGAGTAAGGGGGAAGTAGGGCATGGTCTTTTACGGTTGTTTCTATTAACCCTGTGTCTGTCTTTTATGAGGAGCTGAATTCAACTGAAAAACCCATCAGATATAAAGATCTGTATAATAATTAGGATATCTAAATGGATAAATATCTATATAATAATTAGTATATGCAAATGGATAACAGAAAACCCAAGAGACTTTGCACATTAGGTTTTATACTTAGAAGATGATGTTGATTGGAAGATCTTAATGAAAAAGAATTTATTAAATTGATGAGAAACAATCAAATGGAGATGATGCAAGGAGAGTAAACTTTTAAGGAATATAAGCTTTATACAGATTTCAGGAAATCTGAGATGGAATTAAATTTTCTTCTCTTGTAGCCCTTGTTTGCTAAAGCATTGAGATGGTCCAATTTGTAATTAATGGCTATTGGTGGCATGAAGGACACACTTCAGTTTTACAGGACATATCAAGGTAGAAATGTAAAGAAATATGGGCACTARTAAGTGRCTWATAAAWATACTWMTTTCTGGAGGCTYSTGTAGTGCTGTTGAATAAATTTTTTACGTGGATGCCTTTTAGTTTWTTAACTTGCCAATAATGCTGCAGCRAGAACTTYATAATATGAATAAATATTAAGGCAAAAAAGTATTATTTGATCACATCCTCAAATATTTATGTACAGGAAAACTGTTCTACTAATATTCTACGAAAATAAAGCATGTGGTATGTTTACAGAAATTATAAAATTATAAAATTTTGCAATTCAACATATATAATTGACATTCAGAAACATGTTTAATGATTCTTGAGGTTTCTTCAAAATATTAACTCACACATTCTGGAACACCAGTGGTCAAGAGCATGTTTAAAAGTATATAATAAACTGTCTAATCCCTGTCTTCAGTGTAAACCTAAAGAAAACTTTTATTCTGGAAATCCCCTTRCCATTAAATTCTCTTTCCATTAAATTTTCCCTCTTCTGAGCAGATGGGGAAAGGGAGGAGGAATTGTTACCACTGATTTAATTAAGCTACTAAAAGTACTGGTCTAGTCCATTGGGAAATGACAAGTTGAWATTGCAAATTGGATGTAATCATCTCATCACATTATTATTTTTGGCATAAAAATAAATTAATTTTGTGTATTTCCTGTTCTTATTACTGTACTTTTCATAAGAGGGAGCCATCAAATTTTAATAATACCTGACACACTTTGGTAATTATGGTATTATGCTCCACAACTTTGACATTTTCAAACCTGTCCTTGATTTGCTGGATATTCACTCTTCCCTGTCAGGTTAATAAAGGCTGTAAATATAGAATCAGCAAGGCAATTTTCTACAAAATGCAATTGCTTCACTTTATCCCTTTCTGGTTTTCCAATAGAAAAAGGGAAGGGAGCAAAGCGAAAATTAAGCTGAACTGCACTGATATTTCTGCAGTTCAAGTTCTAGGAATTATTTTTTTACACTGAATAAATAATATAATAAATGTGAAATAATATCTCTGGATATCATATTTACATTCAGGTCCAAAGATTAGGCTTTTTTTTCTAGAAGTTGGCAGGTTTTGCTAATGAAACTGAAACACAATTGCATAAGTTACAACCAAAAAAATGGTTTTGCCAATTTGTAGGTAGAGATGTTTTTAYAGATCACTAGAGAAACAAAACATTTGTTTGTAAAATTTGCAGCAAAAGGAAAGAAAATCAGAAGAAGCTCCAAAAGAGAAAGTTATTACATTATTGAGCCTCTTCTTTTTGGACCTGTGGCAGAGAACAAAACAAGAGACAGGYTGGTTTAACTGTCAGCAGTGTTCCAGTACCACCCTTTGTTTTAGGCAAAAGCAATCATTAAACCTTCTTCAAAACAAAAGAGCTCCTAACTTGTGAATGAACATATAAAACAGAGAAAATCCTGTTAGATAGCAGAAAAACTTCAAAATTATATCCACCTTTTTGTCCAAYAGCAGCAAAATCTGCCACATAAAGTGATGCAAACTTACACTTTGAATGGCAATGTTTTCCAAAAATACTTTTCACCACCCACATGTTTCTAGAAATGTGTTTCTCCTGGATGAAGACATAGCTAAACTGGCATGTTTCTTCATAATACTGGGCTCTATTTTTGTAATTGTTGGGTAAGTTTAAAAATCAGAGTTAAAAATCAGAGTTACTTACAGATCCTGTGTGACTGGCTTCTTCCTTCCAGGGCTTTGGGTTGAGTAGAAAATGAAGCTTATGCTGAAAATCTTCCCCTGGCAACCAGTCACGTTCTTTCACAAGCTGAAAGCCTTCATTCAACTTTTAAAAGCAGTTAAGGGATCAAGCTCCAGCTATATCAGGAGAATATGTTTTCATCTATAAATCACAGAAGCACAGAGATTTTTGAGGGAACACAGAGAATGAAGATCACAAAAGCCAGAACAAAGGATGTGACAGCCAGGGACAACGCATTTTCTCTCTAAAGAGGCACAGCTCTGAAGGGATCCTCTGTCTTCCAGAGGACACCAGATAGAGTAGGTTTGATTGTCTTCCAGATGCAGCACATGGCTCCATTGTAAGTGACAGTACACACTTTTGTTCTTCAGCYCACTAAGCTTCCCAGAATGCCTCCCCAGCTACACTCACAAATGAAAAATTAAAATACCTCATCTTCATAATGTTTTGTAATCAAAAAGGCAGAAATATCCTCATAAATTTTAGGAGTTATTGTAATGTTATTAGGGTGTACAGAGCCAGGTGCTACCTGGCTTCTCAACCATCTTCTTCTTGATCAACACTAATGAGAAATGTTGTCCTCACAGCAAAATGAGCAGTCTTGGCAATCAAAAAGAAGTAGCTATTTGGGACAAATAACACTAGCTAGTGTGCAGAAGAACTGGACAACACACATTTACTGTATAAAGATGCTCAGATAAAGGCATTTGATCAAAAGTGTTCAGAAAGTGATACTACATTGCAAGTTGCTTTCCTAAATGGCCCATGTGAAGTTGTTCAAACACCTGTGTGCACCTTGATATASAACTGCGATCTCAAATAATTTTAAAGGTTTAAATTCCTATCTTTCTTCTCTAATGATAAATACTTTGCATGCCCTAAAATAAATGTAGCTGTCCCATCAGTCGAGATATTTCTAATACATATTCTTTAAACACAAAATGTACAGCTTTAAGCAAGTACCTGTACCTTTAAGCAAGTACCTGAAAGAGCAAATTCTTTTTAAGAATCCAAGAGTGACAGAACAAGCTTCAGATAAAAAACAGGATTACTTACAACCACTAAGACAATTTCTATGGAAAGTTCTCCAAGAAAATCTGGTAGTAGAAATAAGACAYAGAAAATTAATTTTGGTAGCTATATTAAGCATTTGGAGCCTTTAAATCAATTGAGAAAAGTCTGTGGAGAAAAAACTCTGACAAAAAAATATTTCTTAGATTTAGAGCCATATTGTCACTGACCTTAATAAAATCAGTGGGTGTCTAAGATGATTCTGCTGTGTTTGGCTTATTATCTTGTCTAGAAGGAAGGCGAGATCATATCTGTAAGTCTCATAACATCTTTGTATCTGTTGCRAAACAATAGTACTGAACAGAAAAGATTAAATATAAGTTGCTGCAAAGGTTTTTTTTCTTCTAAGGACACATGACCTATGCAAGAAAGAGACACATCTATCACCTTATAGAAAAGGCCTCCTCTGAGTCTGTTAGCAGAAATAATTCTCTTTAGTTAGATTTTCTTTTATGTAGAAAATATGCAAAGGGTCATTTTAAGAAGTTGGGAAATCCCATGTTTGGAGGCTGCATCATGCTGCATTTTAAGCCTTCTAAACAATCAGAAATTCATTAGCAGCTCACTTTTTCTCTGGGATCYAAAGGCTCTGAGGCAGGTATTAAATACTCTCACTTTAAAAACATTGAAAACAAATTCACAATCTGTTCCATATTTGCTAATTCAATAAGATTGATCTCTACTAGGAAGCAGAATTAGGGCCTTCCTCCCAACATCTGTGCTTGCTATGAATAAGTAGGTCTCTCCTAATACAAAAATCATTATGAAGGAGCGAATAAAACCCTTCAAAGAACTTAATAAAAATTAACCTCTACTAAGTAAGGTATTTTTGCAACAAGGATCGGAATGCTAGCTCTTTCCAAGAGATGTAAAGAAGCTTCAGGCTATATTTCCAGACAGTATGAAACAGGGGAAAAAATAACAGTTGCATAAATATGTGTAGATTTCTCGTGGTTGCCAAAGAGATTCATTTGATATTTTTATGATCCAAGTGTTTTCCATTTAGCCAGCAGACACTGGTAATTTTGTTCTGCAGAGAAAGCCATAACAGACCAAATAAACGACTTCAAACAATAAAGCTGTTCTGCCCTCAAGATACAGAGCTTTTCCATACTGTTTCCATTTGAAAGTTTATTCAGATTATGAACCCCCTGCTGACACCAATACCTCTAGTCTCTCTCTCCCTTCCCAGGTCTTAAGTCAAATTGTTGCCCCAGCCCTTTTACTTTGATTGTGTRAAGTCTCTGTGGGAAGATACAGTACAATCTAAAACATCTTTATTTTACAGTCTGCCATGATCATAAATATTTGACTGTCTAATTTAYAGGCATTCTTAAGGAAATGTTTATACAAAGAAACTGGCTATTGCTACACAACACGGATCAAAGTGATACTTCTCAGTAACATGGTCTATAGCATCAGGTAAATAATTGACAAAAAGCCTTCAGAAATGGCTTCAGAATGTTAAGCAGTACAGTTCTTTTTCCTATATGTGAGAAAGAACCACGTCTGTGGGCAGTCCCCAACCATAGCAGATAATGGACCCAGGCATCCAACAACCCAATTGTCATTTTTTTTCCTTAAGAGGGAAATACTTTAGTTGGATCCCAGATCAGCTCTCTTCATAACACTGCTTTGGGCAGGAACAATGAGTAGGAATGAAATATTGTAGCCCAATACTGCTGCCAAGCAGCGTTTCATGTTGAAAGGCACCCTGAGTTATTTTTTAAAATAAGTTAATACTTATATATGGTTAAAAGAATTGCTCAGCACTTYAGGACTGTTCAGGGTTCCAGATTAAGAAATTATCAGCAAAACCAAAAAATGTTACTGATGTTGCTGTTTAGCAAGCCAACAGTAATCACTGTAATTACACTTTAGGGAAGAATAGGAACAGCTTGTGTTGTTACCTGATACCTGTGTATCAGGACTGTAAGTCCTTACAGCACACAGTACAGTAAACTAAGAAATAGGAAACCACCACATATGGAGTAGAATTTATGAACCAGTTTTGAAATTCCAGGATGACCTTTCATGGACTCTTACATAGACTAATAAAAAAGCTGAAATTTGCTGTGGTTCTACATGTTCAAATATCTGAAGTATGTCAAGGGGATTTTCACATTTGTCTTGAAGTAGACTTTGGTTATATGACTTTCCTCAAAATAAGCAYGAATAAAAGAAAGGCAGAGACACAGTTGTGTGAGAGATTGAAGTGTTGAACACTAATGACTCAGAACAATCAGCCATTTGCAAAATCATCAGGGTGYCTTGCTGTGGACAGGTTTGCACCACTAACCAAAGGGGAAGAGGAGATTATTGATGTGTGGTGACCGTGATAAACCAACTTTTATCTAGCAACAAGCTGGGCTTTGAGCCAGGGAAAGGACAARGCCRGTCATAYCCTGAGGAGCTGGGATACKGCTTTTTATCATGCCAATGTCCTCCCTTGCACAACCAGCTCAGGTGTAAAACTACCCTCCAGGAGAGGTATCAGGAAATTCAGATGTAAGCCCAAGGGTTTTCACCCYTTCTGGTGGTGCATAACTGGCTCAAAAACACTGACATGAGAAACAGCAGTCATGTCTTAGAAAGGGTCACAAACCATCCAAGACCCCTGAAGCATCCCCAGACTCATTTCTGAGGCCTTCCACCAGAGGACTGCACATTACACATCCACAGTGTTACAAATGACAGTGCAAAAAACCTCCCCTGCCAGGGCAGGTACCTGGGCATTCCTACCTGAACATGAATGTATATTAACCCATTGAACTTGGTGTTTCATGGGCTGCTGCCAAGAGCCTTGCAACATGAATTCAATTAAATACATAGGTCTTTTGCTCTCCATAAATTATCTGTTAGCAGACAGCCACTTAATAGTTCTTGAGTTTTAACCAAACTCCACAAAAACTGAAGCACAGAGCAAATTTTGTCTGTCCTTCCCTTCTGGGCCAATTTCACTCTAAGGCTACTTTTGAATTTTATCCACCAGCAGCATACTCTGTGCATTTGCTRTTAGTTCTAGTAAAACTGATTCTGTCTTGCTTATCATTCATAATTGAAATTTAAAGAATTTATAGACAGMCAGTTGTATTTTTATATTGTTTTAACCTCTTTTATATTTATTTTCAGTTTCTGGCATCAATTCCATTATCTGAAGTGAYAAAAAAAACACCACAGTTTTTACATTGCTGATGTATTAATATTTATCTTTCCTGGTTTATAATCAGATACATTTGTTATGGCAAATGGCCATAACAAATAACAAATACTGGCCCTCTATACTATGGATAGATGAGTTCTCAGACACCACCCCTCAGTTCTCAGGAATCTGTCCTTTCCCAGTTTAAACCTCTAATCAGACTATCTACCTTCCTACATTGACAGTCCTGGTCATAYAAATATTTGGGGACCATTCACTCATTACAAAACAGTGGACATCCAGAGCACTCAAGAACTTTAAAAAAGATATTAACTTTGATTATTATCAAAGTAAAACAATTACTCTCATTTTAAACTTCTGCTGGATCCAAGTCAACCATTACTAYTGCCTATCATTCACCAACGTCATATCAAATAAAAAATTAAAACTTTCCTGGATGTTTCAAAACATTTGTGGATATTTTGGCWTCCATGCACCAGTCTCTAAAAAATGTACCTAATCTGTCATGACAGTAAGAGTTTTCCAAAGTTCATCTATTAAATACACAATTATTTTCAAAAAAAAAAAAAAGCCAATGATTTGAACCCTTCAAAACAGCACAACTGGAGTTGATGACAGATTTCCCCATTACAGCAAAGGATTGTGTGGGTGGAGCAAGACTGCTGAGCTGCATRCTTTACAAATTCTGAAAGAAAAGGTGCTTCCTGTCCAGACCTTCAGAAAGTATTTCAGTTTGAGTYGTGGCCCCTCGTTCACTTTTTGTGAAAGACCGACAAAAATTGGCTTCCTTCCAATCCCATTTCCCTATGTTTTTGTTTTCAATAGAACTATGTGTTTCCCAGCTGGTGTGGCTGATTGTCTTCTTGATTCCAGCCAGCACTGGCTCTGCAGGTCACTTTAGTTGAGAATTGTTACTTCCCTGCTTCTCAGGTTGCTCATATATAGAAAAGAAAAACTAATGTCTATTTTAAGCACCTTGATATCTGCAGCTCCTTGTAAGCCGTTATTACTTAGAAATAACAACAGAAAAACAGAAAGYGCTTTCAAAATTAGAAAAGAAAAATGAAGCACTTCAAGGAATTTTTTTTTTTTTTACTCTTCACTCCCATGCACAACACAGTGTGACAGCAGCAATGGAAAGATTTCTGGGGCTTTTTGGTCACCAAAAGAATTTCTCTTACTACCTCTTTTTCTTACAGCTACTACTACATTTTCTACTTAATTTTTAAGATATGTGTTTTTCTTATCTTGTATTTCTTGGTTTTTGTTTTTTTTTTTTCCCATTATAATGTCCTTTCCTTTGCCATTAACCTTTGYGATGATGCAGAGAAAGTGTAGACTAAAATAAGTTTAAATAAAAWCTCTTAAGAACGGCAGAGGGAAAAGTGCCTTTTGTTACTAACATGCAGCAAACCAAAATTCACAATAATCTTGTCAAGGCYTGATCTGAAGTCATTCTCCTCTGCCCCTCACCACACCCTCTTTTACAAGAAAGCAGAGGCAGAAATCCAGTTTTCACAGATATGCCACAGATGTCTAWGAAGACAATTTCCCTTCACAATTTTTCCCTTAGAAATATCAGCTCTCCTGTCTACCTATAAATTCAGTGRTTTAAAGGAGGGAGAGAGAGAGGATTTAGCAAGGCTTTAGCCATTTGGAAGGCCTGTGCAGGTCTTACCATTTTGTCACCCCACTGATCTCTTGTAGTAAACAGGCAAAGACAACWCAGGTGAGCAGAGGAAAAATGAAAAGGTGTTAACCTTGAGCTGTTTTCCTGGGTCTGTGTAGCATTTTTATAGCTCAGGAAGAAAATTCCTTAGGATGCTAAGGCCAYAAGACTGAAAATAGACAGCAGACCAATGGAATTGCTTAAGGRGACAACAAATGTAAGACCAAAAAGGAGCTAATTAAAATATAAATAATAATAATACCATTTGTATTCAAACAAAATCAAATTTCCATGTAAGAATAGGGGAAAAAGTAGGGATTTGAGACTAGAAAGAAAAGAAAAAACTTACACAGATGCTGTSCCTGTTGCTGAGTGTTCTTCATTGGAGTGGTTTCTCTTGCTGAATATTTTTAGGAAGCAGCTGCCCTTTAAACTCCCAATTTATGCTTCTACTTATTAGTGAAAAATAAGTTCTGTGAAGGMATAAAAATATTTTACTAAATAGGCTGGGTCAAGATTTTGAAAATTGGTTGTAAAATATTTCACCATTCTTACCTATTCTGTAAATGAAAAAAATCAATGAGAGCGAATCATCTGAGACAACTTATATTACAAAACAGATCATAGCCAAGTATTACAYAAATATAACCAGTGTGGTCTTTACTATAGAAACAATATTCTGTAAAGTAAATCAGACAAAGATTTCTTAAAATCCATGTGTAAAACATATGGAGAAAAATGGATTTTTGCTGTGCACAAAACAGTGGTTTCCCTTACTGTAAAGACAGCTTTTTCACAAGTCTCTACTAGTTTATTTTCTTTAAAAAAATATAATTTTTTATCAAAATTCTGATTCAATCAAATCATTAGCAAGAGAACAATAAATATTCTCTGTATCAATATATTGCTAACGTAAGATTTGATGTTTACCTAAGAAAATCTGAAAAGTACATTTTCTATATTCTCATTTCCTTTTTGCCCATAGAAGCCTTAAGATTTTGGTTAGTTAAAAAGGGAGGTTGTGCAGTTGTTTGGGGTTTTTTTTAATAAAATTAATATGGGTTCATAAGAAGTCTCACATGAAACTCATGAAAATTGGGTTGTTTTCATTTGTTCTTTGGTGGTACAGTTATACTAGTGTTTGGAATTTTATGTGGCTCATAGTACCGAAAAAGTTTTTTATTAATTATGTAGAGTAGGCTCATAAACAAACAGTTRTCCATTTCATAAATAGGCCAAAAGAAAAAAGATATGGGTTTAGGAAAAAAAAAAAATCTAGTCCATGTTGTCACCGTTCATGAGCTCTTCCGCAAAAAAWTTGGCACTACTTATTCAGTAAGGTCAAAACTTGTAAATAAAATACATTGACAGTTTTACTCTGGAAGTAAACATTGACAGCTAATAAGGATCTAGSATCAAGGGAAGCAGAACTAAAGCAGCAATAATCAGATGAAATGACAAAAAGAAAAAATGAGACGTAAGAGATGACAATGAACACACTAAGTTAATATTCACTGTAATAATTAAACACATTGCAAAAGTGAGAGAGGGAAAGAGCTTGTTTCAACATAAGAAAGTACAAATGTTACAAGACTGATACTATCAAGTGTATTTCAGCAACAGTGAGATTTATCTGTGCTTTGTGACAAATTTTTCATAATTTTCAGTCCAAATTGTTCTCTTGTGGCCCCATTTCCACAACCATAAGCTTATGAAGAATTCGAGACATTTTTCGGTTAAAAAACCTGATCTCTCATGATATGAGAAAGAGTATCAGTCAAAGAAATGCTGTGCTATGGTTGTGCTTTCTATGCTTTTCCACCAACATAGAAAAAGAAAAGGACACAAGACATCAAGAAAAAACTCCAAAATTTTTATTCCTATAACGGTTTCCTCATCCTCTATTTTTAATTGTGTTTCTGTTGTCAGTGAACTCTCAGAGATTTGGATTTTTCTTGGCTGGATGTCCAGCCATGCAATGAGCTCACTGAAGTTCTCTGTGCAAAGATTTTGTATCTTCAGCAAATAAAGCAAGATYTGTTTTACCCCTCTCTTTTTCTCTGCCTGATTTCCCCCTTATTTCCTCTGACAATGTCCATTTTGGGACTACAATGGCTGTGCCTTTGGGATGCTGTCATGTGCMTTGATTTAATCAAACCTGGGGGTGTTGCTGGAATTTCTACTGATTTTTTGGTTTTGTTTTCATTTTTGTTTTTCTTATTGACTGTTCAGAAAATGTGGCTGGATTGGGAGGGGATTTTCGCTTTCTCCTCACCAAAAATTCAAAGATTGGCTTGGACAAAAACTTTCTGCTGTAATGTGGGACCACTGCAGACAACAATTCTATGGTAATCCCAAGTCCTCAGTAGAATGAGTCAGGGAAATAAATGCTTCACTTTTCATTCTGACATGCAAAGGGAGAAGAATAATAAGAAACAAAATTTSTGAAATATCAAGGTAGGAGAACTAGAGTTGCTCTCTCTCAAGGGATTAATACTTTACAAGTTGGCTCTTGTTGATGTGGCATTAGATAAAACTGTGGTTTTTGCATTCAACTTTTAATTATTATTAATTTTTTCCTATTTTGCCCAAAATTACAGCATACTGCAGGTAAATTTTTATCAAACCAGGTGCAGGTAAAAGCACATGGAACTCATTTTGCACAAACCAGCATTTCTTCTTCCTGTAGAACAAACACTTCAGAGTCAACTAGTTTCTTCTCCTTCTTGCACATAATAAATAGTCTCTGAACTGCAAACCTCCATCAACCGTGATTGCTATCAGCAGAAGATACACCCATCAGATCCCAGACTTTGCAGCCTTTTGTAGCCTTTAAAACCCCTAGAGCCCAGCTGGAGAGCTAGTTGAATTTATCCTTTTCAAAAACAAGCCCTTGGTTTGCTCCACCTTGTTTCAARCAATGCAAAGGGTAAAGCCAAGGCCACACTTTCCTGGTTACCACAAAATGAGAGTGTGCACTTACACTGGGTCACTTGACTATCTAATTGTACCTTGTAAGCATGAGCCTAAATGAAGTGTTTCTGCTTGTGGGTAGCATGCTTTAAACAATGAAAAYACCATGTTATCATTCACCAAACTGATATTTCATTAAAACTTTAYGATAGCATTCAAACACATTCTGACAACGTTCTGTAATTCATCATAACTAAGAGCTTGTGATAAATCTGATGTTCWGCTCTTTCTGAATATATCCCTTTTAAATGTACTTGCTTTCCCTTTAATATTTAAGTTTTTTTAGATATCATTAGTCATTGTATTCAGACAAGGAAAATAGAGAACATAATCAGCAGAACATGTTTAACTGTTCCATGATGTATCACACTGAGAACATAGAGGAAGAGAGAAAGAAAGAGAGAGAAAGAGAGAAAAAGATTACGAGAGTAAGAGAGAGAGAAAAACATTATGAAAGAGAAAGAAAGAGAGAGAAAGAAAGAAAGATTAAAAAAAGTTACATATACCCAATCTACAAAAGCTGAAGAAACTGGCTTGTGAGGGAGAGACAAATCCCTAGTCTCTTGGGATCCAACCTTCGTAGACTCTATTTTCATGCTGGATTAACTCCTAATGATGACTTCAAAAGGGCAAGGTTTTCACCTCAAGTGTTCAAAGCAAAACTGAAAAGAAAAAAGCCCACACAACCTGTTTTTGATGTGGAATGTGCTGCACAGGATGACTGGGACTTGCTGAGCAGCTCTGATCCTCTATTCTACATTGTTCAAGAAAATGACTTTGAAATGCATTTTGTTGTGTAGAATTATTTTGTGGTGCAAATGCTTATATAACCTGATGTAACCTTTTATATAGTTTAACACATAATCATCAGGTTCTGTACAAAGAAAATCTAGCCAAAATGTGTGGAATAATACCTTGTTTACAGCATCATAGAGATTTGCAAAGAGATGGCTGATGTGTACTCCATGTATTTTTAAAGTGTAGATAGCTTTAGGGATAATTAGCTAGATATGTTATACCAATGTATTATGGTTTTTTTCTTATACATCTCATTCTAAAGCTCTTCTGTAATTTAAACTTTTTGTGTTTTAATTTTCTTGTCACGTTTAAAGCAATACAGCAAGCCGAGCTTCATATTAAAGCTCAGACATTTAACACCTGCATCTTTATGTTTTGACTAGGAAACATTAGTCTCTGCACCAAAAGCCGACTGAAATACATTCAAGCATTCTACTGAATGCTTGTTGCAGGAGAGCAAACAACAACAAAAACAAACCCAAAAGCATTTCTTATCTTTCAACAAAGTAGAGGCACGAATGATTCTTCTAATGATAATCATTGTCATGTAATGTTGCATCATCTTTGCTTGAAGGTGCTTTTTATTTTTATTTTTAGCACCTCTTTGAAGGTTACACGACCTATAAATTAGATACTATACAAAGTTTGGGTAGGCAACCCAAACTCAACACTGAGCCAGGCACTAGAAAGTCCATTTCTTTTCAATAGAATAATATTGAAGATTCCAGTCAGAAACCAAAGGAGTACTTAAARATGAAAGTTGATGATGATCTTGAAGATTAAACAAAAAATTGCTCCAGAACACAATTCCCCTTTTTCTAATGATAAAATTATTTCCACTTTGGAAAGTGCTTTAGATGAGGCTTTGGCATTTGAGGGCAATGTCTGTGTCTGAAGGGCAAGTTACTTGTCATCTGCACTCAATTTAAACACACTGGTGCAGTTAGAGCAACATGCCTTCCATCCTCCCTGACTCTCACAACAGCACAACAGCATGCAGACATGCTGCTTAAAAGCTGTCTTTCAAGTGATTTCTTCTTCARATGTGAGAAAGAGGGAGTGTTTGAAGCAAGGGGTAGCTGTAGGTAACGGGAAAGCAAAACCTGAGAGCTGWGGGTTTGTGTATCACCATACTGCTGAAGAACTGAGCTAAAATATTTCTAAATTGCTATTGTTTTCATTTAATATTAATTCTCTTTTCAAGACTATATAATGTTTACCACTCATATGATCTGCAAATTAAGCAAATCCCCTATTTTAAGACTTAGAGGAATAAACCTTTATCCATGGGCCCTGACACAACTAGGCAAACAGACTCATTGCTCATCTGTGAGACATGCTCTCTCACAGTACAGCAATGACAGCAACACTTGGCTTCTTACTTACCTGGTCTGAGCCCATTCACAGACACACAGAAGCAAATGCAGGGATCATGTGCTCTCTGCTGGCAYAAGACTGGTGACAAGGAAAAGACTGGAAACAAACTGAAAAGGACTGCAAAAGAGGGGAAGATCATTTTTAGCATRCCCTCCTTTTCTTTTTTTTCCCTTAATTAYTGTTGTCTGGTAAATATCAATTTTGGCTACATAAGCTTTTCTTTTGACCTGATATGAGAGATCTTTGTGTATTTCATTGCAAAGTATAATGCTGTGTCACAAAACACTCTCTCTGTTGTCAGAAAGAGCTTAAACTGCAACCCAGAAGCACACACAAAAGAAGATTTGAATGTTTTCATTTGATTAAAAAAAAAGTAACCATTTATTCAAGACAACTTGTCAACTCAAAGCATTCAAATCTTGTTAATAAAGGCATACTGATTGGAAATTAAAACTATGGCCTAAAAATTTTTAAAATATTATTCCCAAGTTCACTGTAATGGTGTTTAGTGAATCTTGTATGTGGTTAGAGGAGCCCTCGAGGTAACGGCATCACATTTCTAGCACATCAGAAATTGAGTCCCAAATTCCTTCTGTGCCTTCTGTGATGCCTTGGTGTACCGTCTGCATGAGAAAGAGCTCATTATGTCCCACATGATCACAGATGCTCAGCAGAGATAACAGTCTAAATCATTTGTTCTCTTTAAAATAATTTATTCATAGGTAGGAATATGAAAATGTGCCCTTTATGGAGTTTATCTCTGTCTATAGCAAACACAAATCAATTCTTCATATCCAGGACTGGCAAAGTTTGACTAAGGCATTAGGGATTTTTTTATTAACCTCCATTAATTTAGCAGTCCTACTACTTYAATAACAAATATAAAAGGATGGCTAAGAAGTTTCATCTTATTAAAAGGTGTGAGTGGGTACAATTAAACATGCCTTACATATCTGCAGATATATCACACATTCTAATAAAATTGCAGGGTTATAAAGAAGTAAGTGAGTTTTATTAGGCTGTTGACTGGTGATCACATATGGCACATAATTTCTGTGGTAAGAGTAACACACAATGATTGATCTTAATTTCTCTTGCAGTTCTGATTTTATTTGTGGCATTTCTATAGAATCTTCATATATCCCACAGCAACGTAATTTTAATTAGGTGAGCAARTAAGATGAGGAATGTCTTTTTTTTCCACAGGATTCAATGAATTGCCTACATATTACATTCTACTATTTGGAAAAGTATTAGRATTTATATGGGTTACAAATTGCTCTAAAACCCTTGTATTGCTGCTCATTTCTATTTGGAAAACACTAATTTTCCATTAATCTAACTTATTTTGAGTGTCTCAGCTACTTAGTGTCACTCCTTACCTACTTGCTTTTAAATTAAAAGTTTAATCCAAAATTTAGCAGGCTAAAGTTCAGGACCAATCCATATTTAGCACACAAGAAATAAGTTAAAATAGTCTAGAATCAGACCATATAACCTTTTGAAAGTGAGAAATAACACATTAAATATCTGGGAAGAAAATACCAGACCATGTTATTTAACATAAACAATGAACAAGGAAGATGAGGAAAAAAGAATATGTATCAGATGATGTAAAGAACATGGGTCCAGTATGCTACTGATACAGAAATGAAGAAAGCAGGCACACAATGTTACACCACTGAAAAGCTAAGTCAAGATTAGCCTTCTCTATATGTCACTTAGAATGGATAGGCTATATAAATATAAAGGCCATATTTTAAAATTACCTTKAAAATAAAATGAATAATGCTTTTGCTGCACAAACCAAACTCCTTTAGCACAGATAAGAATTCAATGAAGAAAAATCATCTCCTGTGATGAAATATGGAAAATAAATTATGTTAGTTGCTTTTGCTTCTTGCTAGAATGACATTTATAAARGCATAACTTAATTTTGGGAAGAGATTTGCTACACTTCAACACCTCATGCAAGTTCATCAAGAACAAAGACTCACAAATGTTTGGTGTTAAATATAAAGCTCAACCCCTTCTCCTGCATGAGTTTTCAGCAGGCATCCAATTWAATATGGCTTCTTAACTTGCATGTTTTTATGCAGAATTTGAATGTAATAACCAGCTTTGACTGCCAAAATGGTCTACTACATACTCRTCTTCTCCATGACAAAAGGAACAAAAAAAGTCCATTGTTTTTACAATAACATGCAATTTACTCTCACAGAGAATCTAAATTTATAACCCCATATTTTTCAAACAAAATATAARCACAATTCCACATTTAAGATAATTGAATTTTTCCCCCCATGGGGGCTTTTTAAATGACCTTTTCTTTTTTTGCAGCGGAAAAAGGAATGAAATACCTTTAACCCAAAGAAGTTAAGGCTGCATTTTCTTCTAAAGGACAATATTTTCCCTCTGATCTCTCTTAAAAAAAAAAAATAAAAAAAAAGAGAGAGAAAGGTCTCTCATTTAAGAAACTGTAAGCAAAACTAGCAACAAAAATCATACATCACTCAAATATTAGCAATTTTTTGCCTAAAAATGCAAAATAAAAGCCAACATATGAAATAATCTGGCGGTTTCTWACATTGACAAGAACACAGAAGTAGATCTATGAGGTTATTTCAGAATTCTTCAGSCATAAAGATACTAGAGAGACCAAAGAACTGAGAATAATGGTCCAGCAAAAGATACTACAGGTAACAGTAGGCAGGCCCATGCCAGAGGCTGGCATTTTTGTCTCACTGGAAAACTGAGAATGGCCTAAATATGTGTTTATATTTACAATTATTATTCCACCAGAAGGCTTCAGAAGGGAAGTGCTGGACTTTGATTGCTAGKAACTCATTGGACTTCACATGTTTTCTTTCCCTCCTGGCATCAAAGGACTGCTGCTGCAAACTGGGACTGTGTGAATAATTTCCTCTTATTTTGTGATGACTGGATAGCTTAAAAAACTAATTTTCAACCATTAAGTTTTGAACCCTCAGTTTAATCTCATTGCTATGCCTATAAATTTTTAATTACATACTTTCATCCTTTCAATTAATACAATTATTAAGTTCATTAGTTTTTTTTCTTTTTTGTTGTTATTATGTGATTAGAACTCAAATACATTGATTACTCAATCAGTTACACCACAAGTATATTATAATAAAACCTTTGCTTTCTGATTTTTCTTCACACTATGAGAAACACTATGAAACCGAGTAATGGAACAAAAAATGTGGAGTTTTATTGGTTTTGATGGAAAAAGAGACAGGCCTGATCCTGCATTTGCAGTTTATATCCCCATAGCCTGAGCTGAAATTCCAGTTAGGATTGAACAGATTTATCTGGATTCCCCAGACTGGTCTTTACCTCAGAACTCCCCACCCCTCCAGAGAAACCTTGCCAGCAAGTCTGTGTGTGCACTGCTCCCTTAATATCAGGTTGTAAGGCACAATGCTGGAATATAAATAAATTATATCTACTAAAAAAAAAACCCAACAAACAAGCAAGCAAACAAAAAACAAAACAAAGCAAAACAAAAAAAAACCCAGAAAGTTGGATCAGATAATCCTCGAGGTCTTCTTTGCACATGGTGTTCTATAATTCTGAGATTGAAATAAAGACCATCATRGGTCACTAAGCCACCCTGATCACCATCAGACCTAAGGGAATGTGAAAAGGGCATGTGTAAAGTATTTGGAATGCATTTGGTTGCTAAATTCAAAAGAAACAGAGCATATATAGAATCAAAATTCGGATGTGAAAATATAGGTAAAGCAAGTCACAGAATTACGTTTTGTGTTGTTTCAGTAAATATAGGCAGTGGTATCTACTAATTTTTTTCCCCCTGAATTTTGTCACAGTATTTGTGGACAAATGGGCCTGAGTGAGCATAATAAACATTAAGAATTACATATATACTGTCTGGTATTTTATCTTGAAGTTTAGTAGWAGCTCATTTTTAGATTAGTAAACCAAAAGCATTTTAAAGGCCACCTTTAGGATCTCTGAAAATAAATCTGAAGATAACAAAGAAACAAACCTACTCATCAGCTTTAAAAAGTGCACCTGAGCACTTCCCATGCCCCACTCTTCCYCACTGTCAATAYTTGTATGGAKTTAATGGRRCAAAAGAAGAAAATTWAAAAGCAGSATACTGTTGTAATAACCATCACAGCACATTATTTTGAGAGAACAGGGAAATGCAAAGTAGCACAATGTTATAACTCAGTTTAGGACTTCATGTTTTAATTTTAATCACTGCTGTTCTTGTTTAAAAATTCATGGACTCTTAAATAACTCTGAACTGCCAGAACCTCATATTTAAGTTCTCTTTTATCAGATTTCCAGAGCTGCAGTGCTCCCTAGAGTTAAATGGATGAACTCGTTTGGTTCTGGCCTGATGCTTGACAATTGCTTGAGGACATTCCAGGGCAAACCTCACTGGATGCTCAGACATCCAGTGCAAAGAGAAGTATCCAAGGTTCTCTGTAGCTCAGATGTGGGTAGCTGACTTGTTTAATACTTGCATGTTTCTTGTAACCTACCTACTGAGATAACATAGGTAAACTTCCTACAGAACCTGTTCTCCTTTTATATCTTTTTTTGTCTCTCTGATGCCTATCACATTCTGTTTACAAACAAAGATATGGACATTTTTTTATTTTTTTTTTTTTGAAGTTATTTCAGTTTCTAGACTACTTCCAGTGGCAAACACTGTCAACTGATTCTTTCACTATGCACATGGAATGCTCATGGCTGAAGACAGAAGCTACTATTGAACATGAATTACTATATCAGATGTTTCTTTTACCATATTCTTACCAGCTTTGTACATGTTAATATAAAACAGTAAAACTTCAGCTTTGGCAGCAAAACCACATTTGCTTTATTTTRATATTTACATTATTTAAATGGAAAATAGTGTAATAAATACATCTTTAAGTATAATTATTTTCTTAGGTCTATAYCTAATATCTTAAATAATCTTTCATGTTGATTTATTCAAATTATTAGAAAAATGCATTTTTCTCTCCCYTCCATTTATACTCTTATTAAATTAAAGAACAAATGCAATCTTTAGAATTAATATTATCAAATTGATGAMGGGCATAACAAATACAGGATAGGAAACTACTTTAGGAAGACCATTAATTATGAAACCTTATAGCTAATAATGATGTTGTTTAAAGCAATTATTTTCTCCAAGCCACAACATAGTCTTTTTTGCACATCTTAGCAGTGCAAGAGGAAGGAAAATTTCACGGTTTTCAAAAAGGCCTAAGGAAATTCCACTTTGAAAGGTAAGAGGTTTAAGCCCAATTTGGATTATCTTTCCAAGTCTTACCTTTAAGGTGGAATATTTCCAGAGATTTTGCATTTCAAATTTCTCAATCCACTTTACGATTTTTTTTATTCCAAAAAAAAAAAAAAAAAAGATTTTCCAACAATGGTTAGTTAAAACAACAATGACCACAACTGCTGAGTGATTTTCTGTTGAATCAGCTCTTGACTCTGGTGAATATTATGGGAACAAGCAGCCCAATGTAAAAAAATCCACAGGGAAATTCACATTTCCCTTTGGACCGTAGCTATTTAAACTGAAGTTCAACTTTTGGAAGTTTTCTAACCTCTTCTCTGCACCMACCCTTCTAAAATGATTATCCCAAACATCTTGTGTCTCTATCTCTCACAGTAAAACTGAACTTCCTTGATCATGGACTCTAATAACATATTTGAGATATCAAATCCTTAGWGTATGTCACAAAACTCTTCAGATCAGTACTTCTGGTTCATCATATTTTTTAAAACTTTCCCTTTTTGCCCTTTAGAATGTTGGCAAAAGGCCAAAATTTCACTTTTTTCTTCTTTTTGTTTTTTTTAAGCTTTCTTTTAATAATATTCATTACCCCTTTCAGCAGATGCTAAAGAGGAACAGGCAGCAGACTGAGTAGAAATATCTGAGATCAGGTACAGTCTAAATACACATCTAAATCCTATTAAAATCAAGTGTTTACTTCAGCTAAAAAGGATATGAGCAAAACAATTTGTTCTGATGAAAAATAAGGGCATGTTTTGTACAAGCAGGACACACCGTGATGGGCATCTCCTCTCCCCTGCTTGTGACAGACCTGAGCCACAAGATTCATATTCAGCCCTAGAGCAAATCAGAATTATTATGTTTCTTCTTCCAGGTTAACACCAACCTGTTAATATTTGAAAAGCACAAAAGGATTCCTCAGGCAGCAGAGGGTCAGCCCTTGTGAGGCTGCACCTGGAGCAATGTGACCAATTCTGGGCTACCCACTCCAAGAGAGATGTGGAGCTGCTGGAGCTGATCCAGCAAAGAGCTCCGAAGACAATGAAGGGACTGCAGCATCTGACAAGGAAAGGCTGAGGGAGCTGGGGCAGACTAGGCTCAAGAAATGGTGACTGAGAGGTGACCTCACTAGTGTCTATGGGAATCTGAAAGGAGGGTGCCAAGAGGATGGACCAGGCTCTGCTCTGTGGTGCCAGGCAACAGGACCAGAGGAAATGGGCAGCCATCAGTGCACAGAGGTTCCACCTGAGGAAGAACTGCTTTACTGTGTGGGTGACTGCACACTGGAACAGCTTGCCCAGAGAGGATGTAGAGATATTCTCACTGGAGGTATCACAGAAGTGTCTGTATGCAATCCTGTACAATGTGCTTTAGGATGACCCTGTTTGAGCAGGGAGGTTGAACCACATCACCCACTGTGGTCTTTTCTGACCTTACCCGTTCTGTGATCATAGAAATACCAGCATGCATCAGGAGCTGCTGGAGCAAATCCAGAGRAGGCTACCAAGATGATGAAAGCTCTGGAGCATTTCTCTTATGAAGACAGTTTAAAACAGCTGGGGATCTTTAGCCTGAAGAAAAGGCTCTGGGGAGACCTTACAGAACTTTCCAGTACCTAAAGGGGCTACGAGAGAGCTGGAGAGTTATTTTTTACAAGGGCATGCTGTGACAGGACAAGGGGGGATAGCTTTAAACGGAAGGAGGGCAGGTTTAGGTTAGACATCAAGAAGGAATGCTTCACTGTGAGAGTGGTGCCTGGATGGGACCTTGAACAACCTAGTCTACTGGAAAGTGTCCCTGCCCATGGCAGCCAGGTGGAATCTAAGGCTCTTTCCAACCCAAACCTTTCTCTGCTTCAATGGTTTTTTTATTTAAGCAGAAACCTTCTTTTACAATGTTGAACTCTGCAGTCAAATTAGGAAAAACACTCTTCTTTMTTGTATACTGTGCTTTTGGGACATAAATTTTAGAAATATGGATAGGCCAACCACMTCAAAATTCTCAGATTATTATTAGCCAATTGTAATAGCAAACACCACGTGCACTTATGTTGCATTAATTTGTCAATTACACTATTTATACACAGAAATCAGTGTCAAATACTCCAAGACTCAAGTTTTAATTCATTTTGAAAGACTTCAATGAACTCCATCCTGGAACATGTGCTTCCTGTTCCTTCAGCAGATAACTTTTTCCAATGCTCCAGCAGGTGGAAYACAAGTAGGGCACGTGCCTAATTTGGCTGGCTATTGATAATATAAGGTATTGTTTTTGCCCTCAGTGCCATCAACCATAAAGACATTTGAAGTGCATATAATTAGTTCTTTACAAAAGACAATTAGCTCTAACAAAACACCTCACTTGCTCCAAGATTTCACAAACTGAACTTGAAAATGGCACTAGTACAGTAAGAACAAACTGAAGGGAAAAAAAATTGCAGATCATTTTTTTAATAATTGTTGAGATCTTGGATTTTGGCTTTGGTGGTTTCTTTTCCTAACCCATATTATGAAAATATGTATTTTCTTTTTAGTTACACAACATTTAATGACTAATTTAAGTACTTTTGTGATTGTTTATTAATTTCTCTCAGTTCAGGGCAGTGTTTGAGTAAAACAAAATCCCAAGTTTGCATGCTATAGAATACATTTTGGTAAACAAGTGCTTAGAATTGTGCTCTCTTAGTCAAAATACTCTAATCAAAATATATCAATGGGCAGGGCCTTTATCTAACTGTCTTCATTATATATTAGTTTCTCCTATTCTTTCATTTTAATTTTTTTTTAATCACCAATCCCTGCTTTTCACCTTCTCTTTAGTAWATAATTAYGCTGTTGTTGYCCATTGGAAATTTGCTTAATTTTTRTATTTCCTTACAACCTCGATATTTCATAGCAGTGTTAAGTTCTCCATGTGTTATATTGATTGGTTATTCTCACTAGTTCCCTGTATAAAACCAGAATCAATATCCCTTTCTGACAGTTCTTTTAACACATTAATAAATAAAGGGTTATGCCTTCCTCTGACACACATGTACTTACTTGATTTATAGCAGCTTAAGTGTCTGGGAAAAATCAGACACTATTACCTAGGCAAGTACAAGATTATTGTTCAGAGTTTCTGTGGGAGAAAATGGAGGGGGGAAATCCTATCTGTCACCTCTCCCTGTAGGAGAAGAGCTGCATGATGAATGCAATGCAGTGATATGGTTGCCTTCATAAGGCTTCCAGGCTAATACAAGGGATTAAAAAAAAACACAACAGTGTTTTGAGCCACATAATCAGAGCTGCACACCCAGGCCTCTTCTGCATTACTGTCGAAAGCATTCAAGATTAACCTAGGGCAAAGGAGGACAGGCCTGAATAGAAKTCTTCAAATTCTGCTGTTACCCAAATTGGCTGTCTTGTTCACTCTTTTCCCACTCCACAAAGCCACACACAGTGCTTGTGCATACTCTACGTCGTGAGGTAATAAACCAAGAGCAACACCAAATGACAAAATCACCTCTCTTTCTAGTTCAGTGAACTGTGTCACGCAATAAGGACAATAATTTGCACTATGATTGCAACCAAAAAATTAAAATAAATACTTAATACATACACAATATATATATCCCTAAATTAAAGAGAAATTTTTCATGTATATATAATGTATGTATATACATATTCCTGTAGAGGTGGAAGAGATGGCACCAGAAAGAAAACAAACCAAACCATGCCTCAAAGTAATGACCAACTCTTTTCAAGCAGCAGTTTGAAGTAGTAATTAGAATATGAAAGCTGGGAAGTATTTACTACAACACATAAACATATTTATAAACTTATTTATAAATATGTAAATCCTTCTTAAGCAACTCCTTTACCAGATTCCCTTTGTTGTCAGCTTCTTGAGTTAAACCGTGYAGGACTGGAGAATAAGAATTAAGTAAATGCCACCCATGAACATGATTTAAAACTTACTTCCACAGAAGTGTTGAACTAGAAAAATTACTGGGTTATCTGTTCAGTTTGTCCCAATCCTGGATTTCAGGCAGCATCTTGAAATAAAAAAAAATAAATTAGAAATTACATGGATTTAAAAAACATATTTCTGTCTCTCTGCTTTCTCTGCTCATTCACCAAACCAATCATCTCACATACTCATTTCTGAAGCTAAGACTTCTATAAAAAAGCAGCAGTGAGTCATACAAAATGCACTTTCCTTGTTAGTATGATGATATCATTATCACTGTCTCAGTGACACTCCTGTAACACCATTGATATTGAATGTCTAGGGATGATCTCACTGGTCATCAATTTATTTAAAGTTGAAACATTTGAAAATACTTAAAATATTGCTSTTCACAGGAACAGGTTTTAGTCAAGTGTAGTTAACTGTAAAATCCCAAAATAACTTCCTCAGGAAAYAATTTCAGCAATATTTTAAATTTTAACTAAGACTTTATGTCAAATAATGGTACAGGATGTTCCATTTTCAGAAGCTTGTGTTTTTGTGTCTGCATCATGTTTTTATTTTCAAAAATAAAACTCTCAAAGAGTCTGAGAACACCAGRAAATGTTTTATTATCAGTGTAAATTGAGATGATTCATATAATAATATTTAAAGAAAATTACCCTGAAATTCAAAGCAAAACGACATGGTGGCCAAGAATACATTTTTTTCATTATATTTTTGCACTGGTCCTCACTAGTTAAAATTAATATAAATGTCATTCGTTTAAATAAAAATAAAAATGAGTAGATGTTTTTCAAACATGAAGAAATARTAAGAAAAGGAGCTGTGGACAAACAGGTTTCTTCTTATTTTATAGTGGAATATCATACAAAAGTAATAAAATTCAGCTCCTTTATAAAGACTGTCTGAATTTAGTAGATCAGACCACCTGTAAACAGTTTCTTAAAAAGTTCTTAGCTAATGGTTCTATACTAACAAAATGCATCAGACCCCATAAATGGAGTCAAGGATGATTTGAAGCACAGCTGGGTGTTAAAAACACTTCTCTGTTTGACATAATAAATAGTAAAAAAAAAAAAATGTTCAACTGCTAATAAAACAATTAAACCTCAAATATTGTGTTTAAAATAAATTTGGAAGTTCTGGTAAAAACACAGAAGTTGGTTATCGATGAAAATTAAAAGGGCTCTGCACATCATGGGAATTTTGCTGCTCTCTGCTGCTAAAAATATTTAAAACTGTAGTAAATGTCTATTAAAATAGTGAAAGCTAGGGAGGAGGACACACTTTCATTATTTTGATACAACATTAATCATGGGTTTGGTGCTGTACAAGACACAAAGGATTAGTACKGAAGCATTCAGCAATTTTGGACCCAAAACCAGTTCTCTAAGTTGGGAAACATCTCAAGATGCAGCTTTGCTTAAAAGTAACTCCTTATTGCATATATCAACACCYCCATATGTAAGCTGCACATGAACACAGGTAATTTACAAACTATAAACTGCTTTTTTTCTTTCTTTTTTTGCTTCTAAATCTTGTTGAAGCTGGTGAGCACAGATGCTGATGCTGAAACTTTGGCAATCTCCTGACACTAAGTTAAACTGTAAGTAAGAACAAAGAAATGTAAATGGGCATGTTATTTTCACTGCACTTATTATAACATTTTAGAAGTATTACRGGGGGTTGTTTGTTGTGTTGGGTGTTTTTTCACCTGCTTTGAAGTTTCAGATTTTGTTCTGAAGGTGGTTCCCACACAGGGATTGTCCTCACCGCTCCCCTTCCCTTCAGAACCACCCCTGCTGTGTCAGCAGCACATGAGCTGTACATTTCTAAAGCTTCCTGTAATTAAGTTCACCTTGTTGCATTATAGGCAAACATGTTCAGACTTATTTGGGATACATCTGGGAAATAATAGCTTTTTATAGTCTACAATGAGAAGCAACTTGGGCKACTAAAATAAACTGTGGTGAGGACTGGGTCTCGTAGTGCTTCTACATGAGGCAAATTCYCTTGGGTGTCTTGGTACTTTCATCAGAAAATAAGGAACAATAATTTCTGTTGTTTTGCATCAGAACTAACAAAGGTTTCTGGTAATGTTTTGTTTACACTTATTGTTTGTGTGTGCACCTAGGATGGGTTTAAGTTGACAAAAACCCGAGTATGTGGTTCCATTTCAAACACAATTTGAGTACCCTGCCTGGACTCCAGTGCCTGTCCACAAGGCTTCTGGTCTCCTCTCAGTTCCTTTGGCACGTTTCCAATCCCCATAAAAACATTTCCCATATCCAGCTTAAAGTTGCACAAGGCACATAGGCTTTGGCAGCTGATTCCAACCTACTCAGAGTTATGTAAACTACGACAGAGTAATTTTCCGGCACATTTTTATGCACATGAAAAATACCAGCCCAAGATCCTTCAAGGGAGCGTCTAGTTTCATACCATGACGCAACAACTAATAGAGCAAGGGAAAAYTGTGGATGTACAATTACCTGGGCATTTTTCAACCCCAATAAGATGTTAACACAGTTCATTGCTGGGTAATAAGAGGTAGACTTTCTCTTGCTAGCTGGGACACAGCAGTCAGGCATTTCAGTGGAAGAATTTCAGCCTCAACCAAGGAACAGCAAAATACCCACAACAAAACACAGAGCCACCCTGTCTGACAGCCCAGCAATGCTGTGACTTGTGCCAGGCTGACATGCCAGTGGGGCCAGTGCTGGGGTGCCACAGAAGTCACCTGCACCAGCCTGCAAAGTACCTGCAGTACTGCATCCAGCTCTGGGCTCCTCAGAACAAAGGACATGGACCTGTGGAAGCAGCTCCAGAGGACGGACACAGGAATCATCAGGGGAATGGGACATCTGACCTGTGAAGATAGGCTGAGACTTGTCCAGCCTAGAGGAGAGAAGGTTCTGGGGAGACCTTAGAGAATCCACCAGTACTGGAAGGGAGCTAAAAGAGAACCACAGAGGGACTTTTTACAGGGATATGTAGTGCTAGAACAAGGGAGAATGGCTTTAAACTGTCAGTGGGTAAGTTCTGTGAAATATTAGGTAAAACTTCTTCACTACTGGGATGGTGAGACACTGGTTAGTCAGAAAAACTGTGGGTGCCCCTGGAAGCATTCAAGGCCACACTGGATAGGGATCTGAGGATCATAGTCCAGTGAAAGGTGTCCTTGCCCATGGCAGGGCTTTGGACTGGTCTGGAAGGTCCTTTCCAACCTAGAACATTCTATRATTCTATGTTTTATACTGTCCCTGTGGGAAATACTAAAGGTAAGAAGGCTTTTAGGASCAGAGAAAGCAGGCCTCAGAAATGGAGTAGAGGATTTAGGGTTAGCTGCAACTGCAAATTATGAAAAGCAGAATACAAAAATACAGCAAGCAAGGACATCAAAAATAAAGTGAGTCTTAGGCTTGGCCATGATAAACATTGATACCACAGAAAAATATGCTTAGCAAGACAGTAGAAAGTTTTAAGCTTAATAATGGATTCATTATTATAATAATAATTCAAAGCATAACAAGCAAGCATTGTTTTTAAACAGGTGTACATGTGGTTTTGGTAATTGGCTAAAACAGTTGTCTCTAAGTTTTGGAAATATGCTATTGGTTAAAAACTTTTAAAATTTCATATACCAAAGAGATCTTTAGCTGCTGGCTGCTTCTGGCAAGACATGAGCAATTGCCATGTTTTTACTGTATCGATACTGAGATTGCAGCAATAAAGCTCTGGGAACATCTCCCAGCAGTCCTGTCCCATTCTTACAAATACTCTACCACAAAGGGTGCCCCCAGAGGTGAGGAAGTTTTTTTAGGAATCCCTCGTGGACTGTACAGTGGTCATTGGTGTTGGATTTCCCAGATAAATAAACCRTGCTGCTGAAACAGACTCTTGCCTTCAAAGGAAAAGGTCSCCCTTGCCACAGCTTCAGATGGACTGAGGTGAGACGGGATAACTGGGGAAAAYAAATTAGGGAGATGGRACAACATTKGTCTACAGAAGATTGAGAAGTTTYTAACSGGCTTGRGAAACTTTTAAAAGATAAATCTCACATAAATATCCCGAAAAATGAACTGAAAGACTTCTTGACTTGGGTTAATGCAAACTTTCAAGTTTTAGACTCAAAGTCTGCCTTGACTTATACATTCTGGGATTTGGTTAACTGGAAATTGTATAATGCCCTTTCTACTAAGAGATATGAAAGTGCTGCAATTTTTTTTCCTGTATACCGAGCACTGCCGGAAATCTTTAGCCAGGATGATTCCGTGGCCCTCCAGACCGTGCGGCCCCTCCCGGGTCACAGACTGAACCTGCAACTCTTCCTGGGCACAAGATCGACCCCACGAACCCCCCTGAGCCTCAAATCAATCTCGCGCTTCTCTCCTCCAGGTCTGCTTCTCCTTCCGCACCCCCAAACAACCCCGTGATTCTCCCAGCATCCCCAAATGAGCTCCCAAATCCCACCGCGCCTGCACAAGCCTCTCAGAGCGTCCCTTCGGCTCCCTCCGCACCCCAGTCCCCGCTCTCCATCCCCGTATCGGCTCCCTGTGTTACTTCCGGCTCTCAAACCTGTCGCAATCACTACTATTGCATCGGGGTTCCCCCTTACTTATCCCCCTGTACAGCCGGGATGGCTCGACCCTCTTTCTACCTCCACCAACCCTTTCCAAGCCTCCTCGTCCGCTCTCCGTGCCTCCACTGCCCTCCCACCCCCCGTTCCCTCGCCAGGTTCCATTTATCCCCTCTCCCCCACTCCCACTGCGCTCGTTCGGGCTCCCTTTGCCTGCTGTTCTACAAAATAGTCCGCCGATTGCGCCTGCAGCTTCACCCCCTGGTGCTTCGTCTGTTCTCCGCCACGGCTCGGAGACCCCACACCCGCCCTCCCTAWGGCCATTTTGCCAAGTCCCTCTCATCTTTCGCCTCTCCTGGCCAGCGCAATAGCTGCTTCGGCCCCTCCAGTGCCCCCCGAAAGTTTTCTGTTCCTTCTCAATCTTTCACCACTGTCACATATCCTTCCGCAGTTTGTCCCAGGTTTCCAGTTCCTTCTGTGGCTCAAACTGGATCTAACCTTCCAGATCTCTCAGCTCCCTTGCTCCGACCTCACCTGTATCTTACCCGAAAAAAACCCCAGTAACTGTCCCTTCCTCCTGTTCTGTATTATCTATACCACTGCTTATCATTAGGTTCATCTCCTGCTAGTTGGGCAAGGGTAAAATGAGCATAAGGACTTTCCAAATAATCTGCTATTACTTTGCTGAGGAGCTTCCTCCACTGCAAGCCCCACAGGATGTACTGCAAATTGAGTAAAATCATGGACGCCACGTGGTGACAATCTGCTGGAACAAGCTCATAAGAATTAAAAATACTTTTAAACCAATGTTTATCGTGGCCAAGCCCAAGACTCACAGGTTTAATGTCCTTGCTTGCTGTATTTTTGTATCCTCTTCTGCTTTTCATAATTTGCAGTTGCAGCTAGCTCTAAATTTTCTGCTCTGTTTCTGAGGCCTGCTTTCTCTGCTYCTAMAAGCCTTATTACCTTTAGTATTTCCCACATGTCCCCAGCAAGGTCAAGTGATGATGCACCATCATGGCACACGAAGCTCTGGTCCAGTACTACCGTCCCCAAAACACATATTTTATCCTGCTCAGTCCTACCGTCCACAAAACACATATTTTATCCTGCTCAGATGGCAAATGCCACACCAGAGCCTCTCAGACATGCTGCCCAAAAAAGCAAACACAACATAAACACAGCTCTGGATCTCTGCAGCTCCTCCTCTCTCCTCCAACAATAATGAAAAACATCAAAACAGAACTGAAATCTGCTTTTGGCCTCCCTCAGGGGTTTTGATSTTTCTCTGCCTCAGAAAGGGGAAGGGAAATCAGCCACTCCTGACATGACTCCTCTGTATCCATTTTCTCTTTCTACARTGGTATGGAAATCAGCCTTTCCCAAAATACTGCTATTTAATCCCCACCACCCCAACTTTTGCTTTGGCAGTGTAAATCAGAACTAGTGTGGTTTGTCCCATCCTCAGACAACATGTTAGCAGACCAGATTTCTGCTYTTCCTAAAGGACTATCCATTTSCAAGTTTAGGAGCCCAAACACATCTCCTTCTGGAAACCATTRTTACATCTGCTGTTCTGAATGATCATTAGAACCGGCTGAAGCTATTGATGTAAATGGGCTTCCCAAATACAAAGTTTCTCAGGGAATAGCTGCATTTCATAGCAAGGGAGGTGGTGGTGGGGGAAGCASTTAAAGTCTTTCAGTTCATGGCTACTTTCTAGATTTTTTTAACTATTAGAAGAAAGTGTTCATATTTCTGTGGCACTTTCTCTTCAAACTTCCGTGAAAAGAACATCTTCATTAAAGCTGGCCTTGAAACAGCCACTAATGGGAATGCTCAATTTTAAGATCCTCCTTTGAGGGACAGATTTGCATTCCAAGGCAAACCACATAGGCATTTAAAATATTGTCAAAACCAGGGCACRGAAAGCTGAGGAATCTCAGCATCTGTGAAAATGTGACTCTAATTTGTAATACTGAGAACATTTGAAAACAAGGTCTTTATTAGRGAAATAAAAATGAATTCTGACTCATTGATGTTAAACTGGTATTAAAAGAATCTGGAAGTCACACCAACAGCACTGAAGAAGAGGAAGGAGAGGGTACAAAGGAAGTACATAAGAACAGAGGATATTAATAGGTTAAAAGGAAAAAACCTGACAGGTTTAAATATAAATGTACTATTAGATGCTATTCCTGCCTGTTCCCTTACTTTGTAGGACTTRTTCAGATATGTGGAAGTAAAGAAATGTGCTGAATCTTTTCGATTCATTCAGTTTTAATAGTAAAAGTTATTTTCTCAGGTGGACACTGAACGGTTGCAATTACAGTTCATTTTGCCAGAGAAATTCTTTTAAGACACTAATGGTSTGAGACAGAGGGTAAGGAATGACAGCACAGCATGTCTCCTAAGCTTGATACCAGCAGATTTGTGGAAGACCCAGTGACAAAAAATGGTATTTTTCTGCTGAAAACTCAAGGTGGTTTATTTCAAATGCACTTTACCTGTGGATAATGAAAAATAATGAAAATATTCTAACTGCGATCACACAGCTATTGCTATTCTCATACTCAGGATCCATTTAGGCTCTAACACAGTTGTCTTTGGYCTATCACAACCATAAGAATTTTCTTTCATGAAAGACTAARGCTTTGACTATCTTCATTCCCACTCCATGGCTGCTTAAAAATGTAGCCCCCTCCTCTTCAGATCCTACCTAGTAATTACACTAGTTCCTGTAAAAGACCACTCTAAAGGTCTGTCTCTTTTTTGACAAAAAGACTGCTTAAGCATCATATCATACATGAMAGGTTATTTTTACAAACAGGAACTACTAGCAGAAAACTACAAACTAAAAAATAGTTGTCTTCTTTTGGCCCACTGTTGGGGTTTGTGATTTTCCATTTGCATTGGTTGGTTCCAAGCTACCCCCTTTTGCTGTTTGCCCTTGGTTCTGCCTGGTCCGCCTCCCTGATGCACCCCTCCCTGAGCTCCTGTCCATCTCCCCTGTGCCCTCCCCTGGCACCTGTCCGTTTCCCTTAAACCTGTCCCCTTGTTCTGGAAAGTTCTCCCAGTTCTTCTAGGTGATCCGTTGTTACGTGTTTGTCCCTCCCTCAAGTTCTCCCCATTGCTCCCAGTTAATGTCTATCC